>BLSH010387454.1:42041-56744 GCA_018402905.1 Glandirana rugosa | reverse complement strand
TCTCTAATTTCTGCTATCTGTCCTCAGAGCAACAGCACAGACAGCAGTAGTAAAGTAATCTATCTCAGGATGCAGGATCAGGTCTTAAAATGGCTAAAATCTGTCCCTCACGCCGTCAGCTACCTTTCCCTATACTAACCCAAGGAGCATGTGACTGCAGCACTGTGACTCCAGCTTATAAAGAGGCTGGGTCACATGATGCACTGGCCAATCACAGCCATGCCATTAGTAGGCATGGCTGTGATGGCTTCTAAGGGCAAACCAGTGAAACGCTTGTTGATTGGCTGCCCTGCAGCTTCTCAACACGTGGAATAAAATAGCAGAACCCCGGACCGAACCCGAACGATTTTTGAAATGTCCGGGTCCGGGTCCGTGCCACGGACACCCGAAAGTTCGGTACGGACCCGAACGTTACAGTCCGGGTTCGCTCAACACTAATTGCTAGCAATGTAGAAATGCACTAGCACCGTGGTGACCTGTGTGAGCCCCAGCTGCAAAATGTCACTGGCAACTTTCACTAAAGTTTTTAGATGAAACTGCAGCAGTCTCTCACTCCCCCAATCCACTGATTTTAATCAGCTTTTAAATGATCCATTCCTTTCTCCATCACAGCCAGCATAATACGCAAACCAGGCTGCAACACTGAGAGCGTCTGCCAACATTAAAAAGTGTTCCCTCACAATAGATATTAAGTAAAGTAAATAAATGAAAGAAATTAAAAGTCTGACAGAGTAGTACCAGCACCACATCCCTGGGTAATAAAATTGAAACAATTGGGTGAGCGGAAAAAAAAGAGATGTCCCATCTACATCTAGTCCATACTACTTTGGATCATCACGTTATTTTTGGTTATATCATTACCACCCTGGCGTTAAATTCCATCTGTTTTATGTTACACAGCCAGGAATGTTTGGTATCTTGCCTACACCTATACCATGAACTGTATATATTGTCACTGTCTAAATGATACTCCTCATCTGTACAAGTGGGTTGGCCACTGATATATACAGTTGAGCCTGCACCATGCACAATTTTATGAAATAAATAAAGTGTATGTTTTATCCTATTTCGGTGTAGTTCTTCAGGGAAGGGGTTAATCAGCACCTTGAAAGTCCCATCTCTTTTTTTTTTGCTCTCCCAATTGTTTCAATTTTAAAGTAAATAAATGTGGCGTGTACTTAAATAAATAACAAATTAAAAAATTATTCATATAAGACAGTAAAAAAAACATGAATGTGCAAATAAGCGTGAGCACCAGAAAATTACTCAATTCATTAAATGCAATAATGCAAATTGCAATAATACAAAAAGAGCTTGTGCATAAATAATACTCCACAGTATACGATGTAAACAAAAATAACTTGAAGTGATTATGTAAAAATTCTTAAGTAGTAAGTAGTGCAACCAAGTGCAAAAAGTCAGTTCATATGTGTGCAGTGACAGTTGCTTCCCCCATCCGCAGATGTCAGCAAAAGTAACTTAAAGTGCTTATGCAAAAGTTCTTTGGTAAATAGATGTGCAATCAAGTGCAATAAACAGTTCATAAACGTGTAGTGACAGTCGCTTCCACCATCCGCAGTACACCAATAGTGTGCCCCAGCCTCTCACCTCAAATGAAGACACCTACAGGTCTTGTAGCACCTTTGTTGTTTAATATCTTTAGTCGCAAATTCAGCTACCTCTTCTCTTTAAAAACATCTGGCCAGGTAGGGTAAAATCCAATAATTGGAAAAGGGATTCCACTTTAACAATATATCCTCTTTAATCTCCTCCACTCTCTTCCATTCAAAGCTGCGTTTGTTCTATATGTCCTATAACACTTCACCCCTTGCTCGTATGTAGAATTAAACAGAGAAGGAGCTGTAATGTCACACCCTGTCATTAGGGTTGCCACATTATCCCTTTAATCCAGGACAAATATTAATTACACAGGTTCTGTGGCTAATTAAAGTGGTAATTGAACTCACTTGGCACCTTATCTGCATTAAATTGGCCTCAGAACCTGTTTAATTCATATGTGTCCTGGATTAAAGGGATGATGTGGCAACCCTACCTGTCATGAGGTTACAACATTACCCAGGCCTATTGATTTGAATGTTAGACTCAAGCATGATCAGATTGGAGGAGGCCACATGCTCCCCCATGTCAAGAAGCACTTGGTATTTTTAATGTAGGATCAGCAGAAGATCATCGGAGGTGAACTCATAGACACCCCCACTGTCTTTACATGGATCACAGCAGTTGTATTGCCTGACAGCAGTTTTTATTCTGCAGTTTTTGCAGACACATTCTTCCACTTAGACAAATAGTCTAATCCTTCATACTATATCAATAACTAATATGTGGTAACATCTTTTATTGGACAATATTATTCTTTCTTGGCTGACTCGTACGGAGCCTCCATGCACATGTGTGGGCGGTGCTTTGCTGCTCTGGCGGAAGTGCTCCGTTTCCCTTGAGCCACGCCAGCATGACACTGGTGGGTGGGCCTCGAGGCATGTATTGTCCATATAACAACCCCCATTGGGCTGTGTTCGATCCTGCTGCTAGTTGGCTGTGGCTTGGCACTCACCTGCAATACATTCCTTTGTGCACTTTTCTACTCAGGTAATTTGGTTATTTCCTTCTTAAATCTTGCCTATCTCTTGACTCCTAGTTTTCTTTAGGTATACCATGCACTTTTTACTGTGTGGGCCCTGCTTTTGCAGCCCCCTTGCCACTTTTCTTCACATGCCTTTCACTTAGATTTTCCTCTATCCCCTTTGGGTTTTGGTGATTCCACTATTTTCCACCATTATTCCTATGTCTCCTGTCACTCCATGTCATGTGCACTATTTATGGTTATTTGACTTACATTATAGCCATGCACTATACTATTTTATTTCATAGACACTTGGAGACACTGGTATGCACCCACCAGCGACAGCAGCGTGGACATCCTGGTCCAGATGGGGAGTGCGTGGGCCTGCTTTTTCCTGGGGTCCTACCGCCTCAGCTCCCATGATAGACGCTGATGGATGGCCTATAGCACTGCAGGTTGCTTTTTTGAGCTTATGCAAGTAGAGGGATGGGATTACCCCCTCCCCTGAACCTCAATTACCTCGTTTTTATTTGTTACTAACAAACCACACTGATTTTTTCTGCAGATATACCAAGTATGCACCAGCTCCTGACAAGGTGACTAAGTTCACCGAAACACTTAGAGCTTTACAAGATGCACACTTACATGCAACTACTATATGTCTCAACACTGTCAGCAATTGTGTTGTTTTCATTGTTCCACATGGGGCAATTTTGGTTTTATATGATACCTATTGTTCATGTTCTGACCTGATTTTTTATATGGCTATTATATCAGCTTATTTTCCACTTTGTAGCAGTAATACACATGCCATGTGATGTATACTCTTTTACTAGTTGTATACTATTGTGCAATAAAGGATGTTACTACATATTTGGTTTTGTTCATGTTCCTCATTTAAAGTTCCGTCCCTCTTTTTATTGTAACCCTACAGAAATGGAGGCACCTGGTATAAGTTCGGGTGTCTCATATAAAGTCTCACTTCCCCCCTTTATATCAATAACTAAACATAGGGTTATGGCTGGAATTGTACTTCAACATCATGGATGAAGTTTAGAACTAATAGCAGTTTCACCATTTCTGATAATGTATGGTGTGTCCACTTACTGGCAGAGGTTTTATGTCTTTTGTAACAAAGCTGTTGAGTTCAAAGACCTAGTGGAGCTTTCACCTGAGTTAATCCTTGGCATCAACATCCAACAGAAAGCCATGGACTGTACAAGAGCAAAACACAGGTGACTATATGATGTTACCCAGTCGGATTGTATTTTCTACTACACTGTCAAGACTTAAAACATTTATAGAGATGAAGTATGTGGCCATTTTTATCACATTCAAATCATTTGTTTGTTATTTTAAAAAATACGCTGGTGTACATTAACATCACAATATTATCTATCTATCTATCTATCTATCTATCTATCTATCTATCTATCTATCTATCTATCTATCTATCTTTCTATCTATCTATTTCTGTACACATGTATATATAAACAATGTAAAGGTTTGTCACAGGGAAATAATTCAAGGCCATTCAGCCAGAGGAAAACAGAACAGGTTTAGAACGTCAATGATCTATCCTTTGAACTCTCAAAGGCTTTAATTTCAAGGAAAAATTCTCTAATCCCCAAGTGACGAAGCAACACTTTTTGTTCCTGTTGAATGCTGCAAGGAAGGAACTGCGACACCGAATTTCTCTTATACCTTATCAGGAAATGAGTAAATGTGAGCATAAAGAGTACATCCTGCAGCACTTTTAATTGTGTTATGTGTTTATACCAGCTCCATAGCAAAATGGCTATTCCATACAGTAGTTCTATCTAAGAGTATATACATTTTGAGTTGAAATTATTCAGTGTCTATAAAAAATAAATCATACAATTTTTAAACATTGCACTTTGGCACAGGCTCTGCGTTCAGAGCCTTTCCTTTGAAACATTACTGAAACAAACCAAATAATTATGAGAAGAATGCTGATAACATCCCAATAATCTAGAATTTAAAAAAACATGTTTATCTATATGCATATTTATTAAATAATTTACTTGCCAAGTGTTTAAAATAGGTATCCACCAGGTATACAACTCTTTCCCTCCTAAAGGGGTAATCCACACAAAAATATTGATTTAGACTGAATCACACATTAGCTCTTGGACTCCACTAGTGAGATTTTTGCATTTTGTGCACTTTTTTATATGGCAAAATAGGAAAATATAGGTATATGGCCAATTTGTTTGCTGCACATTTCCACTGTTTTCACAAGCAAAGCAGCCATTTTCCCACTGCACCTTTATATATTTGCCTTTTAATTGTTCTCTTTTGTGTTATGTGTGACCACTAGAGAACAAATTATATACCGTTACCTTATTTTTTTGATATCTTATATTAAAATACTTACTTTCTACTGATATAGTAAATATTTCTGTGTTAGTATATTTTACTAAAATATACAGTAAGTTAAAGCAGAACTCCAGCATTTAAAGACCCCACCACTCATCTCACCTCCCAAAGCACACCTGCATTTTATATTAAAACAAAACATACACATACGTTCTCTCTGTAGCATTATAGCCAATCTTGTTATGTAACAGCAGCTTTCACCTCCTCTATGGCAGCAGAGAACAGGCATTCTTCCTGGACTATGTGGCATTTGTATAAAACGTTTAATTGCATAGCTTTTGGAGTGCAAAGTAAAGAGAAAAAACTACAAGGCATTGTCTAATTTACTTTAATAAGTAAAATATTCTTTCCTGACCACTAGGCAATAGGAGAGCACCCAGAATCAACACTATAATTTTACCTATACATGTTAGCTAAATCATAGTACAAAGTAAAGCCAATTTAAATATAGCACCAAAGAAACACTAATCTATGCAAACACATTTAATACAAAGTGTTTACATTTTATTACATAATCTTAAAAGCCAAAATTCAAAGATCAGAACTAGTATGGAAGATTAGGGATGAGCTGGGTGTTGGGTATGAACCTGAGTTTAAACCCAACATTCGCTGTTCAAACGGTTTAGGCTGGGTTCACACTAGTCCGATTCTCGGACCGACATGAAGAGCACTAGTTCTGATCTTTGAATTTGAATACAACATTTTGGCTTTTAAGATTATGTAATAAAATGTAAACACTTTGTATTAAATGTGTTTGCATAGATTAGTGTTTCTTTGGTGCTATATTTAAATTGGCTTTACTTTGTACTATGATTTAGCTAACATGTATAGGTAAAATTATAGTGTTGATTCTGGATGCTCTCCTATTGCCTAGTGGTCAGGAAAGAATATTTTACTTATTAAAGTAAATTAGACAATGCTTTGTAGTTTTTTATCTTTACTTTGCACTCTAAAAGCTATGCAATTAAACGTTTTATACAAATGCCACATAGTCCTGGAAGAATGCCTGTTCCCTGCTGCCATAGAGGAGGTGAAAGCTGCTGTTACATAACAAGATTGGCTATAATGCTACAGACAGAACGTATGTAAATGTTTTGTTTTAATATAAAATGCAGGTGTGCTTTGAGAGGTGAGATGAGTGGTGGGGTGTTTAAATGCTGGAGTTCTGCTTTAACTTACTGTATATTTTAGTAAAATATACTAACACAGAAATATTTACTATATCAGTAGAAAGTAAGTATTTTAATATAAGATATCAAAAAAATAAGGTAACGGTATATAATTTGTTCTCTAATGGTCACACATAGTTGCATTACGTCACAAAAACAATGATTCCCTATGAGAGCCATCTTAACTGCTCCTACTTGTGTTTTTCAAAGTCGGACCGACTTTGAAAAAGGTTCCTGTACAACTTTTGTCCGACTTTGATCCTACTTCAGCCCATTGAAAGGCATTGAAGTCGGATCAAAGTCGTATCAGTGTCTTCACTGATCCGACTTGGCATGCGACTTGTGCTCTGGGAATCTTGAAGGGGAACTCCACACCATATTTAAAAAAAAAAAAAAACTGGCATGGGGTCCCCCTCCAGGAGCATACCAGGCCCTTTGGTCTGGTACAGATTTTAAGGGGAACCCCATGCCGAAAAAATAGCGTGGAATCCCCCAAAATCCATACCAGACCCTTATCCAAGCACGCAGCCCGGAAGGCCAGGAAAGGGGGTGGGGACGAGCGAGCGCCCCCCCCTCCTGGACCATACCAGGCCGCGTGCCCTCAACATGGGGAGTATGGGTGCTTTGGGGCAGGGGGGGCTCTGTGCCCCCCACCCCAAAGCACCTTGTCCCCATGTTGATGAGGACAAGGGCCTCTTACCGACAACCCTGGCCGGTGGTTGTCGGGGCCTGCGGGCGGGGACTTATCGGAATCTGGAAGCCCTCTTTAACAAGGGGGCCACCAGATGCCAGCCCCCCACCCTATGTAAATGAGTATGGGGTACAACGTACCCCTACCCATTTACCTGGAAAGAAATATGTACAAAAAAAAACCGCACAGGTTTTTAAAATATTTTATTAAATCTGCTCCGGTGGTCTTCTCCCCTCTCTGGCTCTTCTTTCTTCGGCTCTTTGCTGGGTCTTTCATCTTCTGAGGGGTCTTCTTTCTTCTCCTTCTCTGCAGCGTCTTCTGCTCTTTTGCCGGTCTTCTCCGCTGTCCCGTTCCCTCTGTTCTTCCTCTCTTCTTCTTCCCATGTTGACACGACGGGATCTCCTTCACGAATGCCCTCTCCGCTGTGTGCTGTGCCTTATATTGGCATGGGGCGTGGCCACCAGATGACATCACCCGGAGGCCCCGCCCCATATGAGACCACAGCTCCGCCCCCAGGATGTGACCTCATATGGGGTGGGGCCTCTGGGTGATGTCATCTGGTGACCACGCCCCATGCCAATATAAGGCACAGCACACAGCGGAGAGGGCATTCGTGAAGGAGATCCCGTCGTGTCAACATGGGAAGAAGAAGAGGAGAGGAAGAACAGAGGGAAGGGGACAGCGGAGAAGACCGGCAAAAGAGCAGAAGATGCCGCAGAGAAGGAGAAGAAAGAAGACCCCTCAGAAGATGGAAGACCCCGCAAAAGAGCCGAAGAAAGAAGAGCCAGAGAGGGGAGAAGACCGCTGGAGCTGATTTAATAAAATATTTTAAAAAGCTGAGTGGTTTTTTGTGTACATATTTCTCTCCAGGTAAATGGGTAGGGGTACGATGTACCCCATACTCATTTACATAGGGTGGGGGGCCGGCATCTGGGGGCCCCCTTGTTAAAGGGGGCTTCCAGATTCTGATAAGTCCCAGCCCGCAGACCCCGACAACCACCGGCCAGGGTTGTCGGGAAGAGGCCCTTGTCCTCATCAACATGGGGACAAGGTGCTTTGGGGTGGGGGGCGCAGAGCCCCCCTGCCCCAGAGCACCCATACTCCCCATGTTGAGGGCACCCGGCCTGGTATGGTCCAGGAGGGGGGCCACTCGCTTGTCCCCACCCCCTTTCCTGGCCTCCCGGGCTGCATGCTCGGATAAGGGTCTGGTATGGATTGTGGGGGGGACCCCACGCTGTTTTTCGGCATGGGGTTCCCCTTAAAATCCATACCAGACCAAAGGGCCTGGTATGCTCCTGGAGGGGGACCCCATGCCAGTTTTTTTTTTAAATTTGGCGTGGAGTTCCCTTTCAAAATCCCCAGAGCACAAAATGCCTGACATTGTCGGGATCAAAGTCGGATCCCTGTTTACAGACAAACGGTCCGACTTTGACCCTATGTAGGACCGCAAATCGCACAGCAAAGTAGGATCAAAGTCGGACCGTTTTTTTGTCAGATAGTGTGAACCCAGCCTTAGGGTGTTCAGCAATGATGAATATGACAGTTTCCACCTGTCAGTTGTTAAGGAAGGAGTGAGTGCTTACACACACCACATCCTTACCAATCAATGACATTACCCAGCCCTTTCACTTAGAGTATCTCACAAAAGGGAGTACACCCCTCACATTTTTGTAAATATTTTATTCTAACTTTTCATGTGACAACACTGAAGAAATTACACTTTGCTACAATGTAAAATAGTGAGTGTACAGCTTGTATAACAGTGTAAATTTGCTGTCCCTTCAAAATAGCTCAACACACAGCCATTAATGTCTAAACTGCTAGCAACAAAAGTGAGTACACCCCTAAGTGAAAATGTTCAAATTGGACCCAAAGTGTCAATATTTTGTGTGGCCACCATTATTTTCCAGCACTGCCTTAACCCTCTTGGGCATGGAGTTCACCAGAGCTTTACAGGTTGCCACTGGAGTCCTCTTCCACTCCTCCATGATGACATCACAGAGCTGGTGGATGTTAGAGACCTTGTACTCCTCCACCTTCTGTTTGAGGATGCCCCACAGATACTCAATAGGGTTTGGTCTGGAGACATGCTTTGCCAGTCCATCACTTTTATCCTCAGCTTCTTTA
The DNA here is from genome assembly GCA_018402905.1 of Glandirana rugosa. Lineage (NCBI taxonomy): Eukaryota > Metazoa > Chordata > Amphibia > Anura > Ranidae > Glandirana > Glandirana rugosa. Next base: position 47,776 of record BLSH010387454.1, on the reverse strand, counting down.
GCAAGGCAGTGATCATCTTGGAGGTGTGTTTGCAGTTGTTATCCTGTCGGAATACTGTCCTGCAGCCCAGTCTCCGAAGGGAGGGGATCATGCTCTGCTTCAGTATGTCACAGTACATGTTGGCATTCATGGTTCCCTCAATGAACTGTAGTACCGGCAGCACTCATGCAGCCCCAGACCATGACACTTCCACCACCATGCTTGACTGTGGGCAAGACACACTTGTCTTTGTACTCCTCACCTGGTTGCCACCACACACGCTTGACACCATCTGAACCAAATAAATTTATCTTGGTCTCATCAGACTCCAGGTTCCAGTAATCCATGTCCTTAGTCTGCCTGTCTTCAGCAAATGTTTTGTGGGCTTTCTTGTGCATCATCTTTATGATAGACTTCCTTCTGGGACGACAGCCATGCAGACCAATTTGATGCAGTGTGAGGCATGTGGTCGAGCATTGACAGGCTGACCCCCCACCCCTTCAACCTCTGCAGCAATGCTGGCAGCACTCATACGTCTATTTCTCAAAGACAACCTCTGGATATGATGCTGAGCAGGTGCACTCAACTTCTTTGGTCGACCATTGCGAGGCCTGTTCTGAGTGAAACCTGTCCTTTTAAACGGCTATATGGTCTTGGCCACCCCGCTGCAGCTCACTTTCAGGGTCTTGCCAAACTTCTTATAGCCTAGGCCATCTTTGTGTAGAGCAACAATTCTTTTTTTCAGATCCATGGAGAGTTCTTTGCCATGAGGTGCCATATTGAACTTCCAGTGACCAGTATGAGAGAGAGAGAGAGAGCGCGATAACACCAAATTTAACACACCTGCTCCCCATTCACACCTGAGACCTTGTAACACTAATGAGTCACATGACACCGGGGAGAGAAAAAGGCTAATTGGGCCCAATTTAGACATTTTCACTTAGGCGTGTACTCACTTTTGTTGCCAACGGTTTAGACATTAATGGCTGTGTGTTGAGTTATTTTGAGGGGACAGGACATTTACACTGTTATATGAACTGTACACTTGCTACTTTACATTATAGCAAAGTGTCATTTTTTCAGTGTTGTCACATGAAAAGATATAATAAAATATTTTCAAAAATGTGAAGGGTGTTCTCACTTTTGTGAGATACTGTACATGGCTGGAAATTCCCAGTCAAGTAAGCAGTGGGGCTGAGATAGGGAGTGACATAATTGCTTAATTATGACCACCATATCACCACTCTCCTGCCCCTTCCCATATATTGACGATGACAGCTCAGGGAGCTGTCATTCAGTGAGTGCCATTGTCATTGAGCTTTTGTATGTCGGGCATCATGATTGACGTGGATGTACATTTTGGGACTTTTTTTTAATAAAGGACTTGACAAAAATTGTGTAAGTGATATTGCGCTAAGGCACAAAGATTTGTGATAAAAGTATGGGGGGAAAAAGTGTAAACGTAGGTAAGCAGCTATATCTCAATCAAACTCATTGAAAATCAAATAATATACAAACAGTAATATAGCGCTCAAACCATATGTGAAAATGAAATTCCGTGAATAAAAATAATAATAAATATACTGGTGAGTCCGTGATGGTCAATAGTGAAACATAAGGTGTGCAAATATAGCGCTCAAACCATATGTAATAAATGAAATTCCGTGAATAATAAATTATTATAATGAATAAATTGGTGAGTCCGTGACAGTCCCCCTTATTGTTAAAAGGCACTTCCAGATTCCAAGAAGTCCCTGCCCACCTGCCCAGAGCTGTAGTCTGTAAAGCTCACCATACACTATACAATCTGATTGTACCAACTCCTTTAGATCAACATCATGCAGTGCATACGCCTTCCTAATTGGATACAGAGTGATTGGATAGATGGTTTGGCCTCTTATTATACAGTTTTGGTAAATCTAAAGAAGATCGTACAGAGATTGTACATTCAGATTGTATAGAGTATGGCCACCTTTATACACCTAAAATTAATTAGTTGTGCTTTCAGTGGCATTAATGGTTAACAGCACCCCAAACGCAGAAGCAAACACATATTTTGCCAAGTGAAAAAAGCAGTGACAAATGCAGCAAAATGCACAGTAAAACGTGCAACCAGCATCACGTCAAAATGTCCCATGAGCTACTTTGCCACGTGGAGGGAAGCATTTTGAAAACAATGGGCTGTCCTATTCGTGCACGGGAAAAACAAGCCAAAAACGTGTGCTCCCACTATGCTAAGTGTGAATGGGGCCTGAAAGTCAAATTGGTGTGTTCACACAAGAACAATGAAACTGCATTCACATTTGTGCATTTCCAAATGCATGGCAAACCACACAGAAAATGAGCGCTTTACCTTGCTTTCAGAAAGCGCTGTAAACACACAATAAAGCACGGTAAAAAATGCACCACGCTCCTCTTCTAGAAAAAAGTTCTGGAGCTTCTTTGGGGCAATTGTTGTGTGTATTGCATTCCATTCAAGTGAATGTGCTCACCTATACGTGATGAGCAAAAAGCCTCCAAACCGCCAGAAAAAAACACATGCAGGAATGTGAGTTCCCCACTACACGTAGATGTGAATGGTGCTTGACAGCTGAGTCTCCCCATCCACTCCCTCCTATGTACTTGTATAAAGCTGGCCATACACTACGCAATCTGATTGTACAATCTCTGTACACTTTGCTTTAGATTTATCCGAAGTATGGAAAAGGTGGACCCACCTGAATAATACATTCAATTTGTATCAAATCAGACAGGCCCTTGCACTACATAGCCTAAATGAGATTGTACAATCAGATTGTACTGAAAATAGGTGGACGTTAGCATAGTAATAAGGGAGGTGTGGTTAAGAGTGGTGAGCATGCCCTACCATGCCATTTTCTGTGATGCAGCAAGGCAATGCATTGTGGGATTCAATGCTTCCTGGATCTCACATGATCTACAGGAAGTGGTGGAAGCAAAAATAATTTTTCAAACACATGAAATTTCAAAGCTTCCGTGAATGAGGTAAGAGAGAGATCAGCACATGTGGGATTGCTAGGCCAGAAATAACAATAGAAAACTCTTCTATTTATTATAAAAATAGCATTCTGCCTGAATAGGTGAACCTAGCCTTTAATTTCTCCAATTGGCAATATTTTGGCTGTCTTATCTGCTGTTTTGGTTGTAATGTTGCTTGTGAAGGCACACGCTGCTTTCTCCTAATCCTCAGACTTCCTTCAACCTCCCTACTCTTTTACTGATTTTCTAATTTGAGTCTAGATTCTACCTGAATTCTAAAGTTTTAATTTGATCAATATTTTCCAATTTTAATCAAGTTTGTGTTTCATGTCATGTTTAATTTTGGTACTTTGATTCCAGGCAGCAGCCTCACAGCAGCTATCAAGGTGTAAGAGCATAATAGCAGGTTAATGCAGCCTCTTGAGGGGAGGCTGAGGACATTTTTTGGGGTTGATGTACTAAAACTGGTGAGTGGAGAATCTGGTGCAGTTGTGCATGGTAGCCAATTAGCTTCTAACGTGAGCTTGTTCAATTAAACTTTGCCAAAAACACCCCTGGAAACTGACTGGTTTCTATGCAGAGCTGCACCAGATTTTGCACTCTCCAGTTTTAGTAAATCAACCCCATAGTGTTAGTGTTAAACATGGCGATATTAAAAGAAGAGGACAAGCTCATGCAATATTCAGAGATTACTGTAAGTGATTTGGTGAACTGTGTTTGGGTTCTGTGTATTGCATTGCTGGGGTACACTCTCTTTGTGCCCATATTGTTAATATAACTTTAATAAGCTCAACATTCCTTCTAAGGAATACCTGTCAGCAAGCATGTAACTATGCATGCATAAAAATTCAAGAAAACAAACACATATTTGACATGCAAAGATATACATAGACATCAATTTTTATGTGCATTCATATTAATTTTTATGCGCCTTGACATCAATTGATGTGCATTTTTTCCAAGAATATTGACCTTATATCCTGTGTCATCATTTCTTTTTCTGTTAAAGCATTTTTTGTTAATATTTTAGTGGTTGTTTATGTTTTTGGGATCTTTGTTTTTTGTGGTAATAAGGTATTTTTCTCTTTTAGTTTGGGTGCAGTAGTCACATTCTGCTGACAGTCCTCCCATGAGGCTTAGCTGCCTTTTTTGCAGCACCCCATTGAAAAGTAGCAAAAAACAAGTTTGCAACAAAAACAGTTCTCACCATCAACCTTCATTTTCTCATCCCCGTTATCCCCTAAGTAAACAATATACACTGAGCAAAATTATAAACGCAACACTTTTGTGTTTGCCCCTATTTATCATGAGTAGAACTCAAAGATCTATGACTTTTTCTATGTACACAAAAATTTCTCTCAAATATTGTTCACACATCTGTCTAAATCTGTGTTAGTGAGCACTTCTCCTTTGCCAAGATAATCTATCCACCTCACAGGTGTGGCATATCAAGATGCTGATTAGACAGCACAATTGCACAGGTGTGCCTTAAGGCTCGTACACACGATGCGACGGTCGTACGACCGAACGGGCTAAAACGTATGTTGGATCATGTAAGTTGCGTACTAACGTGCTCTACACGATCGTACGACCAACGTGTGACCTAGCTGAATGTAATGACGTGCAACGAGCGTATAAAGAGGAAGTGCTGTTATCGTGTGCCAAACTTTGGGCTCCATCTAATTTTGTGTTAGTTGAAGTTTGGTGATTGTTAATTCGTGACTTTCAGATCATTCTTCAGATCGTTCTTGACCATTCTATGTTCAACTATGTTCAATTCTAGAGATGGAAATCTCGCTATTGTTGGCCTAGGAGTCCTGGCTTGGACCCAAAACCAACATAGGAGAAGGAGGGAGAGTAGTTGTTTGACCAAAAATTGGTTACCTAACAGTAATCAATTTGGTCATATGGCTTTAGTCAGAATAATCCTGCTGATTTCAGGAATTATCTTCGGATGAGGGAATCCTGCTTTAACCACCTCTCCAGAAGGAGGACACATGCATGCGCCTTGCTATCACCCCTGAGCAAAGGCTCATTGCCACCTTGTGCTACTTGGTGACGGGAAGAAGCCTCCAGGACCTGAAGTTTACTACAGGCATCTCCCCCCAGGCTCTTGGAGTCATTATTCCAGAGACATGCACAGCCATCATTCAGGTGCTGCAGAAGGACTATATTAAGGTATGTTTCATGTTAATACCACATTTCATAATAATATAATATTAATAATAATATAGCTTAATAATATAGTATTTGCCCTTTTTGACAATACCTAATTAGCAACATTACAATATGCCGTGAATATCTTCTTTGGCCTCATGCATGCTCTAAGCTTTTTTTCATCACTTTTTTTCCTCTACACTAGTGTTGAGCGAACCCGGACTGTAACGTTCGGGTCCGTACCGAACTTTCGGGTGTCCGTGGCACGGACCCGGACCCGGACATTTCAAAAATCGTTCGGGTTACATCTCCTTTTTTTCACTACTTTTTTTCGAATCTCGTACGTACTCCGGTTTCTTCTATAAGTGCCGTATAACATTACAACGATTAATCCATAACAGTTTTTCCCGTTTATGATATAATAATTCGATATAATAATAATTATAATATAATAATACTTTACACCATAATTGTACTTTGTATGGAATTATATCAGGAAGACGTCGTGGACTTACTACCGACACGTACAGAGACCTTATTACTGAGGTTCTCGGACCCCCCTCTACGGACATCATTTGAAGTCCAGGACCTCCGAAGAAGGG
>BLSH010387438.1:724911-735100 GCA_018402905.1 Glandirana rugosa | reverse complement strand
AAACATCTGGATAGTGTGTTTGAAAATACAGCATAGAGAAGAGCATGCATATGGTTTCGCTCTTCACACACAGTTTGCAGATGTTTTCAGAACAGTGATATCATATCAGTAGGTAACCGTTAATTAATACCTTTCAGACCCAGTTTGAAGATGATCCACATTCACCTCCATTTTTGCTTTTTTTATGTTTTTTTTTTTTTTTAATATTTAAAGTTATTTCCCTGTCCCCATTTCTTTGTAGGGCACTTGTCCCACCCTTACCCCCATTTTCCATCCTTTTGCAGACCTCTAGGTCCTTCCAGGACTTTTTTACAGCCATTTTCAGAACTTTTAATAAAATTACCAGAACCCCGGACCCGAACCCGGACTTTTTTTGAAAAGTCCGGGTCCGGGTCCATGTCCCGGACACCCCAAAGTTCGGCACGGACCCGAACTTTACAGTCCGGGTTCGCTCAACTCTAGTTATGAGTTTCCTGTTTACCTGTAACCCGGCTTGATCCCGTATTTGCTTGAACTCTGCCTGCACCGACTCCCGGCTTGCCTACGACCACTCTTCTGTCTGATCCCTTTGTACCTCAACTGTCTGCTTGTTAACGACCCTGCCTGCACCCGACCATCCGACTGCCTGCTCCTCCTGTACTGCTTTGCCCGCATGTTATTGACCCGGCCTGCATCACTACCCTGCAGTCTAGCACGGACTTCTGGATGACGTCTTACCATCATCTGTGTCCAATCCAGCCCTCGTGCCCCCCCCCCCTGTGCTCCAGCGCTCCCTGTCTGCTCTACCAGGGGTTCTGGAACCAGGGCCGAAAGAGAGGTTGCCTACTGCATAAGTCAGACTCTACCATCAGGTACGTGACACTGTACTGCCAATGCTGTACTCTCTAAGGGAATTCTTTTTCCCTAGGTACATTATTTTACATTTAGAAATATTGAGCTGCAGTCTCCATTGCTTTGACCAATCTTCCAGCAATATCAAATCATGTTCCATGTTACAGACACCTCCAGAGATATCAACCCCATTACACACCATTGTATCATCAGCAAAGAGACATACCTTGCCCAACAAACCTTTAGTTAGATCACTTACATATAGGTTAAATAGAACAGGACCCAGTACAGAGCCTTGTGGTACCCAACTAGTGAGCGGTCTCTGTTCTGAGTGAACCCCATTTACAACCAAACTCTGGGATTTATCCTTTAACCAACTGCATATCCACTGAACCCCCCAAGGGTTAAGTCTTAGCTTGTAGAACTTTTGTATTTGTCTGGAACGGTTATAAGGCTAGGAGGGCTCCCCTTGCGGCTAAGTGCAGCACGCCCCTGAAGATGGAACAGGGAGTGCAGTGCCCAGAGAAGCACAGGTTGCCAGGTGCTTGCTTGAAATCTGGAAAGCTGATCACCCAAGGATGGCTGTAGCAAGCTGGAAGCACTGGAAGACTGGAAGTGCTGAGGAGCTTGACAAAGGAGAAGCTGGGAGCCGAGCCGGGGTCATACACAGAAGATCAGTCCAGAAGCACAACAGGAGCAAGCCGGGATTAAACACAGGAGACAGGATAAGCAGGCCAATAGCTGGAGATAGGTAGTAGCAAAGTCCAAGTACAAGCCAGGGGTGAAGCAAAGAGCAAAGTCAGGACAAGCTGAGTCGGTAACAGGAAATCCACATATCAGGGTACAGAGGCACAGGGAACACAGGAGAGCTGTGATAATCCAGCAACGTCATGTTGTCAGCAGCAGGTTTAAATAAGCAGCTTGGCGCTAGAATCTGTCGCGCACTCGTGACTGGCGCCGAAGTGACACACATGCAGGAGTTCTCTGTGCATGTCCATGTTGAGTATGGGCAACATTGCCAGTTCTGCCACGGCCATTTCCCTGACAGTGCCCCCCCCAAGGGCAATGTCAGAAAAATGGCCAACCCCGGCCGCCCCGTGCACCCCCGCTTGTGCCCGTGCGCGCCAATGGCGCCTAACAGGCTGTTTAAGCATCCTGCACCCTGTAGCAGGTGCTGTCTGATCTACAGCAAATCCGTGTTCCCGAGAGACCTGTACCTGTGCACTTCCTGTTCCTGTGACCCCTGGCTTGACCTGATTACCCGTGCTATCTGCCTGAACCGTCCTCTGCTTGTCCACCACTACTCTTTCTGCCTGATCCCTTTGTACCTCGCTGCCAGCCCACTGACGCCCTGCCTGAACCCCACCATCCATCCGTCTGATCCCTCTGCACTGTTTTGCCTGAACATTGCTGACCCGGTCTGAACCACTACTCTCAGTCTTGCACGGACCTCTGGAAGACATCTTACCATCACCTGTGTCTGAATAAAGCCCTGGTGCTCCCCTGTGCTCCAGCACTCCCTGTCTGCTCTCCCGGGGGTTCTGGAACCAGGGCCGTAAGAGAGGTTGTTCCTCGCATGAACCAGACTCCACCACCAGAATTGTGACAGGCAACCTCTGGATGCCCAACCGGGCCCACCTTTCCGGATATCTGTTGCGGAAATTCTGTAACAATCTAGGAGCCTGTATGTTTCCTGCAGGTTCCAAGGAATTTTCCTCTGAGGAATACGCCTTCCATTTAATGAGTAATTGAATTTGCCTACCTCTCTTCCGGCAGTCCAGGGTGGCTTCCATTTCATATTCAGTGTCATTCCCTATGAAGACTGGTGGAGGTGGCAACTCCTCTCTCCCCGGAAATGGGCTCGGTATAGCTGGCTTTAACAAGGAAAGTGGAACACCGGATGGATCTTGTAGGAGTCAGGTAGAGTAAGTTCAAAGGCCACAGGATTCACTCTCTTTTAATTTCAAATGGCCCACAAATTTTAGCCCTAGCTTCCTGGAAGGGCAAGAACGTTTGAGATTAATGGAGGATACCCATACCTTGTCTCCCACCTTATAGATGGGATTCCCTCTTCTCCTCTTGTCATATTGTTTCTTGACATCTTCTTGGGCTTTTGTATGGTTTCCCGGAGGACCTGATAATTTGCTTGGATGAAGCTTATCCTCTCTTGTACTGCTGGTACCACAGATTTGGAAATGGTGCTTGACAGGAATGAGGTGTGAAATCTGTAGTTGACCCAGAAAGGTGACTGATTGGTGGCTGAGTGTATGGAGTTATTTTATGCAAATTCAGCGCATGGCAGCAAAGAAACCCAGTCATCTTCAGAGAAAGAGCAGAAACAACGTAGGTACTGTTCTAAAGTTTTTTTTTTTTTCTGTTTGTTGCTCTGAAGATGGTATCCAGAGGACAGACAAACTTCAATGGACAAGATCTTACAAAGGTTCTTCCAAAGGCCAGAGGTGAACTGTACCCCTCTATCAGAGACAATGTTATTGGGTAGCCCATGTAACCTGACAATTTCTTTAATAAAGATCTTTGCTGTGTCCATGGCAGAAGGTGTGCCCAGCATGGGCAGGAAATGGGCCATTTTGGACAGCCGGTCCACTACTACCAGGATGGTAGTGACATTTTCTGAAAGGGGAAGATCAACTATAAAGTCCATTGATATATTCTTCCAGGGTTGTTCTGAAACTGGTAGTGGCCTTAACAGACCCCAATACTTAGTACTGGTACACTTGTTACATTGGCACGTAATACATGAATTCACATACTTCCTGTAATCAGCTTTCAAGGAGGGCCACCACAGATATCGCTGGATGAGATCAATTGTCTTCCGAACTCCGAAATGCCCAGCCAGCTGATGATCATGGAACCTCTTTAGGACTTGCAATTTGACTTCCTGGGGGACAAAAAATGTGTCTTGATGCCACAGGAGACCTTTGTGATTACTCAGGGATGAAGTCTCTGGCTCTGTACATTGGAGAGAAGCTTGCTCAGTAGATGCCCTCAGGTTGGGTTGTATTAGAAGTAAATTTTGGGTAGACAGGATTGTGCCAGGGGCGGTTTCTTCTGGATTGTCTGGAAACATCTGAGAAAGGGCATAGGCCTTTCCGTTCTAAGATCCAGGGCAGTAGGAAATGTGAAAATTGAATCTAGTAAAGAACACTGCCCTTTGGGCTTGTCGAGGTTTCAAACCTGTGGCAATCCTGAGATATTCTAGATTCTTATGATCGGAAAAGATCATGATGGGGTGTTCAGCACCTTCGAGCAAGTATCTCCTTTATTCTAATGCTATTTTAATTGCTAAGAGCTCTTGATCCCCAACATCGTAGTTTCTTTTAGGTAGCGTCATTTTCCGTGAGGAAAAAGCTACGGGGTGAAGTAGTGACTTAGGGCCTTGGCTTTGAGACAGGATGACTCCAGTGGCCACCTCAGAGGCATCAACTTCCAGTACATAAGGCAAGGTGGGGTCAGGATGCTGGAGAGTTGGCGCTGAGACAAATATAGACTTGAGCTCGTCGAAGGCTGCCTGGGCCTCAGAAGACCATTGGAAATGGGAGCCTTGGCAAATTAATTGAGTAATGGGTGCAAAGATGGCGGAAAAGTTCTTGACAAATCTTCAGTAAAAATTTGCCAATCCGAACCTTTGGACATCCTTTTTATCCAAGGGAGATGGCCATTCCAGTATGGCTTTTACTTTCTGGGGATCCATAGCAATTCCCTCTGTAAAATGATGAGTCCCATGAATTGGATTGACCCTTTTTCAAAGTCACATTTCTCAGTCTTTACATACAATCCATGTAACCTCAGGGTAGTTAATACTTTCTTCATGTGTACTCTATGGATTTCAAGAGTGGCTGAGAAAACAAGAATATTGTCTAAGTACACAATGACAAAATTGGCCAGATATTCCCGGAAAATACTGTTCACAAAGTGCTGGAACATGGCTGGGGCAATACATTGTCTGAATGACATCACTAGATATTCAAAGTGACCAAACCATGTTTGGAATACTGTCTTCCATTCATCCCCCTCATGAATGTGAACCAAGTTGTAGGCTCCACGTAAGTCCAGTTTTGAGAAGACTTCAGCGGTGCGGAACCTTTGGAATAGGTCTGGGATAAGGGGGAACAGCTAACGATTCTTGGTGGTAATTTTATTCAGTTCTCTGTAATCCACGCAAGGTCTTAATGTCTTGTCCTTTTTCTCCACAAAGAAGATGCCAGCACTCGCAGGAGATGAAGATGGGTGAATGAACCCCTTATCCAGATTCTCATTAATATATTGCCATAAAGTTTCAAGGTAGTGGGGGGAGGATAATGCGGAGTATATTTATGGCATTTATTGTATAAATAAAATGTATGAATTGTTTATGAAAATAACAAATTAAAATAAAGTATTTAAATAAGAAATTTTCAAGCTCAGTCTCTGAGAGGGGGAAGATACGGCCAAAAGGGATCTCGGAACCTGGGAGTAACTTAATTGGGCAATCGTAGGAACGATGTGGAGGAAGGGTATCAGCCTTCTTTTTATCAAAGACATCCAGGAAGTTTTGGTAAGCATGTGGTATGAGTTGGCTGGTATTGGAAACTGGTTGTAGGGTCAAACAGCTAGAAATGTCTCTGGAGGCAGGGGTCAGGCAGTGCTGTTGACAATAAGTGGAAGTAAAGAGGACTTAATTCTTGAGCCAGTTAATCTGAGGGTTGTTGCTTTCAACCAGGGGATTCCCAGGATGACTGGAAACATGGGGGAGCACAAGACATCAAAACGTATCAACTCCCGATGGCGGTCACTGTAAGGAGAGGCACAGTCTCTTGGGTAATTAACCCAGAACTAGGCAGGGAGCCATCCGCCAGATGTACTGTCAGTTGCTGTTTTTTCATGGCAAGGGGAATTCCAAGTCTCTTGACTAAGGTCAAGTCCAGAAAGCAGCAGTAGGCCCCTGAATCAATGATGGCTGGGATCCAGACCTCCTCTTCTGCCACCTGTAATGAGACAGGGAGAACAAGGTGAGATGAGGAGGACCCAGATACTTGACAGTATGTCGGAGTATGAGGAAGTGGCTTACTGGGTCGTATTGGGCAGTTATGTAGAAAGTGTCCATTCCCTCCACAGTACAGGCATAGGCGGCGGAGCTTTTCTTTTGGAGAAAGGGCTCCAACCAATTTGTATCAGTTCAATTCAGAAGGGGAGGTGCTGGAAAGGAGCCATTGCTGGAGGAGAGGACACCTTGGGTAACATCCAGGTGGGACGGAAGGTCTGGGATCTTTTGGAGCAGCGTTCCTGCAAATGCCTGTCCAGTTGGATGGTGAGCTGGATGAGGTGCTCTAGTGTAGCAGGACTTGCTACTCTGGCTAATTCATCCTTGAGGGATTCTGATAGATCCAGTCAATTTTGGTATTTTAAGGCAGCCTCATTCCAGCCTGTATCTGCGGATCATTCGAGGAAGTCTACTGTGTAATCTTCTGCTGGACGCCATCCCTGCTGGAGTGTGTGCAGGGCGACTTTGGGTGTGGCCATGTGTTGTGGGTCATCATACAACTGTGCCATGGTCTCAAAGAAGGCATCCACAGAGTCTATGATGAGACCTTTTTTGTTCCAACAGGCCATGGGTCCAGACCTGGGGTTCATCCATTAGCAGAGATATGATGAATCCTACCTTCACAGATTCTACCAAGACAGTCCTTGGTTGGAGAGCCAGATAAAGCAGACAGGCATTCTTGAAAGATCTGAACTTTTTTCAGTTTCCGGAAAATCGTTTAGGAGTTGGCACCCGTGGCTCTGGAGGAGGGATCAGCACCATATGGTTATTTGGGGTGTGTTCCTGGGCGGTAGTGGTAGAGGAGAAGCTGGTGGAAGGTGGTCCTGGATCGGAGGAAGTAGGTCCCACAGACTGGTGTTGCAGGCGACCCTCCAGCTGGAAGTAACCTTCTTGTAGTCTTTGCACCACTTGGGTTAATGTGGTGAACTGCTGACACAGAACCTCTATAGGGAAAGCACCTCCGTCGGCCTCAGACATGGCTGGATTATACTGTCAGGAACAGGTATGAGGTTGAGATGCTAGGAGGTCTCCCCTTGCGGCTAAGTGCAGCTCACCCCTGAAGATGGAACAGGGAGGGCAGTGCCCAGAGAAGCACGGGTTGCCAGGTGCTTGCTTGAAGTCTGGAAAGCTGATCACCCAAGGATGGCTGTAGCAAGCTGGAAGCACTGGAAGACTGGAAGTGCTGAGGAGCTTGACAAAGGAGAAGCCGGGAGCCAAGCCAGGGTTCATACACAGAAGATCAGTTCAGAAGCACAACAGGAGAAAGCCAGGAGTTAAACACAGGAGACAGATAAGCAGGGTAGCAAGCCAAGTCAGCTCAATCGCTGGAGATAGGCAGTAGCAAAGTCCAAGTACAAGCCTGGGGTCAGAGCCGGTGAAGCAGAGAGCAAAGTCAGGAAAAGCTGAGTAGGTAACAGGAAATCCACAGATCAGGGTACAGAGGCACATGGAACACGGAAGAGCTGTGATAATCCAGCAACATCATGTTGTCAGCAGCAGGTTTAAATAGGCAGCTTGGTGCCAGCATCTGTCACGCACTCATGCGCGCTTGCACCTGTGTGCATTGGCGCGCATAGACACGCCTATGCACGCTGTCGTGCACATGCTTACGGGAGTTCTCTGTGCATGTCCATGTTGACTATAGGCAACATTGGCAGTTTTGCCACAGCCATTTCCCTGACAGTATTAGATCATTACGTGGAACTGTATCAAACGCGTTCCTGAAATCAGGATATGCTATGTCCACAGCACCACCCTGGTCCAGAACACTGGTTATATAGTCAAAAAATTCAATAAGATTTGTCTGACATGATCTGCCCTCAGTAAAGCCATGCTGCTTTGGGTCCAGCAAGCTGAGTATTTTTAGGTGATCAATGATCCTTCTTTTCAGGAGTGATTCCATTACCTTGACTACAATTGATGTTAAACTCACTGGCCTGTAATTACCAGCAACTACCTTGCTGCCCTTCTTGTGGATAGGTACAATATTGACTATCTGCTAATCATGGGGAACTTCTGTTAGAAGAGATTGATTAAAAAGATCCGTTAATGGTCCAACAACTATATCTCAAAGTTCTCTTAGAACTCTGGGGTGATTACTATCAGGACCCATTGCTTTATTAAGCTTTAACTGAGCCAGTTTCTCTGCTACCTCTGTCTCCAGAAATCCTAGAAATTAACCATCATTACTAGAACCAATATGATTCCCTATCTTGTTATCATTCAAGCAGTCTGTTTCTGACAAGACTGAACAGAAGTAATTGTTTAAATGGTTTGCTACATCCTAGTCTCACTCAACATATGTCTTGTGCCTAGTTTTCATTTTAGTGATCCCATTGTATGTTTTACTTCTATCACTAATGTACCTAAAAAAGGTTTTATCTCCTTTCTTAATAGACTTAGCAATTCCCTCCTCTTTCTGTGCCTTTGCAGCACTGGCATTGTGTTTGGCCTCCTTTTATCTATTTTTATACTCCTCTCTGTAAGCTACACCTTCTGTTTCCTTGAGTTTTCTATGCGCTATTTTTTTTTTCCTTTACTATCCTACTTACCTCTTTAGTGAACCATGTTGTTTTTTTCTTCCTTTTTATTCATACTAACTTGCCTGACATATAATCTAGTTTCCTCCAGATTGGTAGACTTTAATAGTGCCCACTGATTATTTAACCTTTCAGTTCACATTTTAGAAATTTCCCCATTTCAGCAAAATTTGTCCTTTTAAAATATAAAACTTTTGTTTTTGTATATAATTTTTCAGTTCTTGTTTTAACCACTTCAGCCCCGGATGGATTTCCAGCTTTAGGACCGGAGCACTTTTTTCAATTTGGCACTGCGCCGCTTCAAATGGTAATTGCGCGGTCATGTAATGCAGTACCCAAACAAAACTTGCGTCCTTTTTTTCCCACAAATAGAGCTTTCTTTTGGTGGTATTTGTTCACCACTGCACTTTTTAATTTTTGCGATATAAACAAAAAATGAATGGAAATTTTGAAAAAAAATGATATTTTCAACATTATGTTATTACAAAAATACAATAAACTAAATTTTAGTCATAAATTTTTGCCAAAATGCATTCAGCCACATGTCTCGGGTAATAAAAAAGCCAAATTAGTGTATATTTATTGCTTTGCGCAAAAGTTATAGCGTCTACAAACTAGGGTACATTTTCTGGAATTTCCGCAGCTTTTATTTTATGACTGCCTATCTCATTTCTTGAGGTGCTAAAATGGAGGGGCAGTACAAACCCCCCCCCCCAAATGACCCCATTTTGGAAAGTAGACACCCCAAGGAATTTGCTGAGAGGCATGTTGAGGACAGTGAATATTTTATTTTTTTGTCATAAGTGATTGAAAAAAAAATTACACAAAGTCGTTACTGAAATGTTGTTACTGAAATGATATATTGCTCACATATGCCATGGGTATATGTGGTATTACACCCCAAAATACATTCTGCTGCTTCTCCTGAGTACAGAGATACCCCATGTGTGAGACTTATTGGGAGCCTATCGGCGTACGGGACCCCGAAAACCAATCACCTCCTTCAGGATTTCTAAGGGCAAAAATTTATGCCTTCACCCCACACTACCTATCTCGGTTTTGGAGGCCATGAAATGCCCAGATAGCACAACCCCCCCAAATGACCCCATTTTGGAAAGTAGACACCCCAAGCTATCTGCTGAGAGGCATGTTGAGTCCATGGAATATTTTATATTTTGACACAAGTTTCGGGGAAATTACAATTTTTTTTTTCACAAAGTTCTCACTAAATGATATGTTGTTTGAACATGCCATGGGTATATGTGAAATTACACCCCAAAATACATTCTGCTGCTTCTTATGAATACGGGGATACCACATATGTGAGACTTTCTGGCAGTCTAGCCGCGTACGGGACCCCAAAATCCAATCACCGCCTTCAGGCATTCTAAGTGCGTAAAATGGTGATTTTACTCCTCACTACCTATCACAGTTTCGGAGGCCATGGAATGCCCAGAAAGCACAAAACCCCCTCAAATGACCCCATTTTGGAAAATAGACACTCCAAGCTATTTGCTGAGAAGTATTTTGAGTATTTTGCAGATCTCACATTTTGTCACAAAGTTTTGAAATTTGAAAAAAGTAAAAAAAAAAAAAAAAAAATCGGTTTATTTCATCATTTTCCAAAACAAATGAGAGCTGCAAAATATACACCATGCCTCTTAGCAAATACCCTGGGGTGTCTACTTTCCAAAATGGGGTCATTTGGGGGGGGGGGGGGTTTGTGCTACCTTTACATTTCAGGGCCTCCAAAACCGTGGGGGGGGGGGGGGTTTAC
>BLSH010387438.1:709019-722946 GCA_018402905.1 Glandirana rugosa | reverse complement strand
TCTATAATAACATCATAGACTAGTCTAGTTATAGAAGTTAGACTAGTCTATATATAATCGCAGGGGGAATCTAATCCCAAGATTTTTTGCGTCACAATCGCCCTAGTCGGGTCTATTGACGATCGTGGACGCAAATCGGGGAGGCGGGTCGGGTCGGGTCGGGTGGGTTCACGTCCTAGTTATCTAGCGACAGTGAATGTTTTGTGAAATGTGTATAGACGTCGGAAGCGTCTCTAGTGCGGGTTAGGGACACTTAAGACTGTCACTTAAACCATCGCAAACTTCGTCCGAGACTGTTGGTCCACGTGAAAAAACGGACACTCAGTGCGATCACATGCAAAGTGTGCCGCTGCTGTCTACAGGTTCATATGCTGAGCCTGAATCTGACAGTGAGGCTTCCCCATCGCTCTCATCTGTCAAACTCAGCACATTGTAGGCCTCTTTGCTAGTGTACATGCAGCCAGACATTTTGGACTTTCTAAATTTGAAACGTACACTAGCGTGACTCACAGGCAAAAAAGTGCACCTGGTTGTCAGAGCCTGCTTCAAACGCTACCAAATTCACTGTCAGAATTCACAGGGATTGGGCGTGATCTCTGCGAAGGCTGCAGATATGTGTAAAGTGTTTTGTAAGTGACAGCGATCTATTGATCCTGCACTTGGGTGGGCTGGGCTGGGCTGGGCGGAGGGGCTAAACGCAGGTGCTAGCAGTTATCTGGGCTGATCCCGCTAACACTGCGTTTTTTAGAACCCTAATCTAAGGGGGACGCTAATATATATCTGATCAGATTGAAGATATTGATCTGATCAGATACTACAATAATATCTAGCACCTACCTAATGTGCGCGCGTGTAAGAGTGCCTCGCTAACTGACCCTGCCTGGCGTTTACACTGACCCTAACGCACACTAAAGCCTAACTGGGGTCACCGCCGGGCGATCGGGGATTAAAACCTATAAAAGGTATTTACGGCGGGTAATCTGATTGAAAAAAAAAGATCTATCTAGCTAGCGTCACCCGTGACACTTCTACGGTGATCACAGGTGACAGGGGGCAATCAAGGGGTTAAAAACTTTATTGGGGGGCAAGGGGGGGGTATTTTCACCTTACTAGGCCTAATACTATCTACCCTAACACTGATTTAGCGTCACAATGGTCACAAGTACAGCGATCGGTAAAAATCAGATCGCTGCACTATATGATACTGTGGCAGGGAGTGACAGGGAGTGAAAGGGTTAACTGGGGGGCGATCAGGGGGCAATCGAGGGGTTAAATGTGCCTATGTGACCTGGTGTCAGTGTGGTGTTGTGCAACTCACGTTTTTTGATGCTCCTTCTTCCTCGCTGAAACCGAAAAGGGCTTCAGGGAGGAAGGAGAGCTAACTTCCTCTGCTTCTGTTTACATTTGAGAGGCAGAGGAGCCCTATCATTGGCAGGACCGATCGGAAGGGCCAGGCCAAAAATCATTGGCCTGGCTCTGTAGATTGATCAGCCCTGTGTCGAATGGCGCTGCTGATCGCGGCCGCCGTCGTATGATGGCGGTTTGCCTTATCGAGCGACCTTGTCGCCGTCAACCTGCGGTTGACGGTTGGCAAGTGGTTAATAGTTAATATCAAACCAAAGACATTGGTGATCACTAGAACCAAAATTTTCTCCCACCTCAACATCAGACAGTCAATCCCCATTTGTCAGTACTAGGTCAAGAATATGATCACCTCGAGTTGGGCTTTTTATTAACTGTTTTAGAGAAACCCCATTCAGTGCTTCCATTACATACCTGCTCCTGCTTGTAAGAGCAGTTTGATGTACTATTGTTTGTTGAAGAAAACTTGTTGTGAGAATAATGTTGAGGCTGCCATTGCTGAGCCCCTTCTGACAAAAAAAAAAAAAAACAATTATCTGGCTGTTACCATCTCCTTGCTCAGTCGCTGTCCTTGAACTAGCATGCAGTTCAAAAAAGGCACACTAAATCAGAATCCCAGATCTACATGCTTGTTCTGGGTTACTTTCACTATTAATGGTAGGCTACATATGTCTCTCAGTACAGATTTCCTGTCCAACCTTTCTGCTCCCCCACTTTTTGAAATCTGTACATACAATATTTTCCTGCAGCCTTCAGTCAAGCCATGTGGCATCACAGGTCCTCTTCCTTTTCTTCCACCACCTCTTATGGTGGACAGGTCCTGAATACTACAGAGAGTGGGGCCACTTTAGAATGTGATGATGATCTCTGCACCATTCCCCTGTGTCTAGTGTGGTTTGGTGTTGCACCCCCAAAGAGTGGATTCTTTATGCCCTGGAAAGAAAGTGGGTAAGCAGATGGTGGGCGCCATTTAACCCAGAAGAGGACTAGCGCTAGTTTATGACAGGTGGGACAGCGCAGGAGCAAAGAGAGTATTGGTTGGATAACTTTTCTTTATAAAGAAAAGGTTGCTGGATCTATGTATCAAATAAAAAAGCTGACCCTAGATTTGGGGTTTTAAGTCAGACATCAGAGAACAAAAATTCTGCTGACATAATTTAGAATTTATTTTGTTATTCATTTATTTAGTTTTTGTGGATTCATTAAATTGTAACTACAAGCATGAGAATTATATAGCCCGTGAGTTACCATATACTGTATGCTTAAAAGAGAATGGTATGAAGCAATGCATTACAGCTTTAAGAAAATATCACTAGATGTAGCCACTAGATGGAGCTGATGGCCACATGAAATAAAAATAATTTTACTATGATGGTCAGCTCCATCTACTGGCTGTAATATGGTATTTTCCTGGATCATTCCATTCTTTAAATTAAGAACATCAGACTTGGAGAGAAAATAGCCCAGTGAAATTTAACTTTGCTGGCATTGACTCAGAATGAATGTACGTGCAGTTTTGCAGGATGAATAGCTCTGCAATGCTTGCTATAACTATAGTACACCCTTTACTCTGCCTGAATTGCAAATGACAAAGAATGGGATGGCTTCTTCTCCTTTGAAGTTCACCTTTTACAAGATAAGAAGGCAAGATCAGGAGACTTGTCAATGCCTATAGAAGGCTAAAGACCACTTTGAATAATTTTTTGTTACATTTAGATTGATACAAATAGTAAATAGTGTTTTTTTCACTACATTTGCACAGTAGATGGTAAAATCTGGGGACTGATCAGACGCTGCCTCATTCACAGATGATAATACCTGCAGCATAATCAGTGAACTTTTCTCAATTGAGGAGAGGGTAGGAGAGGACCAGCCCCTACTATTTAATGATCTTTAGTGCAGCTGAGCCTGAAGCTGTTAACCCCCAGCAGCAGGAAGAGTACAGGGCAGCCCTGCATTGAGGATTTCCAAAGAATCGACCATCCTGAATATTGTAGGACATACTTTCTTACCTTAAAGTAATGTGATTAAACCTGTTTAACCAGCCTGACACACCGCATCTCCGATCATGATCAGCTGTGACGAATCACGGTTGATCACGCGCCTGCAGACACGACTAAATGAGAGCCGATCGGCGGCTCTCCTGACAGGGGGGTCTACGCTCATTGTTTATCAGTGCAGCCTCCCTAGGATCGCCACCCAGGACCACCAGAGAGCACACCTTTGACCACCAGGGAATGCTCATCCATGGACCACCAGGAAAGCCCACCCTGACCACCAGGGAGCCCACCCATGGACCACCAGGTAAGGGGTACAGTACGCAACACTCAGTGTCATCATGGATGCCACCAAGGACCACCAGGGAATGCCAGGGAAGGACCACCAGGGAATGCCATCTAGCATTGCTGCCTATCAGTGCCCACCAGTGCCACCTATCAGTGCCCACCAGTGTCACCTATCAGTGCCACCTATCAGTGCCCAGTGCCACCTATGAGTGCCCATCGGTGTCGCCTATGAGTGCCCATCAGTGCCGCATATGAGTGCCCATCAGTGCCACCTGTGAGTGCCCATAAGTGCCGCTTATCAGTGCCACCTATCAGTGCCTGTCAGTGCTACATATATGTGCCTCATCATCAGTGCCCACCAGTGCCACCTCATCAGTGCCGCCTCATAAGTGCCCGTCAGTGTAGCCTCATCAGTGCCCGTCAGTGTAGCCTCATCAGTCCCCGTCAGTGGGAAAATGTACTTATTTATAATAATAATAATAATAATAATAATAAAAAACTTTATTTTATATAGTGCCTTTAAAGGTGGCTTCCCAAAGCGCTTTACAAGGAAAACACAAGAAATACACAGGATAACAGGAAATACAAAGGCTTTGTATTTTAGCAAAAAGTAAGAAATATTGTTTTTTTTTTTTTGCAAAATTGTTGCTTTTCTTTTGTTTATAGTGGTGATCAGAAATGATGCAGAGGTGATCAAATACCACCAAAAGAAAGCTCTATTTGTGGGAAAAAAGGACGCAAATTTCGTTTGGGTACAACGTGCAATTGTCAGTTAAAGCGATGCAGTGCCGAATCGCAAAACGTGCTCTGGTCCTAAACTGGGAAATCCTTCCAGGGCTGAAGTGGTTAAAGAAGAACTCCAGCTTTTCCTCCCCAAAAGAACAGATGCATTGTGCATATAAATGAATCACAACCCTGCTGTAAGTTTGTATGTAACTTACCTCCTTTAGCTGTATACAGTGGGTTTCTGTGTTTGTGATGTCACTCCTCCTTCTGGCTCAGTTTCAAAGTTCTCTCACTTCCTATGTCCTTCCTTTTCTAGTCCTGATACTACATGTTCCATGATCCTTTGTAGCTTCAGAGCAAACTAGGGGAGTCACTTCTGTCAGTTCTGGAAGTTGATGTGGGTGGGTCCTAGGGTTACTGTTGGTGTTTCCTTCATGTGGGTGGTAAAAGGTGTCATATCATATGTAAATGAATTCCCAAAGAGCAGGGCTCTGGGAGGGTGGGAGGGTGGGATTTGAGGGGTGGGACTGTCCCCGTTCACACTGGTCGGCATATTTAACTGGACAGGATTAAATTCTAATTGTGATCCATTCTATCCTGCTCAGCAGCAGCACAGCTAGCTTTCAGAACCAGTTGTGTATGAAGGTGTTTGCTTATTGAATGATGCTGTGATCTGTGAGGTGGGACTTGGGAGGCTCTCTGTATTTGTGACTGGGCAGGATTGAATGCTAATTAGGATGTATTCAATCCCACTCACCATCAGAACTGTGAGGAAAATGACACCATTTGCAGAGTCTGAAAGAATACAAATGGGAGTGTTACAAACTCCAGCAGCGGCAGGAAGGGGCTGTAGAAGGGACAGAGTCTATCAGCAGGATATACAGTGTCACATGATACAAAGCCACAACTAAACCCAGAATATTAGGGGATCTGCAGACAACAGAACAGCATGGTACAGAGGCATGATAGATGCTGGAATTGATCGTTCCATTCAGTTCTAGTGAAAAGAAAGTTGGAGTTCAGCTTTAAAGGCTGAAACACAATTTTTCAATGTAGTGCATTGCAGCAATGCAAGAATTAGCAAATTGCCATTTATTATGCAACACTTGTTGCAGTTTATTGCAATTAACAGTAACATGCTTTTATGTGTTAAGGTGTGCTGTGTCAGAAAAATTGCTGAATGTTAATTTTTAAGTCCGTTCTTGTGCGCTGGCAGCTAATTTAAAATTAAAGGGCTACCTTAGCACAAGTGAAATGTAACACAAAGCGCGTTAGTGCTAGTTAGGACATTTAAAGTGGAATTAAACTCCAATTTTGAACTCTGTACCTAAAGATAAGGCTTACCTGTAGGTACAGTGAATATCTCCTAAACTTGCACTGTTTAGGAGATATTCACACAACATACAGCTGATGATGCCACCAGTGCATGTGCTCTGAAGAGACGGCTTACTGTGCTGGACCTTCAGAGCTCCGTGCCGGAGCCAAGGGCTCCCATGTGCATGCAGGGGAGTGATGTAATTGCGGCTCCGGCCACTCACACAGCCGGATCCCAAGGAAGACCGGGTGATGATGGAAGCCGTGACAGCGCTGTTTTTCTTTTTGTGGTGGTTACTACCGCTTTAATAGGAACACCAGAGTAAGAAATTTAAATATCTGGGGGTTTTTTGTTACTCTCTTAACTCTAAGTTCTAGTACGCTTTAAATCCATGTTTATTTTGTAAAAGTCTCTCTGTGCTTCTGTTACATGGTAGTCCTAAAGGGCGATTAACACCTATATCTATTTTAAACATGTAATTATAATTTATAACATATGGTTCTAAAAAAAATGGGCTTATATTTTAAACTCTTAATTTGTCTCTTAAAATTAGAAAACAAAAAAAATGATTTGTCGCGACACTCTAAGGGCTCATTCAAATGTGTGTTGATTATGATGAATTATGCAATGGTCATTAATGCACCTATAACATTTATGATGAGTTTTTTAAGCATTGGAATAGCATCAATAAATGCTTGTTAAATGCCCATGAAAGCGTTGTTTTTTTTAGGGGGAAAAGGTTAAAGGGGAGGTGATGTAAAGGGAATAATCTGTTTTGAAGCATGGTTAGGATGTGGTGTGATGGCAGGCAGTTTTGTAAATTCTCTGCAAGATGGATTCATATACTTTGATCTTTTTTGACACTCGGTTTAATCTAGCTTGGTTTTGCTGACACAAAAGCTTTGCCACTGGCAATAATGCTCAATGCCTCTGGTCCCGCTTGGTACTGTCAATATTGCTGGCTGGCTTCCTTTTGCCTGCACACAGAAGAAAATTGTGTTACCACACTACTGTTCTGTGTTACCATTGAAAGTAATGGAGGCTACTGACAAGTATCAATGCCTCATGAAAGAGACATGCTGCCTAATTTTTAACATGACTCAACACAACATCAACACAACAAAACACAACACCACCACTCCTGTGTGTACTGCACTGTGTGGTGCTCATGGTAATATTCATGGCAAGAATTAAAAGGCAGTTATGATGCTTTAAAAACACTGCATAAATGTCACTTATACACGGGGTAATGATACACACGTGAATAAGCCCTAACTTTCTGGACAGGTTGATCTGCTAGAAAGTAAAGGGTCTGTGGGGGGAATTATCGTTATCTGAACCTTCCATTAAAATATGGGGCCTCCAGATTTCCACCCCTTCCCCATATGAATAAGTATATTATTAAAAAGTCCCACAATGTAAATTCAAGGACAAACAGTTATGCTGAAGAACGTCCCAGTGACACACTGACTCAAACCTAAGGGACAGCAATTCGCTCCTCTTGGATGCTCATCTGCTATATTGAAAACATCAGTGGCAGGGAACCTGGCTGATGCCACTGACCAAATGTGGTCATGACTCTATTTGGTCAATGACATCACCTGAGATGCCACCCAGTTTATTTACAATTTGAAACAAGCCGGCCAACAGGTGGGCAGCCAGCAGCTTCATTTAGTAGTGGTATTACTGCAGCGGATGAAAGTTAGAGCAGGCAGGTGACCTGGGCAAATCTGGCCATCTAGTTCACCCATTCAGAGAACTGTGAACAGCTCATGTTTGACCTGAAGGAAAACAGGAGGGTGACTCTAAGTGCGACAGGTGCAACAGGTTGGTGAGTCTATCAACAAACAAAATGTAATATCTACTTAAATTTTGATACTTGAGCTCGGCTTCAGTGCCCATGCTATCCATGTTTCCATCCCATGTCAGTGGCTGTGTGCTTAAAACTTGGATTCAGTTCTGCACCACTTGTGACCACATGACGACCTTGTTTTTGCATGACATGCGTTTATGTATTCAACTAAATGTGACTGCATATTTATTCTTTTTATTAATAAACCTACTAAACTACTGCCCTTAGAGGCACCCTCTTGTGTTACTTTGCTATATTACAGATGCCCCTTCTATCTGATAAGGAGCTGCTCTGAGGACTTTGTAGCCAGTTACTGATTGCACCAAATATTTGTCTTATGGTCTGCTTGCTGTCATCCTTGGGACTACTGGTGGTTTTTGCACTATAACAGAATACAATTCATGGTTGACCTGAACCTGAAGCTCATACCTTGTTCGGGAAGGATCGCAGCCATATGGTCGGGATCCGCCCACATGCCTGAACTGGCACCCAGCTCAGTCTCTCATCGAGGCGTTGAGAGCCCGAGCTGGCTGCTCCCACCCCCTCCTCAGCCCAGCACTCCAGTAAGATCCGGGGGGCAGAGCAAAGAGCCACTGACTGGAGAATTTAGCCATTGGCGGTGTTAGATTGCTCCATTCTCAGTCTTAGCTAAGTATGATTCTAAAAAGAAAACTAAACCCATACTTCTCTTTTAAGATGCTAACATTTCCAACAACTTTTTTTTTTATTTCTTCATATTTTTTAGGAATAACAAGCTACTTCTTATGTATCACTAATTGTTTCACATTGTACAAGTTACAACATTTGCTTATATGCTGTGAGCAGACTTCACATGTCAGAACATATATTGATATCTTGTTAAATTTTTGCCATCATATTCTCTCATAGCTATAACAATATACTGAACATGCTAGTTTCCAGATGGGTAATCTTCAACTGCTTCAGGGCAAATAAATTGTATAGCCCACAAGATTCTAATTAGTGATACTCATCAACATTTCCAGTGCACCCAGAAGAATATAAATTGGCAATACTCATAAATTATTGATTGGGACTTTATTAAACATGAGGAAGAAGACAATACTATATAGCTAACTGGATTATTTTAAATAAATTATAAGGCAATTCAATGCAAAATTAGCATCCTGATAAAAGCATAAAATTATTTTTTTCTTGTAAAATTGTATTTACTGTATAACTAAATAGTTTCAGGCTTATTTTGGATACATTTATTTTATATATGTGCATGAATAGAATGCATGAAGGTAAAAATAAACCTTGCCTATACAACCACTTTAAGGCCGAAGAGGCTGATAGGCCTACTAGAAAACTTTTATGGCAAATTTAGTTCCACTTTAAAGAGAAACTATTACTTTGCCCATGCAGGTAAAGTGACAGTGCCTCTGCAATGGGCATTCCTCCACCCCCCTTATACTCAAGCTCCCTTGTAGCTTCTTGCTCTTCCGAATCTGACTATCAGCAACGCCGGATGAGCAGTGACCTTTTTCTCCCCAGTCATGGCATATCCTCCTACTGTACCACTTTAATTGGTGCAGTACCTATTTTTAAAAATTCTTACAGGTGTCTGGGCCATGTACCGGTCTGTACCGGGTCAGTGATTTTGTGCTGGATTTTCCACCTTGTGGAAGTCCCTGGGGGATTTGTGCTTGGGAGGGAGAGATTTGTGCTAAAGGAGAAATTATTGCAAAAGATGTACAGATGATACTCGAAAAATTAGAATATCGTGCAAAAGTTCATTTATTTCAGTAATGCAACTTAAAAGGTGAAACTAATATATGAGATAGACTCATTACATGCAAAGCAAGATAGTTCAAGCTGTGATTTGTCATAATTGTGATGATTATGGCTTAGAGCTCGTGAAAACCCCAAATCCACAATCTCAGAAAATTAGAATATTGTGAAAAGGTGCAATATTCTAGGCTCAAAGGGTCCCACTCTAATCATCTAATTAAGCCATAACACCTGCAAAGGGTTCCTGAGCCTTTAAATGGTCCCGCAGTCTGGTTCAGTAGAAATCACAATCATGGGAAAGACTGCTGACCTGACAGTTGTGCAGAAAACCATAAATGACACCCTCCATAAGGAGGGAAAGCCTCAAAAGGTAATTGCAAAAGAAGTTGGATGTTCCCAAAGTGCTGTATCAAAGCACATTAATAGAAAGTTATGTGGAAGGTGCACAAGCAGCAGGGATGACCTCAGCCTGGAGAGGATTGTCAGGAAAAGGCCATTCAAAGGTGTTGGGGACTTTCACAAGGAGTGGACTGAGGCTGGAGTCAATGCATCAAGAGCCACCACACACAGACGGATCCTGGACATGGGCTTCAAATGTCGTATTCCTCTTGTCAAGCCACTCCTGAAAAACAAACAACGTCAGAAGCGTCAAACCTGGGCTAAAGAAAAACAGACCTGGTTTGTAACTCGGTGGTCCAAAGTCCTCTTTTCTGATGAGAGCACATTTTGCATCTCATTTGGAAACCAAGGACCCAGAGTATGGAGGAAGAATGGAGAGGCACACACTGCAAGATCCTTGAAGTCTAGTGTGAAGTTTCCACAGTCTGTGTTGATTTGGGGAGCCATGCCATCTGCTGGTGTTGGTCCACTGTGCTTCATTAAGTCCAGGGTCAATGCAGCCGTCTACCAGGAGATTTTGGAGCTCTTCATGCTTCCTTCCGCAGACGAGCCCTATGGGGATGCTGACTTCATTTTCCAGCAGGACTTGGCACCTGCCCACACTGCCAAAAGCACCAAAACCTGGTTCAATGACCGTGGGATTACTGTGCTTGATTGGCCAGCAAGCTCGCCTGACCTGAACCCCATAGAGAATCTATAGGGCATTGCCAAGAGAAAGATGAGAGACATGATACCCAACAATGCAGAAGAGCTGAAGGCCGCTATTAAAGCATCCTGGTTTTCCATAACACCTCAGCAGTACCACAGGCTGATAGCTTCCATGCCACGCCGCATTGAGGCAGTAATTGCTGCAAAAGGGGTCCAAACCAAGTACTGAGTACATATGCATGCATATACTTTTCAGAGGTCTGATATTGTTCTATGTACAATCCTTGTTTTATTGATTGCATGTAATATTCTAATTTTCTGAGATTGTGGATTTGGGGTTTTCATGAGCTGTAAGCCATAATCATCACAATTATGACAAATCATGGCTTGAACTATCTTGCTTTGCATGTAATGAGTCTATCTCATATATTAGTTTCACCTTTTAAGTTGCATTACTGAAATAAATGAACTTTTGCACGATATTCTAATTTTTCGAGTGCCACCTGTACAATATTGCCAGTGCACACCACATTTGAAGAAAAGAATCATACTATGTGTCAAAAATGTTTCCCTTTATCATTGCTACCACCATGAAAATATTAAATAACTCAATAAATTCAATTAAAGAAATTCAAAATTTGAGGTGGCACTGTGATCTTCACTCATAAAAATATAAATACCAAATCATACAAATAATTAACACATATACTGTAACACCTTGTGTGTCCAGTCATGCAAACAACAAATAAAGTCCACATTAAATATGTTAATATGGACTTTATTTTTTGTTTGCACGAGTGGACGCACAAGGTGTTATATATGTTAATTATTCATATGATTTGGTATTTATATTTTAATGAGTGAAGATCACAGTGCTGCCTCAAATTTTGAATTTCATTCATTCTAATTTGATTTTATCGAGTCATTTAATTGGCTAAGATGTACTAATTTTTCTCTTTGAAATGTTGGATAACTAATATGATATGTATAACTTTTCATTTTGAGTACTGGTGGTGCCTTGCTATCCCCAGAGCACGTTTTATTGCAGACAACATTCAGTGGGTGGGGATTAAACTTAACATGGGGAGAAGCGGAGCACTGATGTACAGCCAGGGCATAGGATAAAATGGGCACTGATGGAATCATTTTAAAGGCTTACCCAAGTACAATATATGAATATTGACATCATCCAAATAAATATTTGCAATATGTATATGTAACTATCTCTGGTGATCAACATACTCTGGTAATGCTATAAATCAGGTCTGTATTGTGCCACAGAAGCATTTTATGTGTTGTCTGTAAAACTGACTACCCACCCACATTTCTACCCATACATCCAATGGCTTCCCTAGTTTTTTGTTGCTTTATAGTTCAGACAGGGGCATCTACATTGTGGTGTAAATACAAAAGGGAAGCTTTCCATCTTCTCTCATTAGCCTTTTGAAGAGAAATGCAGTAAAAAACAGCCCAGAAAAAAGACCTGATTGATGATTTAGGTACATTGATAAACTTCCTGTTGGACTAATGATGGATCCTTTGTTGTAATATATAGAACAATACCAATATCTTCCTTCTAATTTAACTTAGACATAGACAGAGAAAATGCTACAGCCTCCAGCAGTTTCCTGCAGGATTGGCAGGGGTATACTTCTTAGGGTGCTAGGGTATAATAGGGTAATAGGAGGTGATATGGGTAACAACACAGGTTGAACTTGATGGATTGGTGTCTTTACTCAACCTTACCAATTATGTAACTATATAACTATAATAAACACGGGTGCAAGACTTGGGCAGATATAGCATAGGCACCAAGAAAGATTTCACAGAGACAAATGCTGAAACAGATTCTGGGTGTAAACCTAGGCAGAAGCTCAAATTTGGCCTAATACACAGGGAATGTTGGTTAGCTAAATATTCAAATAATGTCCAAACATACAGGTATATGACAATATAAAAGCCCTAAGCAAAGAGATAGAGAATAACAATAATAATGTCAGGAAAGGCCAGTTATTACTTTATATTACTTACCTCTCGTTTAAAGAGATTGTAAACCTGATTAAAAAAAAACAACCTCTAAGACAAAGGCATAATGAGCTAGTATGCATCGTATACTAGCTCATGATGAAATACTTACCTTAGAACGAATGAAACCCTGCAGCTGCGTCCGCACACCACTGATATGGCTGACATCTTGCCCGGTGTTTCTACCGGGTTCACAGGCTCCGGCGCTGTGATTGACCGAAGCCTTGATGACATCACTCCCGCGCGTGCGGGAGCCGCCGGTCACAGCACAGGACCCTGAAGAAATGGCATGGGCTGCCGTATCGTCACGGACGTTGGTGGCAGAGTATATAGTAAATATCTCCTAAACGGTGCAAGTTTAGGAGATATTTACAGTACCTACAGCTAAGACTTATTATAGGCTTACCTGTAGGTACAATTAAAAAGGAAGACTTTACTCCTCTTTAAGAAGACACCCATAACTTGCCTAGGAAGCAAAAAAAAAAAAATCTCTTCATGAGGGTCACAGAAAGCTAAAAAAAAGCCAAAGCTTGTATAATTTTCCTATTTCTTAAAAAAAATGTCCTGTTATTTTACGAGGAGATTGGGCCCACCAGGTCACTGATTTATATTGTAAAGGCTTTCATTTACAATACAGCTTATTTATTACTCTACTCATTTCACGGAGGCCTGTCAAGCAATGACATAACACTTGACTATAGTGTTAATAATAAATGTCTCATATTACCTTTGTGTAGAAAGAGAATTCTTCTTCTTCTGCATATATGTGTATATACACTGTATGCATTATTATTAGGCAAATGAGTATTTTGACCACATCATCCTCTTTATGCATGTTGTCTTACTCCAAGCTGTATAGGCTCGAAAGCCTACTACCAATTAAGCATATTAGGTGATGTGCATCTCAGTAATGAGAAGGGGTGTGGTTTAATGACATCAACACCCTATATCAGGTGTGCATAATTATTAGGCAACTTCCTTTCCTTTGGCAAAATGGGTCAAAAGAAGGACTTGACAGGCTCCGAAAAGTCAAAAATAGTGAGATATCTTGCAGAGGGATGCAGCACTCTTAAAATTGCCAAGCTTCTGGAGCGTGATCATCGAACAATCAAGTGTTTCATTCAAAATAGCCAACAGGGTCGCAAGAAGCGTGTGGAAAAACCAAGGCGCAAAATAACTGCCCGTGAACTGAGAAAAGTCAAGCGTACAGCTGCCAAGATGCCACTTGCCCCCAGTTTTGCCATATTTCAGAGCTGCAACATCACTGGAGTGCCCAGAAGCACAAGGTGTGCAATACTCAGAGACATGGCCAAGGTAAGAAAGGCTGAAAAACGACTACCACTGAACAAGACACACATGCTGAAACGTCAAGACTGGGCAAAGAAATATCTCAAGACTGATTTTTCTAAGGTTTTATGGACTGATGAAATGAGAGTGAGTCTTGATGGGCCAGATGGATGGGCCCGTGGCTGGATCGGTAAAGGGCAGAGAACTCCAGTCCGACTCAGACGCCAGCAAGGTGGAGGTGGAGTACTGGTTTGTCTGAGTGAGAGTAAAGTAGTC
>BLSH010387438.1:694985-708803 GCA_018402905.1 Glandirana rugosa | reverse complement strand
CGCTTCAGAACATCCCTAAAGTAAAATGCGGTGTGAACGAGTTCAACGAGCCGACGAAAAGAACTCTAAAGACCACAGTAGACAAACGGTCCCAACATCGTCTACTCCGGACCAAGACGTACATCTCTACCCCCGTTCACACAGGTCCCTCCTACTGTTATACAACATTTGTCTTAACCGATCCAGACCCGTCCTGTCCCCACACTAAAGTAGTATTTCGTTTGTCATCGTCTTACTTTTTCCCTTCCCAACTCAACCGTTTCCACATATGTCCCTCACGTCTTAATAATCCGTTCAACATAAAAACTCCTTATTAAAATAATAACTTGTTGTTGGTACAAGTTGATATTAATGAGTTTTTGGAATCATTGAGAACATGGTTGTTGTTCAATAATAAAATTATTCCTCAAAAATACAACTTGCCTAATAATTCTGCACTCCCTGTATACACCTTTGCCAACTCAACCCTTCCCTTTTTCATTCTGCTACTGTTTGCTTTATGATGAAATCACACCCCTGTCCTGCCCAGACCTAGCCAATTCTGTTTACAACATATTGTCATCCTCCCTGGACACACTTGCCCCCATCTCTACATGCAGAACCAGGCCTCATCTGCTACAACCCTGGCAAACAGATGACACCAGAAATCTCAAGAAAAGCAGCCGAGCAACTTGAGCAAGTGTGGCGTAAAATGAAATCCCTACAAGACTTCGCCCTCTACAAATCTGCCCTTCTCAAATACAACTCCTGCCTCCACTCTGCTAAACAAATCTACTATACCACTCTGATCAAATCCCTCTCATCCAAGCCTCGTCAACTCTTCTCTACCCTTAATTCCTTACTCCACCCCCCACTGCCTCCACCCACCAACTTGCTCACTTCCCAGGAGATTGCCAATCACTTCAAAAACAAAATTGACACAATTTGTGATGAGATATCCTGCGTCCAGCTTCCTCCACCAACCAACACACCAAGTCCAACACCCCACTCAACACTTTCCTCCTTTAATCCTGTTAGCTCTGAGGAAGTTGCAAAACTCCTTTCCACAGCCCACCCCACCACCTGTCCCCTGGACCCTGTCCCCTCGCAACTACTATGAACACCCTCCTGCTCTGTCCTAAACTCTCTAACCCAAATCTTCAACCTCTCCCTCACTGGACCCCACCTGTTTGAATAACTTAAGACCCATTTCCCTGCTCCCATTTGCCTCCAAGCTTCTTGAATGCCTTGTCCACAACTGTATGAGTTGCTACCTCACTGACAACAACCTCCTCGATCCCCTACAATCCGGCTTTAGCCCACAACATTCAGCTGAAACTGCCCTACTAAAACTCACCAACCACCCACTAACTGCCAAAACCAATGGCCAGTACTCCATACTCATACTCTTAGACCTTTCTGCTACCTTTGACACAGTCAACCACCCACTCCTCTTCAATAAACTCCACTCCCTTGGCTTCCGTCACTCTGCTCTTTCCTGGTTCTCCTCCTACCTATCTCAGCGCACCTTCAGTGTCACATACAACAATATCTCCTCCACTCCTCTATCTCTTTCTGTTGGGGTACCCCAAGGCTCTGTCCTTGGGCCCCTCTTATTCTCCCTCTATACCTCTTCCCTGGGCCAGTTGATAACTTCCCATGGCTTCAATTACTACCTCTATGCTGACGACACCCAGATCTATCTCTCGATTTCTCAACTCTGCACCTCAATCTCTTCACTCATCACAAACTTACTGAATGACATATCGGTATGGATGTCACACGCCAGTTCCTCAAACTCAATCTTTCTAAAACTGAGCTTGTAATATTTCCTCCTCCCTGGTCCCCTCCTCATGACTGTACCATTGAGATCAATGGCACAACCATAGGTCCTTCCACACATGCCAGGGTGCTGGGTGTATTCCTAGACTCCGACCTCTCTTTCAGACCCCACATTTAATCACTGGCTAAATCTTGCCACCTTAACCTCAGCAACATCTCCAGAATTCGCCCCTTCCTGACTAACGACACCACAAAACAACTTATTCACGCCTTGGTTACTTCCCGCCTTGATTACTGCAACTTTCTCCTCATTGGCCTACCTTTACACAGGCTATCCCCCCCTTCAGTCTATCATGAATGCTGCTGCCGGACTTATACACCTTACTAACTGATCCGTGACTGCTGCCCCGCTCTGCCAATCGCTTCACTGGCTTCCCCTATCCCACCATATAAAATTCAAAATACTAACCACAACATACAAGGCCATCCACAACACTGCCCCCAGCTATATCACCAATCTCATCTGCAGATATCACCCTAATAGTCCTCTACGCTCCTCCCAGGACCTCCTGCTCTCTAGCTCCCTTGTTACCTCCTCCCATGCTCGCCCACAGGACTTCTCCAGAGCCTCTCCCATCCTCTGGAACTCCCTGCCCCAGAATGTCCGGTCAGCCCCCACCCTGTCCGCCTTTAGGCGATCCTTGAAAACTCAATTATTCAGGGAAGTCTACCCCACCTCCACTTAAGAACTGTGCTTGAGTCACCTCTATCAGATCATCCCCTGCAGCCATTACCTTTTGTACCACCTCCCCCTCCCTTTAGATTGTAAGCTCCATGAGCAGGGCCCTCCTATTCCTTCTGTACTGAACTGTATTGTAATTGTACTGTGTCCCTTCTTTATTGTAAAGCGATGCACAAACTGTTGGCGCTATATAAATCCTGTATAATAATATAATAATAATTTGTAAAAGTTAATTTCTTTTAGTAACTACGCAACTTCATGGATAAGCATGTTATTGCATTCTTCTCACAACAGTTCATCTCTGACTAGCTGATGTAAGTGTTGTGTAGCAGACCCGGCCACTTATCCCTCTGTAGAATGACAACAAGATTAGCAAGGAAGCTTCATAAATTTTACATTGCTGACATTTCAGAGAAAATATGTTCCCTTTTTTATGTATTATGTATTTTGCTGTAGATACATTTAGACAGACCATCGGTGTATATACGACTTTTCGGCTAAGGAGCAAGCATAATAGACATCATCATCTAATATTTGTTCAATAGAGTTGTAAAGGAATAAAAACTGAAATTCAAGAAAACTTTAAAATGGTTGAAGGCTCAGGTTTGCGATTACTGGAATTCAGTAATATCACTGCCAGTTATTTCCAAATAAGTTGTAAACAGTGGAACATGGCTAATGTAACTCAATAATGCATAGAGAATCCTACTAATTGCTAAAGAACATATATTATATTTTTGGAAAACACACAATGTGCTTCTTGATAAAGAAAAAATAGTTATTATACAGTATCTCACAAAAGTGAGTACACCCCTCACATCTTTGTAAATATTTTATTATATCTCTTCATGTGACAACACTGAAGACATGCCATTTTGCTACAATGTAAAGTAGTGAGTGTACAGCTTGTATAACAGTGTAAATTTGCTGTCCCCTCAAAATAACTCAACACACAGCCATTAATGTCTAAATTGTTGGCAACAAATGTCCAAATTGGGCCCAATTAGCCATTTTCCCTCCCCTGTGTCATGTGACTCTTTAGTGTTACAAGGTTTCAGGTGTGAATGGGGAGCAGCTGTGTTAAATTTGGTGTTATCACTCTCACTCTCTCATACTGGTCACTGGAAGTTCAACATGGCACCTCATGGCAAAGAACTCTCTGAGGATCTGAAAACAAGAATTGTTGATCTACATAAAGATGGCCTAGGCCATAAGAAAATTGCCAAGACACTGAAACTGAGCTGCAGGACAGTGGACAAGACCATAGAGCAGTTTAACAGGACAGGTTCCACTCAGAACAGGCCTCGCCATGGTCGACCAAAGATGTTGAGTGCATGTGCTCAGTGTCATATCCAGAGGTTGTCTTTGGGAAATAGACGTATGAGTGCTGCCAGCATTGCTGCAGAGGTTGAAGGGGTGGGGGGGTCAGCCTGTCAGCGCTCAGACCATATGCTGCACAATGTATCAAATTGGTCTGCATGGCTGCTGTCCCATAAGGAAGCCTCTTCTAAAGATTATGCACAAAAATGCCTGCAAACAGTTTGCTGAAGACAAGCAGACTAAGGACACGGATTGCTGGAACCATTTCCTGTGGTCTGATGAGACCAAGATAACTTATTTGGTTCAGATGGTGCCAATGGTGTGTGGCGGCAACCAGGTGAGGAGTACAAAGACAAGTGTGTCTTGCCTACAGTCAAGCATGGTGGTGGGAGTGTCATGGTCTGGGGCTGCATGAGGGCTACCGGCACTGGGGAGCTACAGTTCATTGAGGGAACCATGAATGTCAACCCTCCCTCCAGAGACTGGGCCAACATGATAATGACCCTAAACACACCTCCAAGACGACCACTGCCTTGCTAAAGAAGCTGAGGGTAAAGGTGATGGACTGGCCTAGCATGTCTCCAGACCTAAACATTATTGAGAATCTGTGGGACATCCTCAAATGGAAGGTGGAGGAGCGCAAGGTCTCTAACATCCACCAGCTCCGTGATGTTGTCATGGAGGAGTGGAAGAGGACTCCAGTGGCAACCTGTGAAGCTCTGGTCAACTCCATGTCCACGAGGGTTAATGCAGTGCTGGAAAATAATGGTGGCCACACAAATTATTGACACTTTGGGCCCAATTTGGACATTTTCACTTAGGGGTGTACTCACTTTTGTTGCCAGCAGTTTAGACATTAATGGTTGTGTGTTGAGTTATTTTGGGGGGACAGCAAATGTACACTGTTATACAAGCTGTACAAACAACCAATCCTCCTGCACTTGGGTCTATTGGTAAACTGGGGAGTATTAAGGGAACTAAATGATTCTTTAACAGATGTGAGCAGATTTCCACACTAATTGGTCTTGTAGCACTCCTCAGGACCATGGGCATCTGAAAGGTACTAAAAATAGCAAAAACAAGAGTAGGGCGCACCGACCTAGTGCAATATCGTTTAAAAAGTTTATTAAAAATTGTATGAATAAAAATATATACTCACAAACAGAGCATTGTAAAGGCACAACAATGATAAAGGCGAACACAGCGCCCCCAGGACTACTTTGACACTCTACTACAGCAGGGTGGTTTGACCATGTCCATGTGGCTAGGCTGACACGTTTCCAGGGTTAACCTGTGAAGCTCTGGTGAACTCCATGCCCAAGAGGGTTAAGGCAGTGCTGGAAAATAATGGTGGCCACACAAAATATTGACACTTTGGGCCCAGTTTGGACATTTGCACTTAGGGGTGTAGTCACTTTTGTTGCCAGCGGTTTAGATATTAATGGCTGTGTGTTGAGTTATTTTGAGGGGACAGCAAATTCACACTGTTATACAAGCTGTACACTCACTACTTTACTTTGTAGCAAAGTGTTATTTCTTCAGTGTTGTCACATGAAAAGATAGAATAAAATATTCACAAAACTGTTAAGGGTTTACTCACTTTTGTGAGATACTGTAGGGTTTACTAATGGTTATATGCCAATGTTAGCATAATAACAGGTCCATTGTTGCAATTACTATGCAGAAAAAAATGTTATTAGAACAATGTTTTTGGGAGCTTTTGTTGTGAGCGATGGACAATCCCTCTCCTACCAGTGGGACATTTCAGTCTATGTGTCCTGGTTAAAATGGCATAAATACCAAAACAAAATGTGATACATAGCTGTCCATCAATTCTTAGATGCGATGACTGCATTGGTTTTCTTTTTTTATGTTTTTTTCCTTATTTTAACTTTTTGTCTAGCCAGTACAGTCTGTTATTTCTCAACTTTAACAGACCAAGCTGTCCAGCACATGTGGCAGGCTACTGCCAGGAAGTTGCTGTCAGGAATATTTTGTGAATTTAGGTGAAACGGCTGATAATAGCAGATTTGGGAACATATCACCAGTTTCACAATGCTTTTTGGCCTTTGAAAAGTGATAAGGTTGAGCTTTACAACTTTACTTTGAAAAATAGAATAGCAACCATTTGTGAGCAGAGCTTAAATGAGCTCAAGCCTTTTGTTTGGCACTAACATCCATAGGGTGCACACCCCGTAACCTCTGAAGTTATCTCCCTCTAAGATATTCTTTGGAATTTATCCTAAGACTGAACTTTGCTTAATGATGCTCATCTTTAGAGATGGGTATTCCTTTCATCCCATCATATGAGTTTTAGGGTGGGTGGGGGATTCATATAAGGAGAAAGTTAAGTCTGCTTACTACCTTAATGGATCCAGCGATAAATGTAACCTCTGATGCATCTCTTTAGAGATTGCATAGACATAAAGGGGTTGATTTAAAAATAATTCACATAGCCATTTACCCAGTGAACGATTATGCACATTTGTTCTGTTTGAATGGAGTAAACAAAGGAATGTGGTGGGTGGTGGGGACTTTACAGACACCATATATCAGACAGCCATAAAATTAACAAAGCTTTATTATTTCAAAGTTAAAACCATATGGACAGAAAAACTCTTCACAGGCCATATAATATTGCACCTCATATATTGTACAAACAATGACATATATCAGTACATAGTACATGGAGCAGCATTTTACTCTCAATCATTGCAAATGTAATGCCTAAATGCCCTTTGCTAAAAGTATACCATGTCACATGCTCAAAGCATTTGAGACATGCGTTTCCTCAGGGGAAATTTGATGGACTTTCATGATTAAAATGAAAAGATGTAATGAAAAACAAACATGTAACCTATTAGGCTTGCATATATCAATGTCTCAGCATAATGTATAATCCCACTTAAAAAAATGGTATGGCGGATAAATAGTACAAATGATATATGAAAGAATAGTCTGTGATCACATAGTAAGAACATATAATTCCATGCGTACCCAGCCCGGCACAGGCTGCGGGGAGAAGACGGAGGTCAGCCGGCAGCTGCAGAGATCCCAGAGGGGCTGAAATAATATGAAAAAAATATTTTTTAAAACATAAAAAAAAAAATAATAATAAAATAAAATGGGAAAAAACTTACAGACTTAAAAGAGAACTGTCCGGAGGCATGGCTGACCACCGTCCAAGACACAGAGGAGCCAGCAGTGACAGCCATGCTGCGGGAGGGGCCCCTTAAATATACCCAGAAAGGAGTTTTCATCCTGACCCTTTGATTACATACATCCCATATGGACAATTGCTGAGACTTCTGTGTAATTGTTCATATGATAAGGATTTCTTTTAGCAGGCTGATTTATTATCTTGGCAAGAGGCTACAGAATGTTTGAAGTAGGCCTTTGGTAAGGGGGTGCTCTTGAAATGATTTACTATAGAATGAAGTCTCAGAAAATGGAGCAGAGAACAAGAATTATACTGACGTATTCTAAACATCATACTCAAGTAAGGGATATACTCTCTAAACACTGGCATCTCTTTACCACCGATCTGGTGGTTGGGAGACTAGTCCCGAAAAAACAGCAATATCAATCAAAATGGAAGGTACAGAGTATGCATACAGTAACAAAGGCATAACCTCCACTCAGCATCACTTATATGCAAGAATATGTAGAAAAATAATATAATAAATAAATAGATATTAGTAATAATAATAAAAGGTAAATAGATGGCAAATATTCTGTTGAAAAAATGTGCATTAAAATATAGTGAGAAAAAAATACCATAAAGATCTAATAATTGCTGCTCACAATATGCAGCCAAAATGCAAATTCAATCCACCACAATGCGTTTTCTGTTCCTGATCTGTACAATATGAAAATTATATTACAATTATAGAAAAATGTTTTACATTTTTTCAGTTGTCTTTGCAGAAAAATAAAGTATAACAAACGTGATTTCACTGAATAAAGAGTTTGTGTGGGATCTGATGCTGCAATGGGCACAAGGGACTGAAAGATTTAATGTAAATCCATTGAGGGAAACTGACCTATGAATCATCAAAGCCTTTCATGTAGCAGTGGTGTTATGATGAACTGAGTCTTTGAAAATGAAAATCTAGGGAATAATACATTCTTCCTTGTTGCATTTATGTTGTGGCACTCTTTTTATAAAAAGAGAAGTATTTATAATTTTGTGGCAACAATGCTTTTATTGCAGCTGTTATGTTCAATTAAGGTACCATTAGGGAGACTTGCTAGAGGTTGCATGGGCGATTTCACCACATTAAATTCAGCATAGAAATATTATTAAAGCAGATATAATCCCTGGATGACATTTAACCACTTCAATACAGGACATTTATACCCCCCTTCCTGCCCAGACCAGTTTTCAGAATTCAGTGCTCTCATTTTAAATGCCAATTACTCAGTCATGCAACACTGTACCCAAACAAAACTTTTATCATTTTTTTTCACACAAAATAGAGCTCTCTTTTGGTGGTATTTAATCACCTATGGATTTTTTTGCGACATAAGTGAAAAAAGAGCGAAAATTTGGAAAAAAAAACACTTTTTTTTAGTTTCTATGATAAAATTTTGCAAATAACTTTTGTTCATAAATTTGGGCCAAAACCTATACTGCTATATATCTTTGGTAAAAAAACACAAATAAGTGTATATTATTTGGTCTGTGTGAAAGTTATAGAGTCTACAATCTATGGTGCCAATTGATCACACCTGATGCACTGAGGGCCCTGAAATGTCAGGAAAGTACAAATACCCCCCAGATGATCCCTTTTTGAAAAGTAGACATTACAAGGTATTTAGTATGAGGCATGGCAAGTTTTTTGAAGTTGTATTTTTTTCTCACAATGCTTGGGAAAATTAAGAATTTATTATTATTTGTTTTTTACACAAAATTGTCATAACAACAAGTTATTTCTCACACACAGCATATGCATACTTCCAATTACACCACAAAATACATTCTGCTACTCGCCCCGAGTATGGCCATACCACATGTGTGAGACTTTTTCACAGCCTGGCCACATTCTAGGAGCATAAATCACACATAACATTTCCTAATGACCTATTACATTTTGAAGGCCCTGTAGCACCAGGACAGTGGAATTACCCACAAAATGACCCAATTTTGCAAAGCAAACACCCCAACATATATTCTAGGAGACAATATGAGTATTTTGAATGGTTAATTTTTTTCCACAAGTCTTCGAAAAACATGGAAAGAAAATGAAAACTCTTATTTTTACACAAAGTGGTCAATTTATAAGATATTTCTAACACAAAGCATGTATATAGCAAAAATTAACCCCCAAAATATATTCTACTCGTCCCGAGTATGGAGATAT
This sequence comes from Glandirana rugosa, assembly GCA_018402905.1. Lineage (NCBI taxonomy): Eukaryota > Metazoa > Chordata > Amphibia > Anura > Ranidae > Glandirana > Glandirana rugosa. Next base: position 699,617 of record BLSH010387438.1, on the reverse strand, counting down.
CACATGTGTGAGAATTTTACACAACCTAGCCACATAGAGAGGTCCAACACGTAGGGAGCACCGTCAAGCGTTCTAGGAGCATAAATTACGCATAAAATTTCTTGAAGACCTATTACACTTTTGAAGGCCTTGAAGCACCAGTGGAATTACCCACAAAATGACCCCATTTTGGAAAGCAAACACCCCAACGTATATTCTATGAGGCATTATATGAGTCTTTTGAATGGTTAATGTTTTTCCACAAGTCTTTGAAAAATGTGGGAAGAAAATGAAAACTCTTTTATTTTTACTCAAAGTGGTCATTTTATAAGATATTTCTAAAATATACAGTATCTCACAAAAGTGACTACACCCCTCACATTTTTGCAAATATTTTATATCTTTTCATGTGACAACACTGAAGAAGAGACACTTTGCTACAATGTAAAGTAGTGAGTGCACAGTTTGTATGACAGTGTAAATGTGCTGTCCCCTCAAAATAACTCAAAACACAGCCATTGTCTTAACTGCTGGTACCAAAAGTGAGTACACCCCTAAGTGAAAATGTCCAAATTGGGCCCAATTAGCCATTTTCCCTCCCTGGTGTCATGTGAATCATTAGTGTTACAAGGTCTCAGGTGTGAATGGGGAGCAGATGTGTTAAATTTGGTGTTATCTCTCTCACTCTCTCATACTGGTCACTGGAAGTTCAACATGGCACCTCATGGCAAAGAACTCTCTGAGGATCTGAAAAAAAAGAATTATTGATCTACATAAAGATAGCCTAGACTTTAAAAAGATTTCCAAGACCCTGAAACTGAGCTGCAGCATGGTGGCCAAGACCATACAGTGGTTTAACAGGACAGGTTCCACTCAGAACAGGCCTCGTCATGGTCGACCAAAGAAGCTGAGTGCACATGCTCAGCATCCTACCCAGAGGTTGCCTTTGGGAAATAGACAAATGAGTGCTGCAAGCATTGCCACAGAGGTTGAAGGGGTGGGGGGGTCAGCCTGTCAGTGCTCAGACCATACGCCGCACACTGCATCAAATATGGTCTACATGGCTGACGTCCCAGAAGGAAGCCTCTTCTAAAGATGATGCACAAGAAAGCCCACAGTTTGCTGAAGACAAGCAGACTAAGGAGATGGATTACTGGAACCATGTCCTGTGGTCTGATTGGACCAAGATAAACTTATTTGGTTCAGATGGTGTCAAGCGTGTGTGGCGGCAACCAGGTGAGGAGTACAAAGACAAGTGTGTCTTGCTGAGAGTCAAGCATGGTGGTGGGAGTTTCATGGTCTGCTGGCACTGGGGAGCTACAGTTCATTGATGGAACCATGAATACCAGCATATACTGTGACATACTGAAGCAGAGCATTATCCCCTTCTTCGGAGACTGGGGCACAGGGCAATATTTCAACATGATAATAACCCTAAACACACCTCCAAGACGGCTACTGCCTTGCTAAAGAAGCTGAGGGTAAAGGTGATGGACTGGCCAAGCATGTCTCCAGACCTAAACCCTATTGAGCATCTGTGGGGCATCCTCAAACAGCAGGTGGAGGAACGCAAGGTCTCTAACATCATCCAGCTCTGGGATGTCGTCATGGAGGAGTGGAAGAGGACTCCAGTGGCAACCTGTGAAGCTCTGGTCAAATCCATGCCCAAGAGGGTTAAGGCAGTGCTGGATAATACTGGTGGCCACACAAAATATTAACACTTTGGGCCCAATTTGGACATTTTCACTTAGGGGTGTAGTCACTTTTGTTGCCAGCAGTTTAGACATTAATGGCTGTGTGTTAAGTTATTTTGAGGGGACAGCAAATTTACACTGTTATACAAGCTGTACACTCACTACTTTACATTGTAGCAAAGTGTCATTTCTTCAGTGTTGTCACATAAAAAGATATAATAAAATATTTACAAAAAGGTGAGGGGTGTACTCACTTTTGTGAGATACTGTAGCATGTACATAGCAAAAATTACCCCCCAAAATACATTCTGCTACTCATCCTGAGTATGGCGATATCACATGCGTGAGACTTTTACACAGCCTGGCCACATACAGAGGTCCAACATTGAAGTAGTACCTTCAGGCGTTCTAGGAGTATAAATTACACATCCAATTTTATTCCTACCTATCACACTTTTGAAGGTCCTGGAGTACCAGGACAGTGGAATTGCCCACAAAATTACCCCATTTTGGAAAGCAAACACCCCAAGGTATATTCTATGATGCATGGGCTGCAGATAGGTATTCAGGTACTCTGATTGGCTGCAGATAGACACTTGGGTACTCTGATGGGCTGGAGACAGGTACTTGGGTACTCTGATGGGTTGCAGATAGGTACTCAGGTACTCTGATGGGCTGCAGATAGGTACTCTCCTGGGCTGGTTACAGCTACTTGGGTACTCAGATGGGCTGGTGACAGGTACTAGGGTACTCTGATGGGCTGTTGACAGGTGTTCGGGTATGCAGAGGGGCTGGTGACAGGTGCTTGGGTACTCAGATGGGCTGGTGACAGGTACTCAGGTACTCTGATTGGCTGGAGACAGGTACTCAGGTACACTGATGGTCTAGTGACAGGTACTTGGGTACTCTGATGGGCTGGTAACAGGTACTCAGGTACTCTGATGGGCTGGTGTCTGGTACTCGGGTACACTGATGGGCTGGGGACAGGTACTCTGATGGGCTGGTGACAGGTACTTGGGTACTTTGATGGGCTGGTGACAGATACTTGGGTACTCTGATGGGCTAGTGACAGGTACTCGGGTACTCTGATGGGCTAGTGACTGGTATTTGGGTACTCAGGTGGGCTGGTGATAGGTACTCGGGTACACTGATGGGCTGGTGACAGGTACTCTGATGGGCTGGTGACAGGTACTCCAGTACTTTGATGGGCTGGTGACAGATACTTGGGTACTCTGATGGGCTGGTGACAGGTACTTGGGTACTCTGATGGACTGGTGACTGGTACTTGGTTACTTTGATGAGCTGGTGACAGGTACTAGGGTACTCTGATGGGTTGCAGATAGGTACTCAGGTACTCTGATGAGCTGCAGATAATTACTCGAGTACTCTCATGGGCTGGTGACAGGTACTCGGGTACTTTGATGGGCTGGTGACAGGTACATGGGTACTCTGATGGGCTGATGACAGGTACATGGGTACTCTGATGGGCTGGTGACAGGTACTCAGGTACTCTGATGGGTTGGTGACAGGTGCTTGGGTACTCAGAAGGGCTGGTGACAGGTGCTTGCGTACTTAGATGGGCTGGTGACAGGTACTCAGGTACTTTGATGGGCTGGTGACAGGTACTCGGGTACACTGATGGTCTAGTGACAGGTACTCTGATGGGCTGGTGACAGGTACTCTGATGGGTTGGTGACAGGTATTTGGGTACTCAGATTGGCAGGTGACAGGTACTCGGGTATTCTGATGGGCAGGTGACAGGTACTTTGATGGGCTGTGATAGGTATTTTGATGGGCAGGTGAAAGGTACTTTGATGGGGTGGTGACAGGTCCTCTTTATTACTGGGGCTGGCAATCTTGGCAGTGCTTGGTGTGTACACTTATCGGTAACGAGCTGTTACCACAATCTCCTTCTCACACATGATCAGTGTGTGGGGAGGAGAACCCGGTACCAGCTCGTTACCGCGGTTTGTTTACATCATGTGACCGGTTGTGATTGGACACAGCCGGTCATGGTCACATGGTAAAGAGCCAATTTCATTGGCTCTTTACCATGATTGGGGCTGGGCTTTGTCCGAGGGGCAAACCTCAACCCCGATCGCCACAATGAGCACCCCGGGGGCGCACACAAGTGGCAGGAGCATGGATCTCCATAGTGACCAGCTGTGTTTGGACACAGCCGGTCACGTGGTAAAGAGCAAGATTTTGTGGGTTCTTTACCCTGACTGGGGATGGGCTGAGTCCCGAGGACACAGCTGATCCCCGATCGCTGTGCTTCGGGCCCCTGGGGGGCCTGCAGTAGCGGCGAAATACAGAGGACATCATATGCCCTCTTGGGCATGGAGTTGACCAGAGCTTCACAGGTTGCCACTGGTGTCCACTTTCACTCCTCTATGACAACATCGTGGAGCTGGTGGATGGTAAAGACCTTGCGCGTCTCCACCTTCCATTTGAGGATGCCCCACAGATGCTCAATAGGGTTTAGGTCTGGAGACATGCTTGGTAGTGTTGAGCGAACCCGGACTGTAACGTTCGGGTCCGTACCGAACTTTCGGGTGTCCGTGGCACGGACCCGGACCCGGACATTTCAAAAATCGTTCGGGTTCGGTCCGGGGTTCTGCTATTTTACTCCACGTGTTGAGAAGCTGCAGGGCAGCCAATCAACAAGCGTTTCACTGGTTTGCCCTTAGAAGCCATCACAGCCATGCCTACTAATGGCATGGCTGTGATTGGCCAGTGCATCATGTGACCCAGCCTCTTTATAAGCTGGAGTCACAGTGCTGCAGTCACATGCTCCTTGGGTTAGTGTAGGGAAAGGTAGCTGACTGCGTGAGGGACAGATTTGAGACATTTTAAGACCTGATCCTGCATCCTGAGATAGATTACTTTACTACTGCTGTCTGTGCTGTTGCTCTGAGGACAGATAGCAGAAATTAGAGATTTCACATACCGCTGCTTT
>BLSH010387438.1:634463-683120 GCA_018402905.1 Glandirana rugosa | reverse complement strand
CAACTCTTTGTGACGATATCTGATCACTTACAAAGAGTCAAAAATTCCCCAGAAAAATAGAACATATTTGTTTGTAATCTCCCTTACCTCACACCGTTATCACACCAAACCAAATTGAAAAAGACCACGGATATCCGACGTAAATGTAATTGTTAGGTATATATTAAGGATAGAACGATTTTAGACGTGTACATATAGATGGTATAGACATATATGAGGAATTAGGTAGATGTCAAGGACTGTTTTCAGAACAGCGAACACATGTTTAACTGGACTTCACGGCGACTTGATATAAAGATTAGTTCTAAAAAAAATGTACTTTACCGAGTAAAATTGGCGGAGTCCTGGCGGGTGGCAGTTCGCGCGCAATCCCGGCTTAAAGGGAGGACGTCATATGACGTCCACCCGCTGGGAGAGCAGGACCGCTCCGCCGTCATTTGACGGTGGGCGGTCCTGAGGCGGTTAAAATGAGCCATTTCATGTAAAAAAAATCTTGATTAGAAATATAGTTCAGCGGCACTTCAGGTCAATTTGTACACAAGCGACAAGACTTTTGTCAGGAACTGTAGATGGATTAAGGAGTATATACAGATATGGTAGATATACATGTGCAGATTTTAGCAAGATAGGAATTATATATGGATTGTTAATGTAAATGCAGCCTATAGGCACCAGAAAAAGTTAAACCAAACCACACTATTGCCACACTCCATTCCCTCTAATGTTTGTTTATACAAGATAAAAAGACCCCTTAAAAACTGAGAAACATTCACTAGTCTATAGCAGTGTTTCTCAACTCCAGTCCTCAAGGCACACCAACTGGTCATGTTTTCAGGATTTCCCTTAGATGTAACGGCTGTGGTAATTACGATGGCAGTGAAACTGATCGAATCACCTGTGCAAAATAGTGGGAAGCCGGAAAACATGACCTGTTGGTGTGCCTTGAGGACTGGAGTTGAGAAACGCTGGTCTATAGTATCAACCACTGGGCTACAATAAAATGGTGGTCACAAGCTTGTACAGTATCTCACAAAAGTGAGTACACCCTTCACATTTTTGTAAATATTTTATTCTATCGTTTCATGTGACAACACTGAAGAAATGACACTTTGCTACAATGTAAAGCAGTAAGTGTACAGCTTGTATAACAGTGTAAATTTGCTCTCCCCTCAAAATAACTCAACACACAGCCATTAATATCTAAACCGCTGGCAACAAAAGTGACTACACCCCTAAGTGCAACTGTCCAAATTGGGCCCAAAGTGTCAATATTTTGTGTGGCCACCATTATTTTCCAGCACTGCCTTAATCCTCTTGGGCATGGAGTTCACCAGAGCTTCACAGGTTGCCACTGGAGTGCTCTTCCATTCCTCCATGACGACATTAGGGAGCTGGTGGATGTTAGAGATCTTGTGGTCCTCCACCTTCCATTTAAGGATGCCCCACAGATGCTTAATAGGGTTTAGGTCTGGACACATGCTTGGCCAGTCCACCACCTTTACCATCAGCTTCTTTAGCAAGGCAGTGGTCATCTTGGAGGTGTGTTTGGGGTCATTATCATGTTGGATTACTGCCCTGCGGCCCAGTCTCTGGGAGGAAGGGGATCAGGCTCTGCTTCAGTATGTCACAGTACATGTTGGCATTCCTGGTTCCCTCAATGAACTGTAGCCTCCCATTGCCGGCAGCACTCATGCAGTCCCAGACCATGACACTCCCACCACCATGAATGTAGGCATGACACACTTGTCTTTGTACTCCTCACCTGATTGCTGCCACACATGCTTGACACCATCTGAACCAAATAAGTTAAACTTGGTCTCATCAGACCACAGGACATGGTTCCAGTAATCCATGTCCTTAGTCTGCTTGTCTTCAGCAAATTGTTAGCGAGCTTTCTTGGGTATCATCTTTAGAAGAGGCTTCCTTCTGGGATGACAGCCATGCAGACCAATTATATGCAGTGTGCAGCGTATGGTCTGAGCACTGACAGGCTGACCCCCACCCCTTCAACCTCTGCAGCATTGCTGGCAGCACTCATACGTCTATTTCTCAAAGAGAACCTCTGAATATGACGCTGAGCACGTGCACTCAACTTCTCTGGTTGACCATGGCGAGGCCTGTTCTGAGTGGAACCTGTCCTGTTAACCATTTCCCGACCAACGCCGTAAATAGGGGGCAGTCGGGTTTGAACGGCTCTACCGGGACATAGCCTGCATCTGCCTGGACATCCCCCCCTCCCACCGCCTTCCACCGCTCTTCTCCAGCCTCCCGTCCCACCGGGAGACCAGAGCGATGATCTGGTGCGTCCGCCGGCTGGAAGGAGACCTGACAAAAGCCGTAATCGGCTCCGATCGGGTCTCCTTCGGCAAATTCCGGAAGTGACGTCACAACATCACTTCCAGTTTACTCGGTGGCTAACTGCGCCAAATTTAAAAAAATGACAGTATTCAGAATCACTGTTTTTGGCAATCTGAATACTGTGAAGTGCAAAGGAGGGATGGGAGGCCCCGGCCCTCCAAAAAGAGTACCTGTCACCATATATTACTATCACAAGGGATGTTTACATTCCTTGTGATAGCAATAAAAGTGATCAGATTTTTTTCTTAAAGGAACAGTGCTAAAAATAAATAAATAAATAAAATTAAAAAACAAAAAAAAAAAATTTAAAGCGCCACCGTCCCCGCGAGCTTGCGCAGCAAAGAAAACACATACGTAAGTCGCGCCCACATATGAAGACGGTGTTCAAACCACACATGTGAGGTATCGCCACGATCGCCAGAGTGTGAGCAATAATTCTAGCAAAAGACCTCCTCTGCACCTCTAACCTGGTAACCGTTAAAATTTTTTAAAGCGTCGCCTATGGAACTTTTTAAATACTGGACTTTGTCGCCATTCCACGAGTGCGCGCAATTTTCAACCGTGTCATGTATGGTATCTATTTACTCGGCGTAACATCCTCTTTCACAATATACAAAAAAATTGGGCTAACTTTATTGTTGTCTTATTTTTTAACTCAAAAAAGTAAAATTTTTCCAAAAAAATTGCGCTTGAAAGACCGCTGCGCACATACCATGTGACAAAAAGTATTGCAACAATCGCCTTTTTATTCTCTAGGGTGTTTGAAAAAATATATATAATGTTTGGAGGTTCTAAGTAACTTTCTAGCAAAAAAAATGTTTTTAGCTTGTGACCACCAAATGTAAAAAAGTGGCCCGGTTGGTAAGTGGTTAAACTGCTGTATGCTCCTGGCCACCGTGCTGCAGCTCAGTTTCAGGGTCTTGGCAATCTTCTTATAGCCTAGGCCATCTTTATGTAGAGCAACAATTATTTTTTTCATATTATCAGAGAGTTCTGTGCCATGAGGTGCCATGTTGAACTTCCAGTGACCAGTATGAGAGAGGAAGTGCGATGACACCAAGTTTAACACACCTGCTCCCCATTTACACCTGAGACCTGAAAATGGCTAATTGGGCGTGGGTGTACTCACTTCTGTTGCAAGCAGTTTAGACATTAATGGCTGTGTGTTGAGTTATTTTGAGGGAACAGCAAATTTGCACTGTTATACAAGCTGTACACTCACTACTTTACATTGTAGCAAAGTGTAATTTCTTCAGTGTTATCACATGAAAAGATATAATAAAATATTTACAAATATGTGAGGGGTCTACTCACTTTTGTGAGATATTGTATATATACTGTATGTTATCTATGGTAATGCATGAGGAATACTATAAAAGTGGCTTGGCATCATGGTGGCCCATTCCCCGATGCAGGGACATAACACTTATAAGGCCTCATACACACGGGCATATTAACAAAACTTCCGGACTGACGTCAGGCAAAAATCGGCTTCATAAAAGCGATTTCATCGGCGTTTTGCATGAGCGTTAATGAGAGTCAGTGCTGCACCGCATTTTGTTAAAAAAAAAATTCCTCTGCTATATTTGAACCTGAAAATGACGGCGCTAAAACCGCCAGCTAACGTCGCTACGGCGTTAATGCACGTTAGTGAGCGTTTTGCCGGCTTAGTGTCAAAAACGCTCTAAGACTACAGCCTCGGAATGCGCGGGTCCTGCGTTTGAGTTACAGCTTAATAACGCCGTCGCCATCTACCGCTCAAAAACGTCAGTGTTTGTATAGGGCCATCGAATAACATGGAGAGCTACAAAAAACGCTAAAAAACGCGGCAGTAAAAAATGTCCATGTGTATGAGGCCTAAAGGGGGAGCCGGTGATGTCACGCCATGACTGAAAGTGTGCGGAACGCCATTTTGAGAGCGCTTAATATACAGTGAGCACTATTAGTACTATTCTCTTCTGGGTACAACAATTGAGTATTCGTGGGGATTTAATGGCATTGGACTGATTTTGCAGAATTTCCAGTGATGGTAAAGGAGGCATCTAGAGCAATACAGAAACCCTATTTTTAAAGGGCAAATGCTATTCACCTGATTGATTATGGGTTCAAATTGAGAAGGTGAGAGTGGTATTGCACTGTTGATGGGAAAGCACTGCAAATATAAACATATTGGCATGATCAGTCATATTTTCAATATCAATGCCAAAATTTCACGATTTCTGCCAGGGTATGCAAACTTTTGAGCACAACAATGAATGATGATTCATGCATTTATAACCTTCTTGATTTAGAGATCATTATTTTCTGGAGAGTTCCCTCTGTATGCTCACAGAGGGGGTGGAATTGCTGGTGGTTGTGCTATCCCTTGCATAATCAGCATGAGATGTGGCACATGTAAAAGATTTCTGTGAGTTGAATAGTTTTGAAACACAGCAGGACTTTTATTATTATTATAAAGCACATTCTTTAAAACTTTTTGTTACATATATGATACTATATTTTTACATTTGTCTCATTTTCACACATTTGTCTCATTGTTTGACAATTACTGTAAGTGCACAGCAGTAGTTGTTTTTCCTTATAGGTGGAAGGCAGCACATATCATGCTAGGACTGTGTTCTCTCTACACATTTCATGAAATGTATTCACTTCCTCAGGAGAGTATAGATGAAGATTATCTACAACATATAGGAATACATTAGTACCATCATACATATTTATATATTCTCAGAAAATTACAATCTCGTTTTATTACATGTACTGTATGTTACTAAAAAGAAAGGCCTATAGTTTTGTATAAATGCACCTCCTTCTATTATGGCTTAGCAGTATACAGCATCTAGAGACACATTGGGGTTGATTTACTAAAACTGAAGACTGCAAAACCTGGTGCACGTCTGAATAGAAACCTTAGCTTCCATTTTTTTTTGGCAAAGCTTAATTGATAAAGCTAAAGTTAGAAGCCGGTTGGCTACCATGCACAGCTGCACCAGATTTTGCACTCTCCAGTTTTAGTAAATCAACCCTATTATCTCCAGAGTGGGTACAAAGTAGCAAGCCCACAGGAAAAACAGCTTAGTCAGCTATATTAACTGTAAAGATTTCATAAACATTTTTATAGAAAATCGATTCACCCAAGGGTTCCCATGTTGAAAATTGAATGTGTATATACAGTGCCTTGAAAAAGTATTCATAACCCTTGAAATGTTCCACATTTTGTCATGTTACAACCAAAAACATAAATGTATTTTATTGGTATTTTTATGTGATAGACCAACACAAAGTGGCATATACAGTAATTGTGAAGTGGAAAAAAAATGATAAATGGTTTTCAATTTTTTTTACAAATAAATATCTGAGAAGTGTGGCGTGCATTTGTATTCAGCCCCCTTTACTCTGATACCCCTAACTAAAATCTAGTGGAACCAATTGCCTTCAGAGGTCATCTAATTAGTAAATAGAATCAACCTGTGTATAATTTAATCTCAGTATAAATACAGCTGTTCTGTAAAGCCCTCAGGAGTTTGTTAGAGAACCTTAGTGAACAAACAGCATCATAAAGGTCAAGGAACACACCAGACAGGTCGAGGATAAAGTTGTGGAGAAGTTTAAAGCAGGGTTAAGTTATAAAAAAAATCACAAGCTTTGAACATCTCACGAAGCACTGATCAATACATCATCCAAAAATGGAAAGATTATGGCACAACTGAAAACCTACCAAGACATGGCCATCCACCTAAACTGACAGGCTGAGCAAGGAGAACATTAATTAAAGAAGCAGCCAAGAGGCCCGTGGTAACTCTGGAGGAGCTGCAGAGATCCACAGCTTAGGTGGGAGAATCTGTCCACAGGACCACTATTAGTCGTACACCCCACAAATCTGCCCTTTATGGAAGAGTGGCATAAAGAAAGCCATTGTTGATGAAAGCTATAAGAAGTCCTGTTTGCAGTTTGCAAGATGCCATGTGTGGGACATAGCAATCATGTGGAAGAAGCTGCTCTGGTCAGATAGGACCAAAATTTAACTTTTTGGCCAAAACGCAAAAAGCTCTGTGTGGCGGAAAACTAACACTGCACATCACCCTGAACACACCATCCCCTCTGTGGAATATGGTGGTGGTAGCATCATATTGTGGGGATGCTTTTCTTCAACAGGGACAAGAAAGCTACTCAGAGTTGATGGGAAGATGGGTGGAGCAAAATGCAGGGATATCTTAAAAGAAAACCTGTTAGAGTCTGCAAAAGACTTGATAATGGGGCGGAGGTTCACCTTGCAGCAGACAACGACCCTAAACATACAGCTAGAGCTACAATGAAATGGTTTAGATCAGGGGTCTCCAAACTTTTCAAACAAAGGGCCATTTTACTGTGCTTTAGACTTTAGTGGGGTTGGATTGTGGCCAGTGGAGGTGGAAAATGTGCCACAGCCAGCATCAGTGAGAATAAACATGGTCGCAGGGTTGGTGGTCAGCAGGAAAAGGGGTAGCGCCCCATCATTGGTAATAGTGGGAGGAATAGTGCCCCATCATTGGTGTTAGTGGGAGGAATAGTGCCCAATCATTGGTATTAGTGGAGGGAATAGTACCTCATATTAGGTGTCAGTGGGAGGAATAGTGCCCCAAAGGCCAGATTAAGGCAAGCAAAGGGCCACATCCAGCCCTTGGGCTGCAGTTTGGAGACCCCTGGTTTAGGTAAAAGCATATTCATGTGTTAGAATGGCCCAGTCAAAGTCCAGACCTAAATCCAATTGAGAATATGTGGCAAGACTTTAAAATTGCTCCTCCCAGATGCCCTCCATTCAATCTGTCAGAGTTTCAGCTATTTTGCAAAGAAGAATGGGCAAAATTTCACTCTCTAGATGTGCAAAGCTGGTAGAGACATCCCCAAAAAGACTTGCAGCTGTAATTGCAGTGAAAGGTGGTTCTACAAAGTATTGACTCAGGGGGTGCTGAAAACAAATGCACGCCACACTTTTTACATATTTATGAATACTTTTTCAAGGCACTGCATAATAGAAAAGCACATTATAACTGTCCACCCTATAAGTGGTACCAAGGTCTCACATAAAATGTGTGCCACTAACATCACTGAGAGAGGCTGACAACCTCTGTCTTCACAATCTCCACTCCAAATCAGTCAGGCTCGGTGGCCTATTTGTGTAGGCCATACAGAATTGGACATGTGCTCACCACTTGTCAGGCTTTAAGTTGCCCTTGCAGCACAAAGTGACAGATCTGACCTCCCATGAGATTTATGTATGACTCCAGAGGAAACTGTTCTGATGAGGCCATCTCCACTGTACGCATGTCTACTGACACTGAAGTGCATAATGCCAGTACCAGTGAACGACACTCCCTACCTGACACTATCATGGAAAATTAATTTGCCTGCAACTTAATAACGCTCCATTCACACTTGTGCAACTTGTCGTGCGACTTTGAACATCAATGTCACATGACAAGTTGAACCCCATGTTTTCCAAAGAATACCATGTATATCTATGCTACTTAAAGTCACAGCAATGTCAAAGCAATTCATGCACTACTTTGGTTTGTCTTTCATGTGACTTGAGAGTCATAGACTTCAAAATTAACCCTCAAAAGTGGAATGAAAGTCGCACCTGAATATTTTACATATTTTGCAGTTTTGTCCGACTTTGGAGGCACACCCTGTTTATTAAGGAGCTGGCACCCACCGGCGTCCTTAACAACCAGTACACAACATGGCTGTTAACAACTGACCACTCATCAGCTGTCAGTGAGATTCCCCACTGACAGCTGAGTGTAAGCAAAAGAATGCTGGCATTAAAAAAATAAAAAAACTGCGTTGGGGTTCCCCCATCTATAACAGGCCCTTTGGGTCTGGTATGGATTTTGGGGGGAACCTCATGCCATTTTTGTTTAATTTTGGCATGCCCCCCCCCCCGAAATCCACACCAGATCCTTAGATCTGGTATGGATTTTGAGGGGAACCCCATGCCAACATTTTTTAAATCCCCCCAAAAATTAGACCCTTATCCGAGCATGCAGTCCAGGAAAGGGGGGCGAGCTAGTGCTCCCCCACCTAGAACCATACCAGGCCACATGCCTGAAAACATGGGAGAGTGCTTTGGGGTAGGGGGCTCCCTTCCAAAGCACCTTGTCCCCTTGTTGAGGACAAGGGCTTCTTCCCCACAACTCTGGCCCAGTGGTCATGGGCATGTGGTGGTGACCTTTCGGAATATGGAAGCTCCCTTTAACAAGTGGGCTCCCTATTCCTGCCCCCCATGTGAATGAGTATGGGGTATGTAGTACTAAAAAAGTAGAAGTAGTAGTGTAAGTAAAGACAGGAGCCAGTTTTTGACAAGTCCTTTACTGAAAAAATAAAAAATTGTCCCCTCCTGTAGATTAATTGTCAAATACAATGAACGCTGCTCTGCCGACCTGCATGAAAAAAAAGAGGTCAGCACCTGACACTGGCTACCACCGACTGACAGCTCAGTTTCATAGCTACCACTAAATAAACTAGAGGGCGGGGTCACCCGGTGAAGTCACTGGGCGACCCTGTCTTCTTAGGATGTTATTGGCTCAGCATGCCCAGTCAATGTCATTACAAGGGACAGTGCCACCTGGTGACATCAGGTGGCCCCACCCCTTAGTTTATTTAGCGGCAGCTATGAAGCAGAGCTGTCAGTCGGTGGGAACCAGCATCGGTTATGGACCTCTTTTTTTTAATGCAAGTCGGTGGAGCAGCATTCATCATGATTGACAGTGGATTTACACCAAGGAGATTCCGATAGGTCACCCCCACAACCACAGGGCTAAGGTTGTGGAGAAGACAAGGTGAAGACAAGGTGTTTTGGGGGGAGCCCTAAGTGTCTGGTATGGATTTTGGTGGGGGACCCTCATGCATTTTTTTTTTTTAATTTTGGCATGTGGTTCCCTTAAAATCTGTACCAGACCCAAAGGGCCATGTTTGAATTTCTTTATTCTTTAACCACTTCACTTAACCGCCCGCCGTCATTATACGGAATTAGTTTTCCATTGAATACCGTTGTTATGGTAGCAGATAGCTACCATAACCCCGGTATTTTCTTAAACTGCAGGCGGTCGGCTTTCAGGTAAAATTGGCCTCTGTGGCTGATTCACCATGAGAACACTTTTATCAGGGGCGGGAGAGGGCCCCCCTCCCGCCGCGCTCTGGTCATTTCTGCTGCTTACTGGAGCCATCGGTAGTGGTGGAGATGACCCATTCTTATCTCCCCACAGGCTGTATGCCAACTGAGGGTAAGATGAAATGTGTGTTGAGTGTTCCGCGCAAACGGATAAAAACTTTTCTCTATGAGCTGCTGCCACCACCAGAAACTCCACAAATCTGTAGTTCAATAATATTACAAAATTAGAGGTGGAATTAGCGCTGCTCAGTTAGGGTAAAACTGTTTTATACTAAAATGATCCTAAACATAAAATTTCCAGAAAGCTGGTAAATAAAAATTAATTGCATTAAAATAATGAGAAATTGGATGTCTATCAAGTCTCCCCTTATCATAAGGGTAGGCAGACTCTATGAAATGGCGAAAATTGAAACGATGGGACAAAAGGAATAAAAAATAGAAAATATGAAGGAAAAATATGTGTCTACGTTAGACAACTAAAACTAATAATAGTGCTGAATGGTGTTTGGAGTTATACACAGTTGATATAAAAATGACCACTGTAACGTAAATATATGAACAGAAGAAAGTTGTACCAATTTACTATTTCACCATTTTTAAATTTGGGGACGGTGTTTTACATTATAGCTTAACACATTATGTAACCAATAATATGGCCGCTCGCTTACCTAGGAAGCGACACATCACAAGCATATAACCGAAAGCATGGCCGCCCTTTTTTCTATGGAATGAGACATTTTACACCTGTGATTGAACACAGTATTTATAGACCGGGAGCGTGACGTACAGTCACCGCTCCAGTAGACGTCCTATGACAAAACGCGTTGGGCGGGGCTTAAATGTCATACGTCACTTCCGGTTTTCGTGCCGTGGACCACAGAGGACACGGCGGATATCCTATTCCATTCAACTGTGACTGTTATCCTGCTGACATGTGAGTGTTTACTACAATTTTTCAATAAATACCAAACAATATTGCGCAAGGAACTGTTTCTACTTGCATGGTTGGTATTTCTATGGAGAGCATAACGAAGGAGGTGGAGACTCGGATGTTTTACCTGTGCCTGCGTGCCTGCACATAATTTTAGTGGAGGAATATAACCACCCCGGAGATACTACTAAGCGTGTACCCCTTCAATGGGGAGCGCTCTCTGGTGAGTGATCTCACGTTTGCAGTGCAGGAGGTGAAACGTCTGATGCACCATAACCCACACAAGAGAAATCAGTATTACAGCAAAGCGCACTTTTGGGACATCAATTAACAGGGATACAACTTGAAGAATTTTTTGGCACCAAATATAGCACTTTAATTACAGCACTTGGAGATTGCTATTTTGCACGATAGAGACTCTTTACCTTGGCACATCAAAGTTTTGTGAACTGTATACCTCACGTCGTTTACTTTGCACTTTAATCCAATATTAGAAATTTTCTTTTTTGCACGTCATTCTGCATATATCATCTTGCATGCAAATTGCACATATATTCCTACATATAAGTTGTATATACAATTTATTTTATTTTATTTTATTTTATTTTATTTGATTCAATTTATTTATTTTATTTACCAGTGGCAGTACATATGCTTTATGATTCATCACTTTCTTCTGTTCATATATTTACGTTATATTGGTCATTTTTATATCAACTGTGTATAACTCCAAACACCATTCAGCACTATTAATAGTTTTAGTTGTCTAACGTAGACACATATTTTTTCTTCATATTTTCTATTTTTTATTCTTTTTGTCCCATCGTTTCAATTTTCGCCATTTCATAGAGGCCGCCTACCCTTATGATAAGGGGAGACTTGATAGACATCCAATTTCTCATTGTTTTAATGCAATTCATTTTTATTTACCAGCTTTCTGGAAATTTTATGTTCAGGATCATTTTAGTATAAAACAGTTTTACCCTAACTGAGCAGCGCCAATTCCACCTCTAATTTTGTAATGTGAGGGTAAGATGGCCCCCACTCAGCTCCATAACATTGCAGAGCGGAAAGGTCGTCAAACGTTACTTCCACCCAATGCTCTTAAAGGGGAAAACATTTTTTAATTACTTTTTTTTTTTAAATTGCATTTTAGTGTACATATGAGATCTGAGGTCGTTTTGACTCCAGATCTCACATTTAAGAGGTCCTGTCATTTTTTTTCTATTACAAGGAATGTTTACATTCCTTGTAATATGGATAAAAGTGACCCAATTTTTTTTAAAAGGACAGTGTAAAAATAAAAAATAAATAGTAAAATAAATAAGAAAAAAAAAATTTAAAGCGCCCCGTCCCGCCGAGCTAGCGCTCAGCAGTAAGTTGCGCCCACATATGAAAACAGTGTTCAAACCACACATGTGTGGTATCGCCGCGATCGTTAGAGCAAGAACAATAATTCTAGCACTAGACCTCCTCTGTAACTCAAAACTGGTAACCTGTAGAAATTTTTAAACTTTGCTGATGGAGATTTGGGCTAACTTTACTTATGTCTTATTTTTTAAATCAAAAAAGTGATTTTTTTCAAAAAAATTGCGCTTTTAAGACAGCTGCTCAAATATGGTGTGACATAAAGTATTGCAATGACCGCCATTCTATTCTCTAGGGTGTTTGAAATATATATATATATATATATATATATTTATAAAATGTTTGGGGTTATAAGTAATTTTCTAGCAAAAAAATATTTTAACTTAAACAATAAATCTCAGAAAGAGGCTTGGTCCTTAAGTGGTAATGCAGACATTCTTTTGTTTACATACAGCTGTCAACAGGTAATCCTGCTGACAGCTGAGGAATCATCAGCTGTTAAGGATGCGGTGGATGCCTACTCCTTAACTATAAGTCCCATCCAAGTCACACTCATCCAAAGTTGCATCAAAGTAGCATCAAACCTGCCAGAAGTCACATCAAAGTCGCAATGTAAAGTTGCACTGGAAATCGCACAATTTTGAAGTGTGATCGGAGCCTAAATGTTGAGTTAGGTTTAGTTAATTTGTAACTACAGACAGGGACAAAACTGGGGGGCAAGGGAGATTGTGCCCCAGATGTCAACTTGAGAAGCCCTGAGAGCCAAATTGAGAGGTTGGGTGGGAGGTTGGATCAGGTTGGACTGTCACTGATTGACCTGAGCTGCATTCATTCACAGGGAGCCAATATATTATATATGTCAGGACAGCCAAGCTATTGTTGACCACGCTTACAAACTTGTTTATTGTAGTTATGTAGCAATAAACTGATCTGACAGTCAACTGAAATGCAACAATGGTATCTAAGTTCCCATTGTTTGAGCTCAGCCTGTGTAATTATTACCAAGGCATTCGTTTGAGAAGTATTGGTTCAAACAAACTTGATGTCTGTTTCTAGCAAGTCAGAGGAAAATATAATATAATATATATATATATATATACATATATATATATATTGTGAGGGATTAGCTCTTGTGGGGATCACCTTTGCTTGGAAAAAGGCAGCTGAGACAACAGGTTCTTAAAATCTGGCTTGCAGCCAAGTTTATTGGAGCAAAGGTTGCATTTTAAAACAAACAAAACATAAAATAAATCCTTGCCATCCAGGCTCTAACTAAACAATTCAGGATACCTCTCTAAGCGGTGTCGGGCTTCTCCCAAACACCCACAAAACAAAGTTAGCGCAAACCTTTCTGTCAGTCCCAAAGCACAATGCTCCATGTGTCAGCTCTCTCAGGCTGATCGCTCTCAGTCCCAGGGCAGAGCAAATCCTTGCTCTCTTCCTTGTCATTTAAACTACACCTGAGACTGCACTCCAGTGGACCCAAAAACCCAGGCCGGACTCTGCCTCAGTCCAATCCAAGTGAACGTATGCGATGTGACAGTTACTACCTCACCTCGCATAACGTCACAGTATAAATATATATATATATATATATATACAGTATATATATATCAACACATTCTGCCCTTGATTTTTCTCTCAGACTCCACATAGAAAATCTCTTCATTACTAATAAAACACACACTATACATTAATTTGAATGTAACTCCCCTCCTCTCATATTTCTGCCACTGAGAAGGTGTTTCAGTCTGTTCCAAAAGTTCTTTAAAAAGACCATTAGAAAGCCACTTTTCTCTGGTCTTCCAATGGATCAAATCGGAGACAGCTTGTGGAGTGGAAAACAAAGTGGATTATCTGTTCCTTCTAATAATACAGAAACAGTAGACCCTTCAGCTACAATCTCTCCTCTAACTGGCTTCTTGCCTGGATCTCTTACCAGCACTTTGCCACCTGCCTGTATCCACTTTGGAACCTCCCAAAGAACTACTGATATTTCCCAGAAGATCATTGCTGTTTATTTTGTAAGGTTTGATGCTATATAGCCTCACTATTCACTACCCATTCAGAGTACCAGCCACTGTCCTGAAGCTCATCTGCCAATGCAAATATAACTTCAAACCTTTCTACCAGATTCCCTCTCATTCTTAGATAGTCTTCAGCTTCAGATATGCCACTCTCGGTTTCTATGTGAAGCAGTAACTTGGAACCTGTTAAACCTTTAAGTAAATACTGAACTCTGCACTCCAGCTGTGGAATATGTACCCTAGTCCCCCACCATCCTCTCATATGGTGTGCTTTTGGATATTGGCCTACAATTTAACAACATGACTGCCAATGAGCTTCCTTCCAGATGTAGTCCCAGACTTCCTTGCCTTCCCACACCACCTTTGAATAAATCATCAATTCAGTGGACTTCCACATAGACATTCAAGGTGTCAGTCCTTTAAAGACCACCCAACTGTCAGTGTAGATTGTGACATGGGAAATAGCATCCCCCTGAAGAGTCATTAATAGCTTTCAACTCTGCATATTGACTGGACCCTCCAATTCTGGTCTCCTGTAGGACTGTGTCTGTACTTGGGTTGTAGGATGCTACTGTCCATTGGTGTCCAGAAGAGGTGACTATGGCTGAACCATCAGTGAACCACGTTGACTCTTTCATGCCTTCTGACAGAGAATCAAAGGGAGGAGCCTCTTGAATGGGGAATGACTGCAGCACAGGAATTTCTTCTTCTGGCTGGGTGCTGGTAAAAATAACAAACCCTGCCAACTGTTTTCAAATTTCTCTGACATCCCCAGATGCAATACCCCCTCTTTCCTGAAGGCACCACTTACATTTCATTAGTGTCTGGTTCTGGGCTACAGTTGCCCTAGTGGTCAGTCCATTATCTCTCACCCATCCTGCTATTGGCAATGCAGTATGGGTGGTGACTGTGTCCTTTCCTGTACTATGTGTTTCCTTTTTGGTAGTAGGGGGCAACAGTGCCTGGATAGTTTGCACAACTGTCTCTGGAATTTTCCTCTGTTGCCCAGTCCACATCATTCCCAGGAATTTCACCTCTGTGGCAGGTCATTGGACTTTGTCCCTGTTGATAGCCCACCCTCTGTTCTCCATGTGCTGTATCAGCAGGTGCAGTGCTTCAGTTACAATGAAAGTAGCTTTGAGAAAGGGCAGTGAAAGTGTACTGGCAGCCATCCCACACAAAAGCAAACTGGTCATGACACTCTGGGTCTATCAAAATCGAAAAGAAGGCGTTGGCCATGTCTATCACAGCATGATATTCTCCAGCCTCTTTAGCAATTTTCTCAATGATTGAGATCATATCAGGTACAGCTGACTCCAATAGAGGTGCAACTTTGTTTAGACCTCTACTGTAATCCACAGTCATTCTATATGTCCCATCAGGTTTCTTTACTGGGAACAATGGAGATGAGAAAGGACTTACAGCAAGTCTAAGGATCCCTACTCTCAATAGTTCTTGAATAGTCCATTTCGCACGACCTCTGACTGCAGCTTCACCGCCCTAACCAGATATGCTTTAGCAGGATACCCAAATGTGAATGTACCTTGTTTAGTCTGAATAGACTGACCTTGAAATATATCCATCCCAAGAATATTTTCGGGTAAAATTATACCAAAACATTTGTCCAAAATCCTTGTCCCTTGCCAATAGCCAGTTTCACCTGTGTCCTAACTGCTGGTGTGGTTTGCCCTGCCAAACGTTCTACATGAATCACTTCTCCTTTGTGATGGGAAGGATTTCCTTGCAAAAGTATAACTTCAACTCCAGTATCAACTAAAGCCATCACATGTGTAGGAAAAGATGACTTCCCCCACCATACAGTGACAGGTGCATATGGGCGTCTTTCTCCTGCTGTCACTGCACTCACTGCTATTACAGGAGACCCACCTTTCCTTCATAAATGATAAGGAACCTCCCAGTCCCCTTTTCTGAGTCTCTCTAACTCCTCCCCACGATAAAGGGATTTGGGTTTGGTTTCAGAGGCAGTTTTGGGAATTGGTTTGGGGCTAACTGTTCTGTTTTCTCTAAATCTAGGCTGAAGTTATCTTCAGTAGGAAAAGTGTTCCTAACCCTGACAATTTTCCCCACCAACTGTTTCCACTCAGCAATTCTGCAGTAGAGCCAACTCAATAGGGGTTCCCCGGACCTCTGTTTGTATTGTTTTGCCAGCTCATGGAGTTCAGTTTGTATACACTCCCTTACGTCTTCAAATTCCACATCTCTGGGGTTGCGGTAATGCATCTCTCCATCTGCCATATCCTCTATATCGTGTTGCCTTTTCCTATGCTTAGTAATGAGAGGTCTGGCACACTATTTCTTTCCCACTAGCAGATCATCATGTGAAATATCAAACTCTATCGCCTCATCCTCATATCATTTGAGGAGAGCACATCCTCACAATCCCAATTTTGGGATGTGACAATGGAAGGTACCCTGGGTTTACTAACAGGTTTACGGCCCTTCCTTTTCCTTAAGACATTAATTGATTTGGTCATGAGGGCTGCACACCGCTCTTGCAAATCATCAGCTCGACTAGCAGTTAAATGTACACACTCTGAAGCAACTGCTAGCTGGTCTTTTAATGCCTTAATTTCTGCCTCTGCCTTATCCCTACTTTGTGATTCAGTATAGAGAGCATGAAGAAAGTACTAACCCAATGTGGACACTGTCCTCTTCTCTGCTTTACTTAAATCCAATCTCTTAGAGCCCTTTCACACTGGGGTCGCCCGAGCATCAGCGGTGAAGCGACGCTAGTTTAGTGGCACTTTACCGCTGTTATAGCAGCTCTTTGGCGCCACTATTTGGGAGGCAGCGGGCGCTTTTAACGTCTAAGAAGGGGTTAAAAGTGCTGGCGCACTGCGCTTCCAGAGCGGAGTACAGCCACTTTGGAAGTGCTGCCCATTCATTTCAATGGGCAGGGGCGGTGGAGGAGCAGTATATACAACGCTCCCACACCACCCCAAAAATGCTGCTTGCGGGAGTTTGTTTCCTCCCCTGCAAGCACGCCATCCCAGTGTGAAAGGACACACTATAATTAAGAGGAGCTTTACAGTCAATATTTTTAGCTAAATAATGCCTGTAAAGAGCCTCAGTGTGAAAGGGATCTTAAGGCTAAAATCTACTGATAAATTATCTGAGATTGTATCCCCCCCAAGTCTTTTCAAAGGAGAAGCATACTGTCAGGAACCAAGAATCAGACGGAGACAGAAAATGCAGTAAAAAATCACATCTTTTAACCACTTGCCGACCGCCGATCGGCATCTGACGGCGACAAAGTGGCACGCTCACTGTGTCCAGGGGGGGCCAGGGAGCGGGTGCGGCGGCTTCGATTGCCGCCGGCCACCCGCGATGCCCCCCCCGGAGCGAATGAGCGGAGGTCCATGTATGTAAACACGGACCTCCGCTCTGTGTGAGGGGGAAGGGCTGTGATCACAGCCTTCATTTACGTGAAGGCTGTGATCGCTTTCCTTCCCCAGATAGGCAGTCCCCCTTACAGTTAGAACACGCCCAGGGAACATAGTTAACCCTTAGCGCGCCCCCTGCAGGTTAACCCCTTCACTGCCAATGGCATTTACACAGTAATCAGTGCATTTTTATAGCACTGATCGCTGTATAAATGCCAATGGTTCCAAAAAAGTGTCAAAACATTCCGACATGTCCGCCCCAATATCGCAGTACTGCAAAAAATCGCAGATCGCCGCCATTTTTAGTAAAAAATAAAAAAAAATAAAAAACCCCAAAAATGAATTCTCATCATCCGTAAACGCGACCACTTTTGCGCAAACCAATCAATAAACGCCGATTGCGATTTTTTTTATCGCAAATATGAGGAAGAATATAAATCGGCCAAAAACGGTGAAAAAAAATGTTTTTTTATATTTTTTTTTGGATTTGTATTTTAGGAAAAAGTAAGAAATGTGGGTTTTTTTGCAAAATTGTCGCTCTTCTTTTGTTTATAGCGGCGATCAGAAATGACGCAGCGGTGATCAAATACCACCAAAAGAAAGCTCTGTTTGTGGGAAAAAAAGGACGCAAATTTCGTTTGGGTACAACGCCGCACGACCGCGCAATTGTCAGTTAAAGCGACGCAGCGCCGAATCGCAAAAAGGGCTCCGGTCCTAAAGCTGGAAATCCTTCCGGGGCTGAAGTGGTTAATATAGTGGTAAAAATGGTACAAATAGTATACGTAGTCAAAACATAGCCAGGGTTCGGTAATCAAAGTGGGTAGTCAGTGCAAGCCAGTAAATCAGGAATCCAGAGATCAGCATAGTCGGAGACAGCAAACAGGATCAGGAACCAGAAGGGACATCAGCCAGGCAAGCCTTTAACAGGAACAGAGCAGAGAATCTTCAGATATGTTGACCAAGCTGAAGGCATGGAAGAAATTAACCAGGCAGTTTAAATAGCCAGAAGGGGCTGGCTGACAAGCAGGAAATGATCACCAGGTGAGCAACTGTGGACAGATGAGTGATGGCAATTAACCGACAGCTGAGCACTGAGAAGGGAGGGCTGAGCCCAGCCCTGACACACACTTTGCAAATTCTTTAGCAAGAGGATCCCACTCATTGTCTCTGGCCCAGATAGGTAGGCTGCGCACCCCTTTCTGTACACCAGAGACCTCTGCAGCCTTGCTTTTCCTAAACAGCCTAAACAGCATTTATACCTAGCACAAGCTACACACCACACCACAGAAAACAGGTATGTTTCAGTTGAACTTTAGTGCAAATCCTGAGCCTCTAATTGTTTTGCTTTGGTCTATTAAAGTGTTACTAAACCCACAACAGTAAAATCTGTTTGTATATGCAGAATAGCATGCTTGTTATACTCACTGTGGAACTTAAGGGGTTAATCCTCTGCATTGTGTAAAAGGCTCTTTGATCCTATATGCACAGATCCTCCCCTCCTGCAGGGTCTCTCTTGGCAAGGCCAGATAATACACAGTCAGAGTAGTAAAGCTCCACATGCTCAGTTTGGTCTCTATTGCTATTTCCTCGTTGAGCTGAACTTTTCAAATGATATTGACATCACACATGTGGGCATGCATACAAATCCTAAATGACAGCCCAGTCCCTCCCTCCTCCTCCATGCCCAGTAACTAAAAAAGAACACAGTGGGTGGGATGTCACATTTTGATTGATGGATGATCTGCCTCCCATAACAGCATGAGAACACATGCTGTAATGGAAATCTCCTCCTACCTGAACACTCAGCCAGACCCTCCAGTTTATCACATGACCGTGGTATACAGATCAGCCAAAAAGGTATATAGTGGCAGTATTTTAATGTAAAAAGAAGATTTATAAGCTGTGGGCATTGCGGGGGGGGGGGGGGACTATTTTAGTATTACTGGGTTTAGTAACGTAGAAGAGGAAAAAATGGGATTTTTAATGGTGCTAACACAAAATTCAGAACAGGAAAATTCATAAAAATATCAATTTTTAATGGTGAATTCATATAAAATAGATTCGTAGTGCGATCATTATTCGTTGGAGACAATGACGTTACAATGGTGAGTATCAAATAGATCTTGTTATCTCACATCCCAACATGTTTTGCCAATGTACGGCTTCATCAGGGGACTATTGACAGACGGTACTTATACACTACAAGAAAATAAAGAACAATGATCAGTAATCAGACATAATTTATACGTATAATCATATAAACATTGTGTCATCACGGTTCAGGGTTTCCACACTCAGGCGGCTCCCTGTGAACTCACCCCGAAGATGTCCCGTACCACTCACAACATAAGTGCCATGGGGAGATAGAAAAACAGCACACTTAAATCGCCTCCAACCAAATATGAGAATAAACAAAACCTGACAAAAAGAAACAGTTAATTGGACTAAACATCTAGTCCAGTGACACGGGCTGAAAATCAGCTCCAATTCTATACAACAGTCAAAATGGCACTTACTAATGAGACGCACTCGTAATTGCATGTAAGTCAGGAGCCAGAGACTCAATTGCTGAGCGCAACCCAGCTGGAGAAAAAAAAAAGGAAACCGAACATTGGTATGATTGACTGCCAAACGAAGGCAGTATAAGTATGGAAGCTAAAGGGCAATATGGACAAGTGGGAAGGACAAAAAATACTGATATAAAATTGGAAATGGGAAACAAACTAGGAAAATGAAAAAAAGGGGAAAGGAATAATGACTAAATTGGGGTGAACCAAGATAGGACACTCTATGAGGGTTTATAGGGTTTATAGTGAAAATAGTAAAAGCAATTGGTGTAAACATCAACCCATCCACATGATGGAATTCATGGGGGTAAGAGCAGAGTAACCACAGTGGTGACAGGGTGTCATAATAGCGTGTAGAGTGAAAATTACTACAGAAGGCAACTTGCTACTGAGTGACAGAGCTAAGAGCTAACCTGGCAGCATGTGCCCATGACTCACCTAAGGTGCTGCACAGCCCTGGGAGGCTCCTGACTCAACAGCAGCCGGCATCGCCATTAAATATCCCGCCCGCGGCTGGCGTCTGACGTCACTGGCTACAGGCTGAATAATCTGGGATCAGCAACTCAGGACACAGGCAGACCAATGAATGGCCGCCACGTCATGAGTTGCTAGGCAGACTAGGAGTATCAGAACTACATCCCTCACGGGGCCACGTGGGAGCACATGGCGTCTAACATGGGCTTAAGGCCAGCTCAACTTGGCACAGCCCCAGGGGAGGAAACAGAGGGGACGCCTATCTGGGGAAGGGAAAGAGAAGAATCCCGGAGAGGACAGCTTGGAGACATATGAAAAAATACCTAAATAAATAAAAAAAGGGAAGGAGGTGATCCCTCCCCACGGCACTGATTAGCCCAGCCTGAAAAGAGAGAGTGGTCCCAGACATCTCACAATGGGTGAATGCAGAGGAATAGGGTACCCAGAAGGGGGACAATAGCGCCGTAGAACCGTGATGAAACTGCACATGTATCACCAAGCAATAGACTGTACTAAACGTTGGTGAATTACACAATTCTTAAACGTTATAAATAACAGTATGAATCAAAAAGCATTTTATATACAAATACACTTGAGATACAGTTACATGAGCCGGTGCATCCAGTCCATGTAGAGGTATATTTGAACAAAAAAATACATGGATCACAAATAAGAAAAAAAAAAGGGAGAAAAATAAAAGTATATTTTTAACAAAAGAAAAAATTCCCTGTAACACCGCCAATGTGGAGGCTAGTGCTGCAGATTCTGCTGCAGTCTGTCCCCCAATGGAACCACAAATGGCAAACTTTAAGGTAGACAAGTGCGGTTAGTTCCATTCCGAATTTAAATTCGGACAAATTTTCATTTTACAATAGTACTTAATTTAACAAATCCGAATAACGAAAGAGAAAATTTGGACGAAATTTAAATTTGAAAATTCTCAAATCGTTTTAGAATACTTTTCGAATTCAAATAGTTTTCAGATTTGAAAAGTCCTTGATTTTGAATAGTTTTCCAATTTCCAAAGGAAACAAAATAGAATAGAAAACAAAGGAATAGAACAGAAAAAAACAATAGACTAGAAAAGAATATAACAGAAAATGAAAGAATAGAATACAACAGAGTAAAACAGCTCTGTTCCACTCTACCACATTATATTCTTTAATTTTCTGTTATATTCCCCTCTATTGTATTCTATTTTTTCCATTCTATTCCTCAGATTTCCACTCCAATTCAATTATCCTTGGAAAATGGTAAATGATTTGAAAATGATTTGAATTTGAAAACAATTCGAATTTGAAAAAAATTGAATTTGAAAACTTTTCAAATTCGAAAACTATTTTAAATTGATTCGAAAAGTTTTCTAATCGATTTGAAAACGAATAAATGAAAAGAATGCCAAAAACTAATTAAACAAATTAAATGGATCTAACTAAACAAACGCATGTAAATAACGAATTGAAACTAAACTAAACTAATTTTTTCGCTCTGCACATGTCTACTTTAAGGTTACTTTGCATAATAATCAAGCAAGCTCAGACCTCTGCAGTGTATTAATGGGTTTTTACTAAACAAAAATGATTTACATACAAAACTATTACAATTATATGAATACAGTACAAGACTGACAGATATACCTATAACAAGCAAAATGCTACCTACTTCCTAGCAAATAAGCTTAAACGTTACTTAACTCGGGTTACAGTGGGTTCACGATCTCCATAGGCAACAAGGTCCCAGACTTACTCTATAAGCTGTTGTGGGAGGTTGGGCGAAAGGGTCGTAGGTGAAGTGTCCTCTCTTTCTGTAAGATGATCTTCCTTGTTTTGAGACATTGTTTGAGGACAGCCTGTGTACTTGTTACGAAGGCATTTGTTTGAGAAGCACCTGTTCAAACAATGTGATGTCTGTTTCTAGCAAGCCTGAGGCAATAAAAAATCATATAATATGTATATGTCAACACACCACTGTGCCACTGCTGCTGATGGCATGGGGGAGCTGGAAACCAGGCCATGGACAGGGATTCAGCCTAGCATGGCTGCTCGGTGTGAGAGCGCACTGTCACTGATTGCAGGAGGGAGTTGGAGTCCAGACACTGGAAGGGGATTCCTGCTGTACTGCCTTGCTGCCTTGAAGAGATCCAGCTGGGATCCTGTGGGAGCATGTCTGAATCAGGCTTGAAGAAGGGATCCAATAGTACCCAGGAGGAAGTCAACCTTAAAAAGATCTGTGTATAAAAAATATAGCGCACTTCCCACTGAAAATATAAGTGATATAAGTCTCAAACAAACACAGTGTGCTTATACACAACTCAAACAGTGTATCCAAATATTAGTCCATCGTTACTAATGCAATCATGAAATGAAAGATGGTAACAAAAGTTCAGTCCTCTTTCCTGATTGGATAGGATGATAAAAGGCATATAAAATCCCACTTTTAAAATTCATCCAGTGCAGATGATACGAGCAAAAAATGTGATATGATCTTCCAACAATCCTGAGATAAGACAACATAAGCAGCTTACCAGAAGTGTAGGACCTCAAATTATAGAGATCAAATGCACTCAGACAGCAGACTATCCAGCTTGGCAATCTTTCCTTAGATCTTGCTTCTGTGGAAAACTTCCACTGATTACTGCAGGCTGTGTCTTGTTTAACAGAGGATCTTGTAAAGCATGGATCCACGTATCCAGAGGTATCCCAGACTCATACGGTAAAAAACAAAGGCTTCATGGTGCAGTATATACAAAACTGATTTATTAAAAACAAGAATCACTTACACTTAAGATCACGGAAAACAGCAAATTGAAACAGCTGCGGCTCCTAACCAGTTAGCTGGCACATGGTGATGTCCAGAGGTACTGCTCCACCCTTAAAAGGATCTGCCCATGGAAATTAGCTCTTGGGTAATCCGGCCCTTGTTGTGATCCAAAGCCTAGAGGGGATTAGCTGGTGGCACCTACAGGACTGTAAAGGAGACACCTCAGTGTGTCACTCACAGCCCAGATTGGAACACAGATTGGACTTATTTTATTGGTATATGTTCTTGTTTAACTCCTGAGAGCCTGGGGGCTGTCCACTGAGCACCAGGACCTCCATCTCCCTTCACTGAGCACCAGAGCCCTCTGGCTCCTCACAAAGGACCAGGACCCTCTGACTCCCCCGATTGAGCACCAGTGCCCCCTTGTCTCCCCACTGAGCACTAGGACCCCAATCTCCTTGACTGAGCACCAGGACCCCCTATCTCCCCCCACTGAACACCAGGACCCCCCATATGCCCCCACTGACCACCAGAACACCCATCTCCTCCCAATGAACACCAGAACCATCCATCTTCCCCCACTGAGCACATGATTCCCATCTCCCCCCACTAAGCACCAGGAGCCCCCATCTCACCTGACTAAGCACCAGGACCCCTATCTCCCCTGACTGAGCACCAGTACCCTCCATCTCCTCTGACTAGGCTCCAGGACCCCTCATCTCCCCCAACTGAGCACCAGGACTCCTCATCTCCCCCCACTGAGCACGAGGACCCCCATCTACCCTGATTAAGTACCAGTACCCCCATTCCCCTAAAACTGAGCATCAGGATCCCCAACCGAGCACCAGGACCTCCCATCTCCAATATGTCACCAAGACCCCCAAGAAGGTTACAAAAAAATAAAAATCATTTTAAAAATAATTAAGATTAACAAACTATTGACACTATCCACTGCCCTACTGACAACAACCTCTGTCCTACTGACACTATCCTCTTAGTGGGGGGGACTAAGTCTTTGCCCGGGGTGAAAGAATGTCTAGCTTCACCACTGCCTACAGAATCTGTGTTCGCTGGGGACCACAGCAGGCCCTTTATGGCATGGGAGTCACAGAGCCCAAGCATGATTGTGACTGCACAGCAGACAAAAAGCCCAGTTGTGGCTGCAATTTTAGTTGGTCTACCCAACCGTTGTTTTGGTTTCAAGCCAAAATCACCAGGGTGTGTAAACTTTTGATCAGGATCATTTGGGTAGTTTCTGTTGTCATTATGATTTAATAAGACTAAAAACAGTTGGTTGATAATAAATGGCTTCAGCCAAACACTAACCACGAGTGAAAGAAATGTTTTTGTGTTCTCTGTTCCCTGAAAAATGGCCAAGAAATCATAAATTCTGCCAGGGTATGTAAACTTATGAGTACAACTGTATACTTAAAAACAATCATTTTATTATCCAAGAAAAGCATATACATACAAAAAAATAGCAAATATATCAAAAATATGGGGCACAATAAATACATTACATTGGTACATTGGTATATACATGCAGCGGGTGCATGGGCATATCCAACCTATTTCGGAGTCACTCTGCTTCTTCTTCAGGGATAGCGTTGCACCAATGAAAACATAAAAATTGTCATCACATCCAAAGAGCATCCTGCCCCCACTTGTGTAGAAATGGGGGAATGAATGAGAGCCTCTAGGAGCGGGGGACCAAATCGACATACACTGAGACCACCTGGCACCAAAAAAGGAAGGAGAGAGGTAAGTGGTGCGTACACAAATAATGTGATAGTATACATCAGTGTATCAATGGAAGAGGTAAAGACAGTAGTTTACAGGTCACATACCTAATGTCGCTAAGTCTATGGTATCCCAATGGGTTGTATCAGATGAGTCAGGGGAATACAGGTGGATGCTTATGTGCCAAAATATGTGGACATTGGATTTATCTATAAATATATAGACAAGTAAAAATAGATGGTTAACAGCATACAGCACTTTATATATAAAGAGGTTTAAGACACTCACCTGTAACCTAGTGCTTAAATATTGAATAAAGTGCAGAAAAGCAAAGACAAGTAACAGACAAACCTGGGGTGTCAACAAAATCAAATTGGGGAGTAATCCAAAATTCAAACAGATCATGAGTGATCACTCCTTCCTTGAGTCCTGGCCTCAACACACTCTCCAATGTTTTTCTGATACCACAAGTTGGATCCGAGGGCAGCCTTTTATAAATCCTGGGGTCATTTAACGGACGGAGGATTGAAGGAGTTGAAGGAGTGATCACTCATGATCTGTTTGAATTTTTGTTGCCCTTTCATTCTAAGATTCCTGTACTATGTATATTGCCTAAGATACATAAGGACACCAGGGTTCCCCGGGGCATCCTATTGTATCAGGAAGAGACTCGATTTTTGTTCCTACTGCCCAACTTTTGGATAAAATTCTCACCCCCCTGGTTAAAGAAACTCAATCATATATTAAGGATACAAATGACTTGTTATGTAAAATAAAATCTTTACCACAATGTCAAGAAGGGGAAATATTAGTGACTTGGGATGTTGAGAGTTTATATACCTCTATACCTCATCTGGAGAGAATCGAGTCGGCTATGGAACTGATTAAGAACAGTGGCAAATTTTCACCACCACAAATACGATTGTTTAAGGAACTATTTCAAGTCATTTTGTCTAATAATTATTTTTTATTTCAGAATCAATACTTTTTTCAATTGAATGGAGTTGCAATGGGTTCTAATGTTGCCCCTCCATTTGCATGCGCATTTATGAATAATTTTGAACAGAAATATATTTTCAGAAATTAACTTTTTCAGCGGTACTACGCCGCTTGGTGGAGCTTCATAGACGATGTGTTTGCGATAGAGGGAGGGGCGACATTGAATCTCTTCAGAGATTTCATGAGACATTGAATGCCTTTTGTCCAGAAATTCAATTTAAAATGCATGTGGGTATGATTTCCATACCATTTCTGGACACTATCATTTATATTGAGAAGGGAAAGATTGAGTCGGATTTGTATGTGAAACCCACTGATAAGAACCAACTCCTCCTATACGACAGTTTTCATCCTCCACATGTATTCAGATCTATAGTGAGAAGCCAATTATGCAGCGTCAAACGCATTGTTAGTGATAAAAATAGACAGAAGGAAAGGGTCTCTGAAATGTGTCAGAAATTCAGGGATCGGGGTTATTCAGATAATATTATCAAACAAGAGAGTGATAAATTAGACCGGGAGGGTATACTTGGGAATAGAAAAAGATGTGAAAATAAGAGAATTCCATTTTCTCTCCAATATCATAGCTATAGTGAGGAGGTATTTAAAAGTATTAGGAGACACTGGCCACTACTCAAGCGTACTTATCCGCAAATTGAGATGTTTCAAGAAATACCCATTAAGGCATACCGTAGGAATAAAACATGGAGAGACACATTGGTGAGATCGGAGTATAGGCAGGGCCGGTACTGGGCAGGGGCGGGTGCCACGGGCGCTAAAATTTCTGAAGCAGGGGGGGCGCCATCAAGGGGGACAGTCCATACGGCTGTCCCCAGGTTTCTTTTACTATTGTTAAGTATTTTAGGAAGGGGGGTGGGCGGCGGAGGCAGAGACACCAGAGCACCGTGATCTGCAAGCTTTTAGCCATAAAACATAACAAAACTTTCCGCAGTGCGGAGGGACTCTTTTTTCATTTTCAGGTGCTCAGGTATCTCCTGTCATTTGTGACAAGTACATGTAGTTCTGATCTCATCTATATCAATCCGCCAGGCAGACCGGAAAAACATGCACTTGTCGCAAATGACAAGTGATTACTGCAGCGGCACCTGAAGATGAAGAAAGAGTCCCACCGCACTGGGAAAAGTTTCTTCACGTCTTATGGCTAAAAAGCTTGCAGATCATGGCTCTCTGGTATTTCTGCCTCCGCCGCCCACCCCCTTCCTTCCATACTGAACAGCAGGTAAAGAAACCTTAGGGACAGCCGTATGGGCTGTCCCCCCTGATGGCGCCCCCCTCCTCCTCCAGAAATTGTAGGGCAGCAATTCCTCAGTGAACCCATCCTCAGCTCCAGTAGCCAGGACCAGCCCCAGTAGCCAGGACCAGGACCAGGACCAGTAGCCAGGATCAGCCCCAGTAGCCAGGACCAGCCCCAGTAGCCAGGACCAGGACCAGTAGCCAGGACCAGCCCCAGTAGCCAGGACCAGCCCCAGTAACCAGCCGCCAGCCCCAGTAGCCAGGACCAGCCCCAGTAGCCAGGACCAGCCCCAGTAGCCAGAACCAGCCCCAGTAGCCAGGACCAGCCCCAGTAGCCAGGACCAGCCCCAGTAGCCAGAACCAGCCCCAGTAGCCAGGACCAGCCCCAGTAGCCAGGACCAGCCCCAGTAGCCAGGACCAGCCCCAGTAGCCAGCCACCAGCCCCAGTAGCCAGGACCAGCCCCAGTAGCAAGGACCAGCCCCAGTAGCCAGGACCAGTAACCAGGACCTTCCCCAGTAGCCAGGACCAGCCCCAGTAGCCTACCGCAAGCCCCAGTAGCCAGGACCAGCCCCAGTAGCCAGAACCAGCCCCAGTAGCCAGGACCAGCCCCAGTAGCCAGGACCAGTAGCCAGGACCCGCCCCAGTAGCCAGGACCAGCCCCAGTAGCCAGTGGCCAGCCCCAGTAGCCAGGACCAGCCCCAGTAGCCAGGACCAGCCCTAGTAGCCAGGACCAACCCCAGTAGCCAGGACCAGGACCAGTAGCCAGCCACCAGCCCCAGTAGCCAGGACCAGCCCCGGTAGCCAGGAGCAGTAGCCAGGACCAGTAGCCAGGAGCCAGGACCAGGAGCCAGCCCAGCCCCAGTAGCCACCCCCAGCCCCAGTAGCTAGCCCCAGTAGCCAACCATCAGCCACAGTAGCCAGCCCCAGGACCAGTAGCCAGCTCCAGTAGCTAGGACCAGTTGCCAGCCCCATTAGCAAGCTGCAGGACCAGGAGCCAGCCCCAGTAGCCAGCCCCAAGACAAGTAGGCAGGACAAGGAGCCAGAACCAGGAGCCAGCTCCAGTAGCCATCCACAGCCCCAGTAGCCAGTACCAGTAGCTAGCTGCAGTAGCCAGCCCCAGTAGCCAGTAGCCAGCCCCAGTAGCCAGGACCAGTTGCCAGCCCCAGTAGCCAGCCCCAGGACAAGTATCCAGCCCTAGTAGCCAGCTGCCAGCCCCAGCAGCCAGCCCTAGGACCAGTAGCCAACCCAAGTAACTAGGACCAGTTGCCAGCCGCAGGACCAGGAGCCAGCCCCAGTAGCCAGCCGCAGGACCAAAAGCCAGCCCCAGTAGCCAGCCCCAGGACCAGTAGCCAGCCCCAGTAGCCAGCTACAGTAGACAGGACCAGTAGCCAGCCACCAGCCCTAGTAGCCAGCCCCAGTAGCCAGCCGCAGTAGCCAGCCCCAGTAGCCAGGACCAGGACCAGTAGCCAGGACCAGTAGCCAGCCCCAGTAGCCAGCCCCAGGACTAGTAGCCAGCCCCAGTAGCCAGGACCAGTTGCCAGCTCCAGTAGCCAGCCACATGACCAGGAGCTAGCCCCAGTAGCCAGCCGCAGGACCAGGAGACAGCCCCAGTAGCCAGCCCCAGGTCCAGTAGCCAGCCCCAGTAGCCAACCCCAGGACCAGTAGCTAGCCCTAGTAGCCAGGGCCAGTAGCTAGTCCCAGCCCCAGTAGCCAGTCCCAGAACCAGCTGCAGGACCAGGAGCCAAGCCCAGTAGCCAGCCGCAAGACCAGTAGCCAGCCCCAGAACCAGTAGCCAGCCACAGGACTAGGAGCCAGCCCCAGTAGCCAGCCGCAGGACCAGTAGCCAGCCCCAGCCCCAGTAGCCAGGACCAGTTGCCAGCCCCAGTAGCCAGGACCAGTTGCCAGCCCCAGTAGCCAGCCGCAGGACCAGTAGCTAGCCCCAGCCCCAGTAGCCAGCCCCAGGACCAGTAGCTAGCCCCAGCCCCAGTAGCCAGCCCCAGAACCAGTAGCCAGCCGCAGGACTAGGAGCCAGCCCCAGTAGCCAGCCCCAGGACCAGTAGCCAGCCCCAGAACCAGTAGCCAGCCGCAGGACCAGTAGCCAACCCCAGTAGCTAGCTGCAGGACCAGGATCCAGCCCCAGGACCAGTAGCCAGCCCCAGGCCAGTAGCTAGCCCCAGGAGCAGTAGCCAGCCCCAGTAGCCAGGACCAGTTGCCAGCCCCAGTAGCCAGCCGCAGGACCAGTAGCCAACCCCAATAGCCAGCCCTAGTAGCCAGGACCAGTTGCCAGCCCCAGTAGCCAGCCCCAGGACCAGTCCCAGCTCCGGGACCAGTAGCCAGCCCCAGTAGCCAGGACCAGTTGCCAGCCCCAGTAGCCAGCCCCAAGACCAGTAGCCAGCCCCAGGACCAGTTGCCAGCCCCAGTAGTCATCCCCAGGACCAGTAGCCAGCCCCAGTAGCCAGCCCCAGGACCAGTAGCAAGCCCCAGTAGCCAGGACCAGTTGCCAGCGCCAGGACCAGTAGCCAGGACCAGTAGCCAGCCCCAGTAGCCAGCCCCCAGGACCAGTAGCCAGCCCCAGGACCAGTTTCCAGCCCCCAGGACCGGTAGCCAGGACCAGCAGCCAGCCCCAGGACCAGTAGCCAGCCCCCAGGACCAGTAGCCAGGGCCAGAAGCCAGCCCCCAGGATCAGAAGCCAGCCCCCAGGACCAGCTGCCAGCCCCCAGGACCAGCTGCCAGCCCCCAGGACCAGCAGCCAGCGTCAGGACCAAAAGCCAGGACCAGCAGCCAGGACCAGTAGCCAGCCCCCAGGACCAGTAGCCAGCCACCAGGACTAGTAGACAGCCCCCAGGACTAGCAGCCAGGCCCCAGCAGTCAGACCCCAGGGCCCAGCAGCCAGACCCCAGGCCCTAGCAGCCAGACCCCAGGCCCTAGCAGCCAGACTCTTGACCCCAGCAGCCAGACCCTAGCACCAGCAGCCAGGCTCCAGCAGCCAGAGCCTAGGAGCCAGGCCCCAGCAGCCAGACCCCAAGCGCCAGACCCTTGGCCCCAGCAGCAAGGCGCTAGGACCAGCAGTCAGACCCCAGGCCACAGCAGGAAAACCCCAGAACCAGCAGCCTGGCCCAGTAGCCAGACCCCAGGACCAGCAGCCTGGCCCAGTAGCCAGACCCCAGGACCAGCGGCCCAGCCCAAGCAGCCAGCCTCCAGGCCTCAGCAGCTATGCCCCAGTAGCCAGGCCCCAGGACCAGTAGCCATGACCCAGCTGCCAGATTCCAGGACCAGCAGCCAGGCCCCAGCAGCCAAACCCCAGGGCCCAGCAGCCAGACCCCAGGTCTTAGGAGCCAAACTTTTGGCCCCAGCAGCCAGACTCTAGGACTAGGAGCCTCTCTCCAGTAGCCAGAACCTAACAGCCAGACCTCAAGCGCCAGACCCTTGGCTCCCTCAGCAACACTTCAGGACCAGCAGCCAGACCCCAGGCCACAGCAGCCAAACCCCAGGGCCAGCAACCTGGCCCCAGCAGCCAGACCCTCGGACCAGCAGCCCAGCCCCAGCAGCCAGGCCCAAGCAGCCTAAACCCAGGCTCCAGCAGCTAGACCACATGAGCAGTATCCAGACCCCAGGACCAGCAGCCCAGCCTCAAAAGCCAGGCCCCAGGACCAGCAGCCAGGAACCAGGACCAGCAGGTAGCCCCAGGAGGACCAGCAGCTAGTCCCAGTACCCATTATGTAAGGTAAGTGAAGTCTTCTAGGGCTGGGCCTGGGCATCAAAGTGCTATTAATATAATATTGTTTATTTTTATTATTGTTTAGTAACACTCTAATGTAGACTGTCATGGGGCCAGGAAGGGGACTCTTTCTATCAGACTCTCCAATGGTCACAGAGAGGACCTCTGTTGGATAGACCCACCTCCAAGTCCCATTAGACCCCATTGTAGTCTCTAATGGGGCCTGATGGGGACTCTTTCTAACAGACTCTCTAACAGAGACTCTCTCTGCATTCATTAGAGAGACTTCCCCATTAGAGTACTCTGCTTCTTTCTTTAATGTTAAGAAATAGTGGGAGGATCCCAGGGTATTGAAGACTCAGGGGAGGGGAGGGGTTAGTAAGGTGACCACGCCCATGTGGGGCGCCCATGGGGGGGGCGCAGTTTGCCATCTTTGCCCAGGGCTCCAAATGACCTTGTCCCAGCCCTAAGTATAGGTACCACATTTTTGGCAAAGAAAAGGGAAGGCTGTTTTCCCTGTTTAAATTATATCCAATGTTGGTTGCTGATGAAAGGTGACACCTTCATCAATCCTTTTGATGAGAGTAAAGTGAGAATTAGGGGTTTCCATACATGTCAGTCGCCCTATATAATATATGCTTTAACATGCCCCTGTGGTTTGGTGTATGTCAGTGAGACCACACAAAAGATAAAGGATAGGATTGCCCAACATCGCAGTTCTATAAGAACTAAACAACCAGGTTTACCAGTCCCAAAACATTTTATCATTTTATGGAAATGGGGCATAAGGATTCTGATCTAAAATGTATGATTTTGGAAGAAGCACATAAGGATAGGAGAGGGGGCAATAGAATTCTGAAACTTAGACAGAGGGAAGTGTGGTGGATTAATAGACTCCGCTCATTATACCCTCATGGTATGAATCGTGACTATGATCTATATTTGTTCCTTAATCCTTTGGTGTTAATTTGGTGCTATACTTCTCTCTTTAGATGAAGAATAAATGTATGAATGGATTGAAGATTAAACAAGAATGATTTATATCTTTCCATCAGGAGAGGAAATTTAATGACACTGTTGATGACCTAGCCGGGATGGGTGATATAAATGTTTATGTTTGATTCATATTTTAGATGGTAGTTTTGAATTGGTTGGTTTGATTTGTTTATACGCATTTAAGGGGTTAAAATTGGGATCATTACGGCAATGGGAGATGCACCTGTGTGGTTACACCCTGTGAAGAGTATTTAGTTCAGAGTTGTGTGTGATAAATACACACACACAGCTTGAGAAAGAACGAGGATCATTCGAAACTGTACAGTAGCTGATGGTTGTATGACCCCTGTAACTCAAAGAATTCTACTGTAAACTTTGGAATATTGCATTGGAGGACGTGTCCTTACTTCTTTATTGTATGTAGATATACAAAAGCGAGTACACCCCTTACATTTTTGTAAATATTTTATTATATCTTTTCATGTGAAAAAACTGAAGAAATGACACTTTGCTACAATGTAAAGTAGTGAGTGTACAGCTTGTATACCAGTGTAAATTTGCTGTCCCGTCAAAATAACTCAACACACAGCCATTCATTTCTAAACCGCTGGCAACAAAAGTGAGTACGCCCCTAAGTGAAAATGTCCAAATTGGGCCCAAAGTGTCAATATTTTGTGTGGATACCATTATTTTCCAGCACTGCCTTAACCCTCTTGGGCATGGAGTTCATCAGAGCTTCACAGGTTTCCATTGGAGTCGTCTTCCACTCCTTCATGACGACATCATGGAGCTGTTGGATGTTAGAGACCTTGCACTCCTTCACCGTTCATTTGATGATGCCCCACAGATAGAGTTGATCGAACCTCTGGAAGTCCGGGTTCTGCAGGTTCGGCCGAACTTCAGGACAAAGTCCGGGTTGGGGTCCGGACTTGACCCGAACTTTGACCCGGACCCCAAACCCCATTGAAATCAATAGGGACCCGAACTTTTAGGCACAAAAATGGCTGTAACAAAGTCCTGGCAAGTCCTAGAGGTCTGCAAAAGGAAGGAAAATGGGGGTAAGAGTTGGACAAGTACCCTACAAAGAAATGGGGATAGGGAAATAACATAAAATAATTTTTAAACTAAAATCACATAAAAAAAGGAGGCGGTGAAAGTGGCGGTGGAGGAGGTAGCCAACACTGTTTTTTTTATTTTTGTGCAAGAAATCATCTCCAAGTTGTACAGGGAAAATTTCCTTATTAGCGTTATAAAATCATGTCCAAGCTCCATTCACTATCACTAAGTGTATTGTAGCCGCATAGAGCCTTATTAGTGTTATAAAATCATTGATTTTATAACACTAATATGGCTCTATGCGGCTACAATACACTTAGTAAATGGAGCTTGGACATGATTTTATAACACTAATATGGCTCTATGCGGCTACAATACACTTAGTAAATGGAGCTTGGACATGATTTTAGAACACTAATATGGCTCTATGTGGCTACAATACACTTAGTAAATGGAGCTTGGACATGATTTTATAACACTAATATGGCTCTATGCGGCTACAATACACTTAGTGAATGGAGCTTGCAGATGTTTTTAGAACAATAATCTTTCCCTTAAAGCAACAGCTGGAACCTTTCCCTGTACAAGTTGGAGATGATTTTAGAAGAATAATCTTTCCCTTAAAGCAACAGACTCTACCTAGTCCAGTCAGATTGTTCTGTGCAGCAGGATGAGGTGTGCAATCTGTCCCTCAAAGCAGCAGTACTAGTATCTCTCCCTAGTCCACAATCAGATCGTTCAGTAATGCAGCATGAGATGTTCTGCAATCTGTCCCTCACAGAGCCAGCAGCATCCTCTCCCTAAACTATCCTGAGAGCATATGACATGCAGCACAGTGACTCCAGCCCCATATAGAGGCTGGGTAACATGGTGCACTGGCCAATCACAGCCATGACATTAGTAGGCATGGCTGTGATTGTTTCTCAGGGAAAACCAGTGAAACACTTGTTGATTGGCTGCCCTTGGCAGCTATTCAACACGTGTAATAAAATACCAGAACCCTGGACCCGAACCCGGACTTTTTTTGAAAAGTCCGGGTTCGGGTCCGGGTCCCGGACACCCCAAAGTTCGGTACGGACCTGAACTTTACAGTCCGGGTTCACTCAACTCTACCCACAGATGCTCAATAGGGTTTAGGTCTGGAGACTTGCTTGGCCAGTCCATCACCTTTACCCTCAGCTTCTTTAACAAGGCAGTGTTCATCTTGGAGGTGTGTTTGGGGTCGTTATCATATTGGAATACTGCCCTGCTGCCCAGTCTCAGAAGGGAGGGGATCATGCTCTGCTTCAGTATGTCACAGTACATGTTGACATTCATGGTTCCCTCAATAAACTGTGGCTCCCCAGTGCCAGCAGCACTCATGCAGCCCCAGACCATGACACTCCCAACACCATGCTTGACTGTAGGCAAGACACACTTGTCTTTGTACTCATCACCTGGTTACTGCCACACACATTTGACACCATCTGAACCAAATACGATTATCTTGGTTTCATCAGCCCACAAGACATGGTTCCAGTAATCCATTTCCTTAGTCCGCTTGTCTTTGGCAAACTGTTTGCAGGCTATCTTGTGCATCATCTTTAGAAGAGGATTCCTTCTGGGATGACATCCATGCAGACCAATTTGATGCAGTGTGTGACGTATGGTCTGAGCACTGACAAGCTGACCCCCACCCCTTCAACCTCTGCAGCAATGATGACAGCACTCATACTTCTATTTCCCTAAGACTATCTCTGAATATGACCCTGAACACGTGCACTCAACGTTTTAAGTCGACCATGGCGAGGCCTCTTCTGTGTGGAACCTGTCCTGTTAAATTGCTGTATGGTCTTGGCCACCATGCTGCAGCTCAGTTTCAGGGTTTTAGCAATCTTCTTATAGCCAGGCCATCTTTATGTAGAGCAACAATTCTTTTTTACAGATACTCAGAGAGTTCTTTGCCATGAGGTGCCATGTTGAACTTCCAGTGACCAGTATGAGAGAGTGAAAGCGATAACACTAAATTTAACACACCTTTACCCCATTCACACTTGAGACACAGGGGAGGGAAAATGGCTAACTGGGCCCAATTTTGACATTTTTACTTAGGGATGTACTCACTTTTGTTGCCAGCGGCTTAGACATTAATGGCTGTCTGTTGAGTTATTTTGAGGGGACAGCAAATTTACACTGTTATACAAGCTGTACACTCACTACTTTACATTGTAGCAAAGTGTCATTTCTTCAGTGTTGTCACATGAAAAGATATAATAAAATATTTCCAAAAATGTAAGGGGTGTACTCACTTTTGAGAGATACTGTATATACTGTCACATTAGGAAAGGCGAAGTGATCAATCAACGTCATGTTTCACCTCGCGTGTGTTTATTTACAGGAAACTAAGGTGGAATCCTTGGCAGAGTTGGCTCCGGACCAGATTTTGCAGTCCACTTGTGTCCATCAACAGATAGTATAAATAAATAGGAGTAGAGCAGGTTTGCTCTGGCCTGGGAAATCGTCAAACCTGAGAGAGCTGCTGAACTAAAGTCTGCTTTATGACTAAAACAAAAGGTTTGCATTGTCTTTGTTTTGTGGGTGACTGGGAGACGCCCTTCACCACTCAGTTAGGAAAACTGGAAATGCTTAGTAAGAGCCTGGATGGCAAGGATTTATCTTCTCTTTTGTTTATTTGATTTTCATGGAACCTTTTAAAATAAAACTGGCTACAAGTCAGCTTTTAAGAAAACCTGGCGTTTGGACTGCCTTTTTCCCAGAGAAGGTGATCCCCATTGAGCTAACTACATACACATGGTGGATTTTTTGCTGGCATCTTCCTAAACAAGTGGAAAGATGGAGGATGTGTTAAAAGCCCTGCTGCAGGCCACTGCAACCCAGCAGGAAACCAATTGCCAGGTTGCACAGACCACTGCAGCTCAGCAGGAGGCAAATCGCCAGCAGCACAAGGTTAATCACCAGGCCATTGCAGCCCAGCAGGAGGCAAATTGCCAAGCCATTGCAGCCCAGCAGGAGATGAATCACCAGTTTGCGGAGACCCTGATGAAGTTAAAGAAGGGGTCTGCAAGTCCTTTGCCAGTGGAACAGAAAATGATGCCGGCCAGCTATTTCCTGCAGAAGATGACACCTGCAAATGATGTGGAAGCATACCTAGCAACTTTTGAAAGAGTCGCTGTTTGAGAAGGATGGTAAAAAGAGCAATGGGCAGGACTGCTAGCATCCTTTCTGACAGGGGAACCCCAAAAGGCCTATTATAACCTGGAACCAGATGCTGCCCAGGATTATGAGACGCTGAAAGCCGAGATGCCTGCAGGCATGGGTGTCACCATTGCAGTCCGGGCTCAACAGGTGCATCGGTGGTCATACAGTACTGACAAGCCACCCCGCTCCCAAATGTTTGACTTGATACACCTCACCAAGAAATGGCTGCAGCCAGAGACTTTGCCGGGCCCTAGGATTGTGGAGCGTGAGGTCATGGACCATTATTTACAGGCACTCCCTGCCACTTTGAGGAAGTGGGTCAACCATGGGGACCCTAAGACTACAAACCAGCTGGTGGACCTGGTGGAGAGATATACTGCTGCCGGGGACTTGTTTAACCCATCCGTGCCCCACTCCAATGTCTCTAGGGGTGAAAAATCACCCGGAGGATCCAGTAAGACTGTTCCAGGGTTCAAGGGCATGGGGAAAAATTACAAGACTGTTGCCATATATAATGAGACTATGGGCTCAGGACCTAATGATTGGCCAAATAGGTCAGGAAAGTCTCTGAGGCCGTTTAGAGGACTGGGTAAAGAACATATAAAATGTTATTGCTTCCATGCGTATGGTCATATTGCTGCTAACTGTTGCCTATATGATGAACCAATGCAATGTGATAATGCTTAGTTTGAAAAAATGCATGTCTCTTTTTTGCACAGGTGGCACGTACTGCAACATGTCAGGAATGGAAAAACAAATGTGTGCAATTTCAGTTGATGGAAAGCCAGTCACAGCTCTACTAGATTCTGGTAGTGTGGTGACATTAGTCAAAGGTGATTGTGTAAATCCTGCAAAGTTACACCCTAGCACTATTGGGGTTATTTGCATACATGGTGACAAACTTGACTACCAGACTGCTGTGGTTGAGATTGATACCCCTTGAGGCAAAATGACACATTCAGTGGGGGTAGTACCCTCACTGTTTCATGAAGCCCTAGTGGGGAGAGATTTTCCTCACTTTTGGAGTCTATGGGAGAGAAAATTGAGTACTGTCCATGATATTTTTTTTTTAATGTTTTTTTTTATAATACAATTTTTCAGGGCAAGCTTTCGGGGTGTATCCCCTTTATCAAGGTTTATGGGAAAATAGAAGGAGTCGGGAGAACAGAGCTCCCCCTGCTGAGGAAACATTGGAACTCACTCCGGACCCTTTTGATTACAAAATTGAAAGGGCAACTGTTGGCATGTCTGGGAAAGGAGAAGATCCTTTTCTTTTTTCTGTAATGGCTGTGGAGCAGGAGGAACTGGAATCCAGCCCCCAACTGGAGGTTAATGAACAAGAAATGATTTCTGACTCTAATAGTGAGAGTGGACAGAATGTGGTGCCTGACTTAGAGGTCAGGAAAGATGATTTTTGTACGGAACTAAAAGACGCCACACTCAATAGAGCTAGAGAAAACATTAAAATGATATATGGGGAACCTGTGGAACTTAATATAGGGGTGTCTTTTCCCTACATGGCTCTTAAAAATAACTTTGTAATGAACCACGTTCCTAGAAGTGGAGCCTGTCTCTTGTAGGAGGAGACCTCTCATACAGCTCTGACCCAGAGCCCACTGGAATGGGAACAGTGGTCTCACGAGTACAGCGAGGTAGGAGTGCCTCTAGCAAACAGCAGGAGACTGGATGCTGGAGTGGCGCTGGTAACACCCGACAACAGATAGCTGGAAACAGGAACAGCAGCAGCAGCCAACAATCACAGGAGCTGGATGCAGAGCACAGGACAGCAGACAGCTGACTGTTGAAACAGGCAGGAGGATGGTCAGACAAGCTGGGTCAATCACAGATGAACGGAGCAACAGAATCGGTAGGCGAAGAATGGTCAGAGGCAAGCTGGGTTCGGCAATGGGTATCAGGCAGGCAGAAGTAAGCAGGGTCCAAACAAGCCGAGTCAGGGTAGGAGAAGGCAGAGTGGTCCAAACAAGCCGGGTCAATCAGGTAATGGATCAGGTAGTAGATAACGGGGCAAGCAGGTACAGGTACTGACAAGCTGCAGATCAGACAGCACTTCAGCCAAAGTCTGACTTCCTTATAAAGGCCCATCTGATGTGCTGGCAGAGATGCTGGGTCCTAGAGCCCTCCTGCTCTGACGGATTCTGGGTCCTAGAGTCCTCTTGCTATTGGTGCCCTGACAACATCCCTGCGCATGCGTACCTGTGCGCGCCTCTGAACGGTCGTGGGAACCTTCGTTTGAATTTGTGCGCACAAGCATGCACGATCGCGACGCTCTTCTGGATCCCTGACAAACTTGCTGTATCAGGTGGTAAAGCAAGGGGAGGAGGAGGTAGAGCAGTTAGTGGTTCCCAAACCCTATTGCCAGATGGTATTAGATTTAGCCCATGGTCATATAATGGGTGGATATCTGGGTATAGAGAAAACTAAGGAGAGAATAACCCAGAGATTCTTTTGCCCCGGGTTATATGCAAATGTCAAAGAATATTGTGAGTCATGCCCAGAGTGTCAGTATTCTGCCCCATCACCCCATTTTCACAGTCCCCTGTTAGCATTACCAATAATTGAAGTGCCTTTTGAAAGAATTGGCATGGATCTGGTGGGACCAGTAGTGAAGTCTGCCCGGGG
This sequence comes from Glandirana rugosa, assembly GCA_018402905.1. NCBI lineage: Eukaryota > Metazoa > Chordata > Amphibia > Anura > Ranidae > Glandirana > Glandirana rugosa. Next base: position 644,476 of record BLSH010387438.1, on the reverse strand, counting down.
CCATCAGCTCATACTGGTAATACTGGACTATGCCACGAGATATCCTGAAGCCATTCTCTTGCGTAATACCTCAGCTAAGGCTATTGCCAAAGAGCTTGTCCAGGTATTTAGTCATGTGGGTATTCCAAAAGAGATATTAATGGATCAAGGCACCCCATTTATGTCCCGAGTCACTAAAGAATTGTGGAAGTTGTTCAAAATCTCTCATTTCTGTACCTCTGTCTACCACCCGCAAACTCATGGCCTTGTGGAGAGATTTAACAAAACACTTAAAAAGCATGTTAAAAAAGGGGGTGGACAAAGATGGGAGACATTGGGATTTCTTGCTGCCCTACCTCATGGTTGCCATACTAGAGGTACCCCAGGCATCTACAGGTTACTCCCCTTTTGAACTACTGTATAGTAGACACCCCAGGGGATTGCTAGATGTTTCAAAAGAAATGTGGGCGAGAGCAACCATCCCTTATAGAAGCATCATCGAGCATATCTCACTGATGCAAGATAGAATCACTGCTGTCATGCCGTTTGTACAGGAACATATGGAGCAAGCCCAGGAGGCCCAGAGAAGGGCTTATAATTGGAGTGCAAACAATTGAAAGTATGTAAGGCCATACAAAAATGTATTAATAATGGGTTCCAATACGCCATTTGGCGTTTTGGTGGTGAAGGAGGTCGCACAGTTATGAATTTTCTAAATTCTGGTGTTCTGTTTTTTGTATATCGCAATTTGTCAATTTTTATAATAAAATTATTTTTTCAATAGACATTTTCAGTCATCTTGTCCTTTACAATTCACCCCAGTGGCCATAAGTGGTACTTTTTTGTATGGCCCTACATACTTTCAATTGTTTGCAGTTCTCCCTTTACCACTGGCCCCAGGCCCACTTAGTCCTGAGTAGGGTGGCGATTAGGACAATAACTTTACTACGGGTCATTGGTTTCAATTGGTTTCATTTTCCTTATAATTGGGGTGCCAAGACCTGGGTTTTCAGCCCTAGTGATAGAGTGCTGGTACTAGTCCCCACAGTTGAGTGTAAATTCCTAGCAAAATGACACGGTCCCTTTGAAATTATGGAAAGAGTAGGGGAGGTAAACTACAAAGTTTACCAGTCAGGGAAAAGGAAACCTGAGCAAATATATCACGTTAATCTCTTGAAACCTTGGAAGGACAGAGAGACTTTACTGGCAATGCCAACTCCCCAAAAGGACATGTCCCCCCTGACTCCGGAAGTACCCATAACTGAAACCTTGTCAGTGGCCCAAAAGAAGGACTTTAAAGAATTTGTAAGTAAGAATAGAGACTTTTTTACTCGCCTGCCCGGACTGACTCACAGTTATACAGCATGACATAATTACGGAACCAGGTGTCCGCCTAAATGTAAAGCCCTATAGAATACCCAAGGCTAGGTGGGATGCAGTAGCAAATGAAATAAAGAACATGTTAGAGCTAGACGTGATATAGGAGTCCCATAGTGAATGGTCAAGTCCCATAGTGTTGGTCCCAAAACCAGATGGAACTATTAGGTTTTGTAATGATTTCAGAAAGTTGAACAGCGTGTTCAAATTCAATGCATACCCAATGCCTCGGGTCGACAAGCTTGTTGACAGATTGGGTAGTGCCCGGTATATAACTACTTTAGATCTGACTAAAGATTATTGGCAGGTACCCCGGAGTTTGCGAAAGAGAAAACTGTGTTTTCTATCCCTTCCAGTATAAGCATATCTATCCAGTATAAGCGGATGCCTTTTGGCTTGCATGGCACTCCTGCCTCATTCCAGAAAATGATGGATAAGACCTTAAGACCACATCGCCAATACGCAACCGCCTATTTGGACGATGTAGTCATCCACAGCCCAGATTGGGAATTCCATTTACCCCGGGTGCAAGCAGTAGTAGATTCTCTTAGGAAAGCAGGACTCACTGCCAACCCCAGAAAGTGTGCCATAGGCTTGGAAGAGGCCAAATACCTCAGCTACATTATTGGTCGGGGGCTGAACAAACCTCAGATCAATAAGATTGAGGCAGTTCAAAAGTGGCCCCGACCTATAAATAAAAAGCAAGTTCATGCATTTCTTGGGATCACAGGGTACTACAGGCATTTTATACCCAATTTTGCCACCATTGCAACCCCACTGACAGATCTAACAAAGGGTAGAGGGTCAGTCATGATTAGGTGGAATCCGGAGGCAGAGAAGGCATTTCAAATGCTGAAGCAAGCCTTTTGTGCACAACCTGTGCTCGTAACCCCAGATTTCACAAAGGAGTTTGTGGTGCAGATGGACGCCTCTGATGTGGGACTGGATGCTGTACTGTCCCATTTGAGAGATGGGAAGGAGCACCCAGTGGTCTACCTTAGCAGAAAGCTCAAAAGACATGAGAAAAACAATGCCATTGTTGGGAAGGAATGTTTAGCTATCAAATGGGCCTTAAATGCCCTGAAATATTACCTGTTGGGAAGACCATTCAAACTGGTCACTGATCATGCCCCTCTTAAATGGATGTGTGATAGGAAGGAGAAAAACAGACGGGTGACAAGGTGGTTCCTTGCTCTTCAAGCATTTAAGTTCACAGTGGAACATAGAGCTGGGAAACTCCAAAATAATGCAGAAGCCCTTTCCCGTGTCCATTGTCTGGTTGGGACAGTTGCTCAGCCGCAGGGGCTTGAGCAGAGGGGGGGATATTGTGGCATAGTATCCATCTCCTTTCTCCAAGGAGGACAACTGGTCACAGCCAGGAGAGCTGGTGAATGAGGCACGGTCAGGAGGACTGGGGAGGCACACCTGGGAGGACTAGGAGTTGACAGTCAAAGATTGGTGCGCCCTCTTTTCTTTGTTTTACAGAGAACGCAGAGGGCCAAGATGCTGCAGATTTTGAAGAGTGACTACTCTGCTAGCTCCTGCCACAGATGCTATTCTCTGCCTTTTTTGCAGTTGAGAGAGCCCACCGTAGGCCAGCTGTCAAGGGTCCCAGTGGATCTCCTCCCTGCACCTTAATTTTTTGCCTCCTAAATTTCAGAGATAGAGACTTAGTCTTATGAGAAGCCAGGAAGTTGGACACCATCAACTATGAAAATGCCCACTTGATTTTCTTCCCAGATTATTCCCTGGAGACACAACGGTTCCGCCGGTCATTTGATCATGTCAAGCAACAGCTTCAGAACTGGGGGTTAAAGTATGGTATGCTCTTTCCTAACAGGTTCCAAGTCCAGGATGGTGAGGGAGTTAAATTCTTTACTGATCCAGAGAAGGCTTCCACATGGCTGCAAACACTGCCCAGAGGCCTTTAGTTGGCTTGGGCTGCTCACTGTTTATTTGCTGATCTGTTCATGTAGACACTGTAGTGACTCCTGACTGGTTCTAGTTTGATGACTGATTGTTCTGGTTGAACCACTTTTCACGACCCCTATGGGTGTTTTTTTGCCTGTTTGTGTTTGGGGATCTAAGCACTCCTAGGTTTAGGGGTGGGTTGGGGGGATAGTTGGTAATAATGTTCTTTTTTTTGTTTGTATTGATGGCACACAGTGGAGTAGCTGCTGTATAAGTAGGCACAGGTTTGGTGGACCTTTAGCAGACTGGTTTAGGCAAATTTCCCTTATTAAGGTCCCATGGCTTCTCTCACTATAGTTTCCTGAAACGTTCGGGGGCTAAATACCACAATCAAAGGTTTCTTGGTTTTTACGTACCCTAAAAAGTATAATACCCAGATTTGTATCCTACAGGAAACCCACCTGGTGGTGGGCAATATATTCCTTTTTGAAAAAACAAGGTCAAAAAGTTCCTTGACCTATCACCATGCAAATTGATAATGTGTAGTTAAATAAATGAAATAAATAAATAGATAAATGTGAAAAAATGAATAAATAATTCAATAAATAATTAAATTAAATAATTAATTATATGAGGGAGTTGCACGTGTGTAGTTACTAATGCAACCAATAAGTGAAACCGAAAAATTTAAACCACGCTCACTCTGTGAAACTAAATATACAATAAATATATGCTCATAAACAATTAGTATAAACAGTGCAAATGGTGAGCTAAAGTATGTGCAAAATAGTCCAAAAACAGTTCATAAGGTGAGCCTTAGATGGCACTGCAGCAATCAAAAGTGACTTAGAGCAACACAGTTCATGATGGTGACAATGCCTCCACAAATATATGACAGGAAGTGACAGGTCCCAGAAAAACACCAGGGTGTCTCCACACAAATGACTTTTAGTGATCCTCTCCACCGCAACATATAAGCACACAGCGTACTCACAATACAGTTTTGACCCCCATTACAGGTAGTCAAAACAAGCATGTGTTGAAATCAATCCACTCTGGGTGTCACACAGCCTCAGTCTCAACTCTGGATGTCTTAGAGCTCATCAAAGGTCACCCCAGGTTTAAGGACAAGAAGAGAGGGCTTCCCATAGTGAAGTATGTCAAATGTATTTATAAAATCAATTAAAAACACACTTACAATCTCTCTGTGAAAAGTCGCAAGTTCAAAAATACTTGGATGCCATTCTGTGCTCCAACTGCGTCCCATACAGTGGAAGTGGTGTGTCCGTACATGCCATTTTTCAATATCACCTCATACTCCAATTTGGGGACTGTCCCACTTTCAGACAGTGCCACGCTTGACCTTGTGGGCATGCCATGGCATAAAAACGTTGCAGGATATAATCTTCTGTGGCCAGCTGCTGACATTTGACGGCCTTAAGACCTGTTACCATTTACCCAACAATATGTATTTGAGATACTTTCAGCTCTGCCATGCAGCTCAATCTCATTTCTCCTTCCCACAGGTGCTGGCATCTCATTACAGTCACATTTCTCTGCTCAGAGGAAGGAAGGAAGAACCGAGCAATCAGCCGCGTCTTATTGCTCAGTTCTCAATGCAGAGGTGGCAGGGGACAGATGCAGGATCAGATCGATGATGCATCCACCTAGGTGAATATAATTGTTTTTTTTTTTGTTTTTTTTCGTATAGCCTATACTTCTCTTTTTAATACTGTCCAAGCAGTCTAAACTAGTATTTTTCTGCAGAGCTTATTTTTATCCTGTGGGGATAGTGCTACAGATATATTATCAATTCATCAATTAAAGTATTGTATATCTAAAGACAAAACTTTACTTTGGATGGGGAAGAAAATAGCCCAAACTTAAGTCAGGTCGGTTTTGCTATTCTTATTCCATAAAAAAAATGTTCTTCTCATTTTCTGTCAGATAGATGCAACAGAAATCAAGCAAAAATCTGTTCAAATTGAGTTAAAGTTTTAGCTTAACACAGGACAGTGGGGTAAAATTCCCCAAGGGGACACAGACAGCAATAGAAACCTGACAGGAGTTCTAATCACTCACTACATTTGGAATCAGAAAAGGCATACCAGTACTGGACAATATATACGTATAACATTTTAATAAGAGAAGACCTTGGTCTTGCATATTTCCCTTCTATATTTTTCATATATACTACTAAATGTTCCAGTTTATATTTCCTCCCAAAAATCTTTAGAAATCTCTGCTTTCCTTTCCTGCTTTTTTTGTGACTCGAACTTCCCTAGAATTTCCCTTGAAACCTTCCTACTACCCATACAGATTACCAGTTTAACTTTCCTAAATCTACAACTATAATACGTTTCTGAACTTAAATAATTCTGCTGCTGAGACAACTCTTATGCGCTCCTATGAAGCACTGATTACCCTCCTATAAAGGAAGGGACCATAGCCCAAAACTGGCTTTTCTATTTTGAAGCTGCCTTTAAACAAATTTTAATATGTGCCAAGGTAGAATAACTGATTCTCCATTAGTCCTATCTCCATATAATCCTTTACGGAAAAACAACCTTTTAGAAAGGCTCGGTTTAAAACATTTCAGGAATTAAAAACTGAATTTACTATACTTGACACTTACTTCTTTGCATACTTACAGCACAGACACGCCACTGCTGCACAATCTGGTCTGCAGTGGTGGTCTTGCAAATTTTCAAAATGGAGCTGTTTTAGGTCAGAAATGATCATGATAAATTGATTCTACCCTGCCTTGTCCACAGTAGAAAAAAATAAAACAAATTAGCAAATGAACAATCTGTCCATAGATGGAAAGTATTGCAATGATAATCTTAGTATGCAAATAACCACTGTTGTTTTGGTCAAATATACTGTAGGTTGTTCCAATTAAGCAATCTGCACAGGTTCTACAATACCTTTATACAGGTTACATAAGATAGGGAAGGCTCCCACAACATTATGTACTAGGTTTACCTAAGAGATAGTAGAACTTTTTTATAGGCTTTCAAAGTGTCCATGCACTCTATCCTTTTGGGCTGAGGTTACTGAATTAATTTCTGAAAAACTATCATTACTAAATATTTGTACCCCCTTTGCCTCTCAAGACGTTTATTAGGAGATTTCACTGGGGGGAGGGTTAGATATGGCACCAGATATATTTCTCCATTTCCTTTTATTTTTTGCCAACCATGCACTGGTTCTACACTGGATAATTCCAACACCTCCAATACTTCCATTCTTGGTGGAATTGATAAACCAATCTCTTCCTCTTTATAAGCTTTATATTCTTGTTGGTAACATGTCAAAAGAGTGAGTAAAAATCCCTAGCAGGCACACGGACAACAATAAAAACCTAACAGAGGCTACAATCATTTACATCTCTATCTACCAAAAAGGTTTTGGCTTTAGATACACTTTAAAACAAATCTTGCACAAATAAACAAACAGTTTGAATATGCAGCAGCCCCCAAACCCTGATCACAAGATTCTAGAGTCTCGTGATCAAGGTTTGGAGGCTGCTACATATTCAGAATTTATGTTATAGTTCAAGAATACCTTTCCCCTCCAGGTTCTGGCAACTTCCTGCTGCTAATGTCCCTGGGTTTCAGGATCCCAGATCTCACCAGATGATTCTTCAGCGCTATGTGGGAGTGCATTCTCATGATACGTGGAATCCTTAGATTTCCCAAGATTTCCCAGAATCCTGTAAAAAGACACAATGATATCACGCTCAACTAGGGAAGCCAGTCAGAAACTGGGAAGTAAAACAATTTATATTTTTTTACTGCTTTTTTTCTCAAATTATATTTATGGTGGGTGGGGGTTGTCATATAAGCATACCTTATATTTTTGTACAGGGATCATTTTAAGTTAATAAGGGATGTGGTCCAGAAATATTTTCCACCCAAATCAGAAGAATGGACATGCTTTTCTGTACTAAAGTACTAGTATTGTAGCACCCTAGATGTCAACAAACACATTCCAGTTGTTCCCTAGCTGCTTGCTCTTTGTAATAAAATAACCCCCTAATTCAGGGTTAGCACTGTGAAATGAAGAAAACACACAAAATATAGCAAGTAGAATGGGTTCAGGAAGAAAATATAGTAATACATTTCTTTTCAGCCTCTGTGTATAGCACATACCAACAACGAATGTAAAATAATAATCAGAGGAATAAATCCTACACTCTTTTCTCTCTCCACTTCAAACACTCAAGTGTACTGGAGGTTATTTTTTATTGATTGTATTTTAATCCCAGCATGAGTATGAAGTGACAACACAGTGTGAATGTTACATTTGGAAAATTTACTTAAACCTCATGTGGGAGGGGCAGCAGCTCCTGGTGGCTGCATCAAAGGGAAAGTATAGTAGTTCCATATATATTTATTTATTATGGGCAGGAAACCACTTAAAACATAACGTTTTTTTACAGTCTATATGAAATATTGCATGATGTTAATTCTTTTTTTTTTTTTTAAACCGGCAGATGGAGCTTTAGACACATATCTTTTTGTCTGTTTCTTCCAGAAAGTGCTTTGCAGTATGTTTTAAACAGTGTAGAATTTACAGAGCTACGTAACGCAGGCTGCAATTTATAACTTGATGACTCATTGCAGTGATACAGTTGTGCTCATAAGTTTGCATACCCTGGCAAAATTTAATGATTTCTTGGCCATTTTTCAGAAAATATGAATGAGAAGACAAAAACATTTCTTTCACTCATGGTTAGTGTTTGGCTGAAGCAATTTATTATCAATTAATTGTGTTTACTCTTTTTAAATAATAATTAGAATTGAGCGGACACCTGGATGTTCGGGTTTGTCTGGTTTGGCCGAACTTCGCGGAAAAGTTCGGGTTCGGTACCGAACTTGACCCGAACTTGACCCTGGACGCCGAACCCCATTGAAGTCAATGGTGACCCGAACTTTTGGACACAAAAATGGCTGTAAAAAAGTCCTGGAAAGGGCTAGAAGGCTGCAAAAGGGTTAGAGTAGGACAAGTGCCATACAAACAAATGTGGATAGGGAAATCACTTAAAATCACATAAAAAAATAAAAATGGGAGGAGGAGGTGGAAGTGGAGTAGGAGCCTAGAGGTTGACTAGGCCGTGACCATGGCAGTGTAGGTGGAAGTGGTGGAGGAGGAGGAGGTAGCCAACGTTGTTTTTTGTTTGTTTGGTTTTTGTTTCTAATTGGGGTAGCCCCCAAAATATTGAGATATATAAAAAAAAAAACAAGTATACCAATGGCTGTGTGAGGCCGGTCTAAATGTCTATTCTGCACAAGGTACAGACAAGTCTTGTGGGATCCATGTCTGGTTCATTTTAATAAATGTTAGCTTGTCTACGTTGGCTGTGGACAGGCGGCTGCTCTTGTCTGTGATAACGCCCCCTGCCGTGCCAAACACACGTTCAGACAATACACTGGCTGCAGGGCAGGCCAGCACCTCCAAGGCATAAAGGGCAAGCTCAGGCCATGTGCCCAATTTGGAGACCCAGAAGTTGAATGGGGCAGACCCATCAGTCAGTATGTGTAGGTGTGTGCACACATACTTTTCAACCATGTTGCTGAAATGCTGCCTCCTGCTAAGCGTTGTCTATCAGCTGGTGATGCGGTTTGTTGTGCCATGCTGCTGACAAAGCTTTTCCACATTTCGGCCATGCTAAACCTGCCTTTTGAGGTGGTGGCGGTGCCACAGCTGTGTTGGCGACCTCCTCCTCCTCCTCTGCCTTCGCCTTGTGCTTCCAAAGAGCACCCTGTGTCATTTGGGAATGCCCTCAGCAGCGTGTCTACCAGCGTGCACTTGTAGTTGCGCATCTTCTGATCACGCTCCAGTGAGGGAATTAAGAATGGCACATTGTCCTTGTAATGGGGATCCAGCAGGGTGCCCACCCAGTAATCGGCACAAGTTAAAATGTGGGCAACTCGGCTGTCGTTGAGAAGGCACTGCAGCATGTAGTCGCTCATGTGTGCCAGGCTGCCCAGAGGCAAAGACAAGCTGTTCTCTGTGGGAGGTGTATCATCTGTGTCCTCCGTATCCCCCCAGCCACGCTCCAGTGATGCCCAGGAGCTGCGTTGGGTGCCACCCTGCTGTGAACACGGTTCCTCCTCCTCCTCATCTTCCTCGTCCTCCTCATCCTCCAGAACTGTGCCCTGGCTTGAAATTTTTTTGCCTGGCCTATGCTGGTGCAGGAACCCACCCTCTGAGCCAATTGGGAATGACTGGCCTGATAACCGTGGAAATGACCCCTCTTTCTCCTCCTCTTCCTCCTGTGCCACATTCTCTTCCATCATCGCCAGAAGTGTTTTTTCAAGGAGACATAGAAGTGGGATAGTAACGCTGAGAACAGCGTCATCGGCACTGGCCATGTTGGTGGAGTACTCAAAACAACGGAATATGGTACACAGGTCTCGCATGGAGGCCCACTCGTTGGTGGTGAAGTGGTGCTGTTCCCCAGAGCGACTGACACGTGCGTGCTGCAGCTGAAACTCCACTATTGCCTGCTGGTGCTCGCACAGTCTCTCCAGCATGTGCAAAGTGTAGTTCCACCTTGTGGGCACGTCGCATAGGAGGCGGTGAGCGGGAAGACCGAACTTCTGCTGCAGCGCAGACAGGAGAGCAGCAGCAGGGTGAGAATGCCGAAAGCGCGCACAGATGGCCCACACTTTCTGCAGCAGCTCTGACATATCCGGGTAGTTTTTTAGAAATTTCTGCACCACCAAATTCAGCACATG
>BLSH010387438.1:609603-620071 GCA_018402905.1 Glandirana rugosa | reverse complement strand
CTCACACAGAGCGGAGGTCCGTGTTTACATACACGGACCTCCGCTCCTTCGCTCCGGGGGGCCATCGCGGGTAGCCGGCGGCAATCGAAGCCGCCGCACCCGCTCCCTGGCCCTCCCCGAACACAGTGAGCGTGCGCGCGGCGATTTGCGCTCACGAGCCACCTTGCCGCCGTCAATTGCCGATCGGCGGTCGGCAAGGGGTTAAAGAGGTGTCTACTAAGGGGTTCAAGGGGATATTAAAATCCCCCCCCCCCCGAGAATCAGACACCCTGCACCAAATCCCTCTAGCTTTTTGATCAATTTTTGATAGAATGTTAGGTGGGAGGCATTCGGAAAATATACATTGGCTAAAGTGATGGGTATTCCACCACATTTACCCTTAAGAAAGATGTATCTTCCCTCCGGGTCTGTACATCTATCTGTCAGTGTGAAGGATGCTTCTCTGCTCACCAGAATGGACACCCCTTTTGACTTAGCCACCTCATTGGTCGCATGGTATGCCTCCATAAAGTAGGAGTCAGTGAGCCTGGGTATTTGATTCATTCTAATATGTGTTTCCTGAAGGAAGACAAATTTAGGCTTTCCTTTCTTGAGCTCCCAAAGGAGAGTCAAACGTTTTTCTGGAACATTTAGTCCTCTAATATTGTGTGAAACCACCGTGGGGTTATGACCCAGAGAGGAGTACGCCATGTTGCAGGTTCAGACACGGTTGGATACTATTCCTGGGGTACAAAAACAAATAAGTACACACCAATAATAAAATATGCAACTTTTATACTGTAGAAGCAGTCGGGTAGGATGGCAAGAGAGAAAAAAAAAAAAAAAAAAGGAGCAGAGAAAAAAGTATAGGGCAAGGTATGAATAAGAGAAAGAAAATCTATGAATCCCTGGGCATCTACGATGTCCCAAAGGATCTCAAAAAATGCACCACAGAAAGAAGCTAAGTTCTATCTGTTGGAACTTGTGGGGTTGTGGGAGGTGTCAACCACATATGACAACTCAGTTAAAACTTATCAAAATGAGTAACAACGGTTCACAGCCTATATAGGCGTTTTGTTGGTGCTCTTGAAACCATTTGCATCAGATGTAATCGTATAGAGTGTGGAGGTAGCCCCCAGTGAGCGATTGACCCAGGGAGACCCACCCAATCTAGGACTCCCCCCGTCGGCTGGTCACCCACTAGATGCCTCCAGGAATCGTAAACAAAAATACTGCCCATATCACTTATCCCTCGTTTGGTCTTAAAACCTCAGTGAGTAAGTTATATGTTACGTGTGTAGATTTGGTTCTAACAAAGCCCCCAAGCTTATCTCTAATCTTGTAGTATTTGCCTTGAATCCCTTTCTTCTGTAACAGTTAAAAGGGAGCAATAACTCAGTCTGTATAGTAACTAAGTTACCCGTGTCCAACTTTACTAAACTACATAAGCAACAATGTGATGGCATGTCAGGCTCTCTAGTGGGTCATCACTTGTCAGCAGTTTGTTTGCTTCTTCAGGATAGTCAGCAAGTGTGTATTCCCTCGATACATTGTGGAAAGATCTTAAGGAGTAGGCAATGTCCTTTGGTGTAGACCTCTGAGCTGAAAGAAGTAGCCATGATGTGGGTTCACTACTGACCGTGTGAGGTGGGCTCCATAAGCAGACAGTCCCATATTAGACAGAAAAAACAACAACAAAACATTGGCTAATCTCGGGATCAAAAAAAGGGAAGAAAAAAGGGGAAAAAGGGACAATATGGGCTTTTTGTATAGGTAATCATGCTTCGTCAGACGACCCAGAGGCATGAGCTTTGTTATTTGGTGTCCCCGACACTGAACCTCCCTGCCTCGCGTGCTTCGGCTTTTTGGGTGGTCTCTTCTCTGGATAGACGAGAGGAGAGTCTGGTGGGATTCTTTGCAGGGGTGGGAGGAGGAAATCACGATACCAGTCTGGAAGTTCAATCTGGTCCAGGTGGAGAGATTTGCAGAACTCCGGAAGGTCTTCCGGTGTGCGTAAAGAGTGTTGCTTGCTGTTATAAGTCACAACCAGGGCAAAAGGAAAGCACCATGTATCTCTTATGTCTCTCTTTCTCAGCTTATCTAGGAGCGGGTGCAGCGCTCTATGATTTTTCAGTGTGATCTGTGAGAGGTCCTGGAACAGCATGATGTGCTCACCATTGAATACAATCTGATCATTCCTACGGGCTTTGTGCATAATTTCTTCCTTGAGGACAAACTTTTGCAAACAGCATATAATGTCACGCGGGGATTGTGAGTCCAGTCCTCTGGCTCTGAGGGCTCTGTGAGCTCTCACAAACTCAACTTCAGAGTCCTCAGGTCTCTCCAGGAGACTGTTAAAAACTCTCCGTAGAGCTGGAATAATCTGGTCTGTGTCTACTGTTTCGGGGATCCCCCGTACCCTGATATTGTTCCTCCACCCACGGTTATCAAGGTCTTCTAAATGTCTGTTCATTTCAATAAAGTGGAGTGAGTGCAAGGCCGTTACCTTCTCAAGTCTGTGTATAGCTTTTCCCCTGTGCTTGCCTGCTGCTTCAGCGGCAGCCATCTTGTCTGTCAGTACCAGTATATTAGATTTGAGGTCCGTTATAGCAGCTGAAAATGTAGATTTAATATCAGCTGCAAATACTGACATGTCGGCATAGGTAAGGGGACAATTAATGCAGTGGTGTCCCCTGCCAGTGCCCTCCGTCGCTGACTGGGAGTCTTCACTATAATCCTCCTCAGCGTGAACCGGTGCCATTTTACTGCTGGCCGTGTTGTTGCAGGCCACGGTTTGTTGTTTAAACAGGTAAGCAAGTAAGCAGCCGAAGAGCGCCGGGATCAGGTGTCAGACATCAGGCGCTCCACTCCACACTGTCTCTGGTGCTTATGGTGCATATGGTCGGGCGTAAGGCTGTGAATCCGTCGGAGCTCCTTCTCTAAGCTGCCATTCCAGCCATGCGCCAAGCTACGCCTCTCATCTACATAGTTATATATGCCCACCCTCCACACCTGGGGGGGAGGGCACACCAATTAACTCTTTAAGAACAAAAAGAAACAAAGCGTGATGAACAAACAATATCATACACAATAATCATTATAGTCAAACAGGTCAGGCAAACAGTGGAATATGGAAATAAATATCAACTAGAGATCAAAACAAATGTTTATCCTAAAGGCAGAGGGTGCAAAGATAGCTGGATTTTACACCCCTTTTTGTTTTTCAAAAAAGGGTTCAATATTCTTTGCATTAGTTTGGCTTGCAGAGGCTGAGAGCCAGGCACCGGTGTGGGATATTTCCTTTTACTGAAAGTTGGGAAGTTGAAGCACTGTCTTTTGTTTTTCTTAAACCACTGCTTATCTCTCCTATCGCAAATACTTGTTTCCTTATTGTCTTGCTAATCACATGACTTCTATACTTTCTCTTCAGTTGCCACATGCATGGCCCAGGGATTCAGAAAGCACCAAAATCACAGGGTTAGCATGGCTTTTAATTTTTAGCTAAGTTACTAGATAAGTGACTACCAAGGTCAACCACGTTTCTTTCACCACAGGTTTCTTTTCAAACTTTGTCATTGAGGTAAAAAGATGTGACAATTTAGGACCTGTAAAAGAAAAAGGCTGTAAACTCACCTGTCCCATGGCCCATTCCTCCAATCTTCACATGGGTCAAGAGCTACTGCTGCCTGAAAAATGTTCACGTTCAACACTTCTGAGTGTTGAAAGCCTGTCTCCCCTACAAAGTGCTGTGGGATCCACTGATCCCAGCTATATGACTATATCCTGTAGTGACACTAGGACCCTTGGGGACCCTTGGGCGACGCCACAGAGTTCAGAGGGGACCAGACAATTGACACACCCAGAAGTGTATGCTATCTAAAGAGGCTGTTTCTCTGCAAGAGAATAAAGAGCACTAGACTGAGCAGAGCGACAGTTGAGTATAAAGCCCTCTTCAACCTTTGCTACCAAACAATAGAATTTCTTTGGCGTTACAAAAAAATGACAAGGGTAGATTGAAATTCTAAATGACTTTAGTGGATAAAGTGACTTCAGACTTCACCCTTAAGACCTCATTCACACCCAAGTGTTCAATGATTTCCACATTTCCAGGAAAGGCTTGAAAAATGCAGCAAACATGCACCATGCTTGTAGTGCCATTATTTCGTAATGGTAACCCAGACGCGGGTAGCAGTCACACATTTTGTTGCACATTTTTCAGTGCCAAAAAAAGGAACATGAGCTACTCTGGCGGGTTTATTGTGCATAGGCAGGGCCGCTGTTAGAAATCACAGGGCCCCATACAGCCTGTCTGACAGGGCCCCTCCAAAAAATATTAAAACTATATTTTCATTTTAAAAAAATTAAACGCATTAAAAACAGGCAGCAGAGGGAATTGAATCCTGGACAGGGAAGGTGATCGATAAGGCATGGGGGGGTCAATTATAGTAACCAATCCCCTGTGTGTCTCTCCCTGCAGCAGGGGAAAGCCAATGGGAGGAAGAGAAGGAAAAGCCAGCTTTTAGCTGCTGCATGGAGAGACACCCAGGGGATCAGTTCCTCTAATTGTCCCCCCTCCAATCACCCCCTCTACTGCCCATATCTGATTCTCCTGCTGCCCAGCCCCCCCTGCTGGCATGGGCCTCATACAAGAGGGCTGGTGCTACCCCCATATCAGTGGCCCTGTGTGTAGGGCAGCCCATTCTATCATTTGACAAATAGACAAAAGAAAGTGGTAAAAAATGTGAAGCACCACATCACACGGGTGTAAATGCAAACACTTAAATGTTTCTAAACACAAATGCTTTTTTACCTTAATACATTTTCTGCATTGAGGTTAAAAACCTTACACTAGCTATCCCCCTACCCTCCATCCCTAAAAACATACTTGAGTCATCTATTGATCCAATGCTGTGCTCAGCTGCAGTTCTTCTACTCTCCTCTCTTCTCTATTCTCACAGGAGTCTCTGAGAGCAGAGGCTGCTGCTGTTAGTCAAATTCAGTAAGGAGGAAGTGGGTGCGGGACCAAGCCAAGCTGTGTGTGTCTATGGACTCACACAGCCCGACTCAGGAGCACGCCCACATGATTGCTCCTACAGCACGCTGCTTATTATAGAAGCACTCGGAAAAGAGGAGGAGCAGACAGCACCAGTGGGGGACCAAAAAAAAGTAAAGGACCCCTTTGTGTAATATGCTTACATAGAGCAGGTAAGTATAATCTTTATCATTTAAATTACAAAAAATATGAGACTTTAATATCACTTTAAGTGCAAAAATGAGAATGCCACTGATACATTGCATGATGTATATAAAATAAAACAGTGTCATTCTAATTTTTTTCTACAATATATAAATTAAGCTAATTAACATTTAGTAGAGAATTAAACAATTAAAATGCTCCACTGGCCTATATTTTTCTGATTATTATGTGGTTAATTTAATTTCCCTAATCCTGTTTTAGTGTGTTCTTGACGTGGCTGCTTCTGTAACATTCAAATCGCTGCTAGCTATTTTTACTGTCAGGGCATTCTAGTCTTTGAGAGAATTCATGTAATTTGTGGTTATTTGCATATGTCATGTGCAGCACAGCACAAAATTAGACAGTCAAACAGACAGCATTTAAAATGTTTTCACAAAACAGTAACAGTGGGATTAGCAATCCATGTCAATAGAGATGAAATCTATTCCAGCAATACAGAAGTCCTGCAGTGTGTGTCATGGGAAGCAATAATTGTTTGCATAAAACATGCCAGGACAAAGCAATGAACCTCAGGTTAGGAGATATTGCCCTGGCCACCATTTAGATTATGTCACCTGAGACAATAAAATACTTAAAAGGGAAAAATCTTTATAGCAAAGTTCAGGACAGAAACATAATCAGCTTGTGTATTGATTATTCCTTTTCTGCCCCAATGAGGTGACACCAAGTGAAAATTCACTTTGTGAACAATACCTAGTCATGTGCATGAGAAAATACAAAAAGCAGGATTTTTGCTTGCACATTATGGGATAACTACTTCTTCACCCTATTCACTAAACTAAGTAAATGTTTTCAATGAAAAGTGCTGACTTACATCATCCAAACATGCACAACATGTACAAATATGCACAACATGTTTTTTCTTGCACATGATTAGATATTCTTTCCATTAATAAATGTTCACTTTGTTTCATTTTATTCACTAAGATAAGTGGAAATTCACCATGAAAAGTGAAAATTCACTTTGAAAGCAAATTATGTTCTATTCCTTTAGTAAATCAGGTTCATTGCTTTAGCCTCCTTATTACATTTCCACTCACAAAATATGCAAAGAAAATTGCATTTTATCATCACTTGTGTTAGCCTTACAAATTACCCCAAAAATTATACGTTTTCTGAAAGCAGAAAACCAGTAGAACAAAATTTAGTAGCTAAAAACTTATATTACACAATATTTACGCAACTGACTTTCAATCATATATTTTGAGTGAAAAATTCACTGAAATTATTTTTTTTAAATACGAGACTTTATAGAGTAAATTGATATCAAACATGCCATGTCACGCCAAGCCTTAAAATCGTGGCGTCCCTGTAACAAAAAAAAAATTTTGATATTCAAATAGGCAACAACTTTTAAAACCTTTTTAGCTCATCTATAACCTGGAAACATTGGCTCTAGAATTATTCCTCATACTCTAGTGTGAACAGAGGTGCCTAAAATGTGTTACCCAAATGCTGTTTACATACAGCTGTTAAACCTTGGTGTAAGCCTATGTGTGAGGGGGGATCCTTTCTTTCTTTACTTTTTTTTTTTTTGCTTTTTTATTAGTTTTATTAGATTTTATTAATTTTCGTTTATCAAAACACAGATTTTATCGCTTTTATAACAAGCCCCTTTATCGATGAATATAAGTCTTCCTCCGATTGGCTGAAGTAGAGATTGAGAGATCTTGACTTCATTGCCTCATCTCTCCACCTCAACCAATCAGAATAGAATACCCTCTGTTGAGACTAATACGATTACTTAGGAAGCCAACAAACCCACCATACAGGGTGGCATAATAAAACTGACCTCCCAGAAAAAGAGACTAGAGGCTAGCATTGGACAACTGAATGCTGCTCTCTTTATCACCTCCCACAATTTTAAAAAGGACCCACTCCCTTCCCAACAGAACCCGATTATATAGTACCCAACTAAACTAAACTTGAGTCTCACATACTGTATCAAGTGGAAAGATAAATTCACATTAATCATCCTGCTAATGCCACAAAGTATCCCAGTTGATATGTCAAATCTAATAAAAGAAATGTGTTGTTTATGACATATTTTCTGAGAACCTCTCACATTACAAAATGATGTACACTGTTGGAGATGTAACTTTATCATTTGTTAAAAACCACAAAAAATTACTGAACAATATATAAAAAACTGAATTTCAATTTTGCGTGTTTATTTTCGCTATAAGTGGCAATATACTGTATGTACTAAAAATGTTGTAAAGCATATATTGCTACTTACATTGATCATTTGCACATAACAATACAGATAAGCAAATCATCACAAATACAGCATTTTTCACAAGTACCTACAGTAATCTAGTTCTAGTTCTATTTTATGGGTTCAGACTCTGTGATCTGCTCAATTTTTTAAAATTTGGATCTCTATTGAGTGAATAATTGCATTCAACATCAGCACATAGAGACAAGAGGGCAGTCAACCATAGAGGTTCTATCTGACTGCCTCTGGCACCTCAGACTGGCACAACATCAATAGGGATGAGATACAGGTTTATGTCAAGCCTGGATTTTCAGCAAATTGCAAATAACCTGTTCGCAGTTTGCAGACCTGACAAACGACTTTGAGATTTTGCCGCCATAGCAATCAACTACCAATAATGCACTTCCTGTCCTTTAAACTTTGGTCATATGGCTTAGACGGGCTAATAAGAGGTTGTTTGTATAAGCCAGCCCCCTCACTATAAAAGGTTGATTTCCTAGGAACCATTGTGACAATGTGCTTAAATGTGATAACAAAAGCAAAGAAGGGCTTAAATACACTGGTCTCTTAAGTAGATGTAAACCCTAACTGAATGTTCTATAGCAACATGCTGTGTATCGTGGGGCATTTGGGGTGGGGGGAGAGAATAATTTTTACATCTTAATCATCCTGATATGTATCTGACAGCTTCTATACAGACTCTCCACATACACTTCAGTCATAGCAAGCTGCTTGTGTGATACAGATTGGAAATCTGTTCCCACTAGGGTCAGACTAGCTGGTTAGGACTTGGGCCCCAAGCCATAGGATTCTATACTTTTAGCTACTGCCTTCCCTTCCCCTTGCCTTTATAATATCCCCCATTCAAAGCCTGCTGCCTGCCTTTCCCCTGTGTTGTGGAAGGGAGGAGCACCTTTGTTATTTTTTTTACGGCAAAATAGTTACACAGTGAGGTTGAAAAAAGACACAAGCCCATCAAGTCTAACCTATGTGTGTGCTTTTATGTCAGTATTATATTGTATATCCCTCAATGTTGTGGTCCCTTAGGTGCCCATCTAATTGTTTTTTTAAATAATCTATGCTCCCAGCTGAAACCAATGTTTTTGGAAGAGAATTCCACATCCTCACTGCTCTTACCGTAAAGAACCCTCTACGCATCTTAAGGTTAAACCGCTTTTCTTCTAGTTTATTGAATGGCCGAGTGTCTTTAAGTGCTCCCTTGCGCGGAATAGTTTTGTCCCTATTGTGGAGTCACCAGTACAGTATTTGTACATTGAAATCATATCCCCTCTCAAGCTTCTCTTCTCCAGAAAGAATAAGTTCACAGCTTGTAATCTTTCCTCATAACTAAGGTCCTCCAATCCCTTAATTAGTTTTGTTGCCCTTTTCTGAACCCTTTCCAGTTCCGGGACATCCTTTCTGAGGACTGGTGCCCAGAACTGGATGGCATACTCCAGGTGCGCCTCACCAGAGACTTGGAGAGTGGGAGAATTATTGATTTATCCCTGGAGTTAATCCCTTTCTTGATGCATGCCAACATTTTGTTAGCTTTGCTTGCAGCAACTTGGCATTGCGTGCCATTGCTAAGCCTGTCCTCTACTAGGACTAGGGATGGGCCGAACACCCCCCAGTTCGGTTCGCACCAGAACATGCGAACAGGCAAAAAATTTGTGCAAACATTCGAACACCGTTAAAGTCTATGGGACCCGAACATGAAAAATCAAAAGTGCTCATTTTAAAGGCTTATATGCAAGTTATTGCCCTAAAAAATGTATGGGACCCTGGTTCTGCCCTAGGGGACATGTAGCAATGCAAAAAAAAGTTTTTAAATCAATAGTTTTTTCAGGAGCAGTGATTTTAATAATGCTTAAAGTGAAACAATAAATATGAAATATTCCTTTAAATTATGTACCTGGGGGTCTCCTTAGTCTACCTGTAAAAGGACGCACCTCTGCTATGTTAAGAACAAACAAAGGAAAAAATGTCATTTATTATCGTGGCTGTAATATATTGCCGGTTCCCAGCAATATACAAAAAAATCACTGAACCCCGCGCCGACATTTTTAAAAAAAATTGACGTGGGGTCCCCCCTAAAATCCAAACCTGACCCTTATCCGAGCATTCAACCTAGCCGGCCAGGATAGGGGGGGGACAAGCGAGCAGCCCCCCTCCTGAACCGTACCAGGCTACATGCTCTCAACATGGGGAGTATGGGTGCTTTGGGGCAGGGGGGCTCTGCGCCCCCCACCCCAAAGCACCTTGTCCCCATGTTTATGGGGACAAGAGCCTCTTCCCCACAACCCTGGGCTGTGGTTGTGGGGGTGTGCGGGCGGGGAGGCCTATCGGAATCTGGAAGCCTCCTTTAATAAGGGGGTCCCCAGATCCCGACCCCCCATGTGAATTAGTATCTGGTACATCGTACCCCTACTAATTCACCAAAAGTGTCAAAAAAGAAAAAAAACACAGGAGACAATAAAGGACAAGTCCTTTATTAAAAAATAAAACATAAAAATAAATGTCCCCCGTTGTAATCCATCGTCAAACATGGCGAGCGACAGACTCGAACACTCTCTTTGTGTTGACGTTTTATTTATATGGCAGGGCAGGGCCACTCATTAACGTACACGCATGACCCGTCCCCTCTGATGTCACATGACGTCAGAAGGGGCGGGGTCGCTCACTTACATCGGGTGGCCCCGTCCTGCCATATAAATAAACTGTCAAAACAAACAGCGGGCAGATGGCGGGAGCCCTCTCATGGAGGAGGATCTGTGCGCGCCGTCTGCACACAATGCATTATGGGACGCTCCGTGGTGGCAAAGTCACTGCAAACGCCCCATAATGTTCTCAATTCGCAGTTGTGTTTCTCTCACAAGCTCAGACAGCGAGCGGTACAAACTGCTACCTAATGTTGCCCCCTGTAAATAAAAATACAAAATAAAAAATTATTTCCTGAACAGGAAATAACAGAGGACACAAAAAAAAGAAAAAACTGTGAAAACCACTTAATCATC
>BLSH010387438.1:586669-609593 GCA_018402905.1 Glandirana rugosa | reverse complement strand
TTAACGGTCTGGTAACATGGATTAAAAATTCTTGTCACATGACTGACCATACCATGGTCGACTAACCTCTTTTCGGTTACAACGTGGTTATATATTTTTACCTGGTTCTATAAAAAGACCCATGATGTCCGATCAATCGAATTGTAGTTATTATACGTTCGAGAACCTCCCTTATTATTCCCTAATATATGTTCTATTAACATTACTTTTGCCATAGTAATTGTCATTAGTCGTGCAAAGTACTTCTTAGCAAGAACGGTTTGGTTAGATATTTGAAAGATACTCCTCCTCGTGACGGTAGATCTATTTCCTTCTCGCCCCGGTAACCAGTTTTCAATCCATGTACTCACCCTTTGATACATGCTGACAGACCTTTGTTTGTTTGTACATCAAGCATTTAGGGGGAACTGTATCAAATGCTTTTGCAAAATCTAGATACACCATGTCTATGGGCCTTCCTTTATCTAGATGGCAGTGCTCCTCCTCATAGAAAGTTTATAGATTGGTTTGGCAAGAACGATTCTTCATGAAACGTGCTGATTACTGTTAATGATACCGTTTTCATTACAATTATCTTGTATATAATCCCTTATTATTCCCTCCAAGAGCTTGCATATTATTGATGTTAAGCTAACTAGCCTGTAGTACCCAGAAAAATATCTTGGTCCATTTTTATATATTGGTGCAACATTGGCTTTTCTCCAATCAGCTGGTACCATACCAGTCAGTACACTGTTCTTAAAAATTAGGTACAATGGTCTGGCAATTTCTTGACTGAGTTCCTTAAGGACCCACGGGTGCAAGCCATCTGGTCCCGGTGACTTATTTACGTTAAGTTTTTCAAGTCTATTCCTAATTTTATCCTCAGTTAGCCATGAGGGTGCTTCCTGTGACGTGTTGTGAGGACCAACATTGTAGTTTTGGATACTTGAGCTGTTTCCTTTGTGAATACTGAGGAGAAAAATAAGTTTAACACCTTTGCCATCTCTGCATCCTTTCTAACCAGATTCCCTTCATCATTCTTTATGGGGCCAATATGATCTGACCTCCCTCTCTTACTATTAATATACTTAAAGAATTTCTTGGGATTCTTTTTACTCTCCTCTGCTATGTGTCCATCATGTTCTATCTTAGCTGCCCTGATTGCACCCTTACGTTTCTTCTTGCATACCTTATAAAGATGGAATGATGACACAGACCCCTCAGCCTTGTATTTTTTGAAGGCTTTCTCCTTTGCTTTTATATGTGCTGTCCGAGTTAAGCCACCCTGGTCTTTTATAAGCTCTCTTAAATGTATTTCCCATTGGGATTCACTGGCTAATACCTTTGTTTAGTATGTTCTTGAAGCACTCCCATTTTTCCACCGCGTTCATTGTTCCTAGGATGTTATCCCAACTAACATCTTCCATCAAGGAGCATAGTTTATGGAACTATTAGGCCTAGAACTTACATTTTTATAAAGGTATTACCCAGTCTGCCTTGCCATCCCTACCTCTGTTTACTTCACCAAGGCAGGAATGACCTTACAAAGAAAAATAAATAAGAAATGTAAATAGAAAAAAATTAGCAAATACGTAAATAATAAAATAGAAATTATTGTATATACCTGCCACAAACACAACATATACAATCTCCAGTCTATGACCCCCATCAGGCTGCCTATCTGCTTTGTTTTCGCTACCAGAGGAAGATTTGAGAAAGGGCAGGCAGTCTATAGTCAAGCCTACAGTCATAGGATTCTATGCTTACAGGGCCTTGAAAAAGTATTTATGCCCCTTGCAATTTTCCACATTTTGCTATGTTACGACCAAAAACGTAAATGTATTTTATTGGGATTTTATGTAATAGATCAACACAAAGTGGCACATAAGGGCCGGTTCACACTGTAGCGAGGCGGAGCGGCGAGGAGCGGCGCGATGCGGCGCTCCAGGGGATCTCAAAGCGGCTTGCTAGGAGACTTCTATCATAGAAGTCAATGCAAGCCGCCTGAGATCGCCCTAAAAATAGTGCAGGGACCATTTTTGTAATGCGGAGCGAAGCGATTCGCTTCTATTAGAACGGTCCCATTTGCACAGCATTGAGGCGAATTGTCAGGCGACTCAAGTCGCCTGACAATTCGCCTAGATGTGAACGGGGCGCGAAGTCGCGCCGCTCCGCTGCAGTGTGAACCGGCCCTAATTGTGAAGTGGAATTAAAATGATAAATGGTTTTCAAAAGTTTTTACAAATAAATACATGAAAAATGTGGCGTGCATTTATATTCATACTTTGCAGAACCACCATTCGCTGTAGTTACGGCTGCAAGTCTTTTTGGGTATGTCTCTACCAGCTTTGTACATCTAGAGAGTGAAATGTTTGCCAATGTTTCTTTGAAAAATAGCTTAAGCTCTGTCAGATTGGATGGAGAGCATCTTTGAAAAGCACATTTTCATGTCTTGCTGCAGATTCTCAATTGGATTTAGGTCTGGGCCATTCTAACACATGAATATGCTTTGATCTAAACCATCCCATTGTACCTCTGGGTGTATGTTTTGCGTCATTGTCCTGCTGAAAGGGGAACCTCCACCCCAGTCTCAAGTAATTTGTAGACTCTAAAGGCCCATACATATGGTACAGCGGTTGTACAACAACGGTCGTACAACAGCTTGTTGTACGATAATCCGACCATTAGTACACACGATTAGAACAGCCGACGTGCAACAGTCGTACAACAGATGTTGGATGAGCAGACTAGAAAACATTTGTTGTACAACAAGCGATTGTATGACTATTGTACCGTGTGTATAGAGAAGTTGGACCAACAAAGCTGTACGTGCAAATGCTCATAAGTCAGGAACGCCCGGAAGTGTCCGTTCGTGTAAACCTACGTTCCTAATTCACAAATCACATGCACCTGAACTTCCTCTTTATACGCTCGTAGCACGTCACCATGTTAGGCTTGGTCGTACGATCGCTTAGTGCACGTCAGTACACAAGACACAACAGCCAACATACGATTTTGGACGTCCGGTCGTACAACTGTCGCACCGTGTGTACGAGGCTTTACAGGTTTTCTACTAAGATGGCCCTATATTTGGCTCCATCCACCTTCCCAACAACTCTGACCAGCTTCCCTGTCCCTGCTGAAGAAAAGCATCCCCACAGCATGATGCTGCCCCAACCATGTTTCACAGTGTTGATGGTGTGTTCAGGGTGATGTGCAGTTTTAGTTTTCCACCACACATAGGGGTTGATTTACTAAAGCTGGAGAGTGCAAAATCTGGTGCAGCTGTGCATGGTATTCAATCAGCATCTAACTTCAGCTTGTTCAATTAAGCTCTGACAAAGAAACCTGGAAGCTGATTGGTTTCTATGCAGAACTGCACCAGATTTTGCACTCTCCAGCTTTAGCAAATAAACCCCATAGTGTTTTGGTTTTAGGCCAAAAAGTTAAATTTTGGTCTCATCTGACCAGAGCACCTTCTTCCACATGTTTGCTGTGTACCCCAATGGCATCTCGCGAATTGCAAATGGGACTTCTTATGGCTTCCTTTCAACAATGGCTTTCTTCTTGCCACTCTTCCGCTAAGGCCAGATTTGTGAATTGCACAACTAATAGTTGTCCTGTGGACAGATTCTCCCACCTAAGCTGTGGATCTCTGCAGCTCCTTCAGAGTTATCATGGGCCTCTTGGTTGCTCCTCTGATTAACGCTCTCCTTGTCCAGCCTGTCAGTTTAGGTAGACGGCTATGTCTTGGTAGGTTTGCAGTTGTGCACGCCACACTTTTCAGATATTTATTTGTAAAAAAAATTGAAAACCATTTATCATTTTCCTTCCACTTCACAATTATATGCCACTTTGTGTTGGTCTATCACATAAAATCCCAATAAAATACATTTACGTTTTTGCTGTAACATGACAAAATGTGGAAAATTTCAAGGGGTATGAATACTTTATCAAGGCACTGTATCTGTTTGCTGCTGCATGCCCTTCCCCCATTTATATAATGTGTTCCATCCATTTGCTGATACTGTTGCCCCATCATTGTGGAAGCTAGGGATGGGACCGTGGTTTGAGTCGAATGTAAGTTCGACTCGAACATCGGGTGTTTGCCCGTCCGTCGAATTTAGAACATTATGGGGCGTTCGCAGTGACTGCGCCGCCCCGGAGTGCCCCATAATGCATTGCGCACAGACGGCACACACAGCTGCTCCTCCATGTGAGGGGTGCCGCGTCTGTGCTGGCTTTATTTTGATGTTTTATTTATAGTGCAAGGCGGAGCCACCAGGTGACGTACGGGTGCCGTCATGTGCCGTCAGAGGGGCGGGTCACTCAATTACGTTACTGGGTGGCCCCGCCCTTCACTATACATAAAACATCAAAACAAAAAGAGCTCAGTCGGCGGGAGCCCTCCCATGGAGGAGGAGCTGTTCGCGGGTCCGTTGCTCGCCGTGTTTGATGATGGATTACAACGGGGGACACTTATTTTTATTTTTTATCTTTTAATAAAGGACTTGTCCCTAATTGTCTCCTTTGTTTTTTTTCTTTTTTGACACTTTTGGTGAATTAGTGGGGGTATGATGCATAACCACAGCCCAGGGTTGTGGGGAAGAGGCTCTTTTCCCCCTCAACATGGGGAAAAGGTGCTTTGGGATGGGGGGCGCAGAGCCCTTCCTGCCCCAAAGCACAAATACTCCCCATGTTGAGGGCATGTAGCTTGGTACAGTTTAGTGGGGGGGGGCGCTCACTCAACCCCCCCATCCTGGCCGGGCAGATTGCATGCTCGGATAAGGGTCTGGTTTGGATTATAGGGGGGACCCCACGCAATTTTTTTCAGTGATTTTTATGTATATTCCCGGGAGCCGGCAATACATTACAGCCACGATAATAAATGACAATTCTTCCTTCACAAATGTCATGCAATTTTGATTTTTCATGTTCCGGTCCCATAGACTTTAACGGTGTTCAAATGTTCGCACAAATTTTTTGCCTGTTCGCATGTTCTGGTGCGAACCGAACCAGGGGGTGTTCAGCCCATCCCTAGTGGAAGCACAGGCAGCCTTTGTTATTTTTGCATAGGGACAAGGTAGTGTTTAGGCCTAGGGAAATTTCTTTTATAAAGATAGTACACAGTTTGCATTGCTATCTCTAATTCACTAGGACAAATAATTAAAAAAAAAATAAAATGGTATTTAAATTTTAAAAATACATCTGTAAATACTGTAAAAACCTAAAAACACATCCACTATCTCTGCACACAGAACTTCTGAATTTAACTTTAGGTCTGACTGACTTTTTTTATGAAAACTAGAAAAAGAAACCTACCAAATGTATTGAACATCAAATAACAGCAATTGTTCAACTGGAGCATTATTTCCGGTCAATCAGTTTGTTTTTTTTATTTAACTTCACCCATTTCTATAAACATATAGGATAGAAAATGTATCAGTAAGACAGATGTCTATCTCACAGTTAGTGGGAGAGACATCTGATGGCTATTTCATGTCAATATTTTATAATGAAGACTTATTCATGATAGATGAAAAAAGGAGGAGACTGGACAGTCCTGATACAATTACAATTTTTATTCATGCTGTTGGGTAATAGTTAAAGAGGTCTATTTATAAAAAAAGAAATAAATAAAAGTAATGTCGCAAGTATTTGCCCAGCCATCACAAATTCTTACCATATATTATTTAGTATATTGTCACAGATCACATCCTCTAAGTGCAGTATTTTGGTCTTCCTCTGGAATGGTGGCAGTAGACCCCATATTTCTCGCTTTGTATTAGGGAGTAGTGAAATACCCTCTAAAAGCATCAAATTTCCTTTTCCTCTACACCACCAGCACCCCAACTCTCCACCTCCTGACTACCAGTACCACAACATTCTTCCCTCTCACCACCAGCACCCCAACCCTCGTCCTCCTCACTACCAACACTCCAACCCTCTGTCACCTCACCAGCACCCAAGTCCCCCTTCCTCCTCTGCCTGCTTCTTCTTTATCACATTCCACAAGCTGGTGGAGGGCAGGGATTGCCTTCTGTGCAAAATAATATTGGCCAGTGTATGGCTTTCTGGGCAAAATAAAGGTGATCGAGTACCTGACACTGTGGTGAAGCACAAGCCACAAACTCACATACCAGGGTCTTTGGCAAAGCTGGCATTAAGACACTGGGCATAGGGGTGATTGGGGGACATTATTTTCTTTTGCTGTAGCAGAATAGAGGAAGAAGGAAAAGAGTGTATTAACAGTCCTCAAAAAAGAGTGCTATGCACACTATAGGGGAAAAAGGATGCATTAAAAGCACTCCCAAAAAAAAAGGCTGCTATGCACCCCCAAGGAGGAGGAGCAGAAAAAGGGCAAATTAGCAGCACACTAAAATAAAGTGAGGAGTAGGAGGAGTGAGGGCCTTTTTCTGCAGACTTGTTAAGCCGGGCGAGGGGGCAGAAGGAGCATGTAACCCGGTGCAGTGTTAATAGGAGAAGGGGGGCCGCAATGCACAATGGTAGTTTCACTCACTTTGTTCTACAGCTGCCTCACTGAAAGGAGTGACTGTAGTGTTACTCCTTTTAGAAGGAGCAGGGGCGTCGGCAGTCGCTGGGGGAGGATTCTGGTCTCTTCTTTCTCCAATAGAAGCCTACTGTGCACAGAAGGAAGCAGGTTCTACCCAGAAAATACCTACTGTATATTCCAGTGTGGTGGCAGCACCTGTGAATGCCCTATTTGTTGTCTCCCCTTGTCATGTGACATAACACATGACCAGAGATGGGAAGAAGGAGGTAATGCATAACAACAAATAATACTGCGCTCACATGTCACTCTAACCAAAACATGTTGGAATAGCTCTCATACCACTCTGGCATGTAGAGGGTAAACATGGGCAGAGGGAAAGAAGGTCCCAAGGAAGTCCATGGGCAAAGTCCGGAGGAGGTGTGCAATTCAAGGCAGCCGGCTAAACGGAGCAGGAAGACTCTATAGACCAAGACATAAACAAGAGAGCAGCGCCTCTAAGTGCAATACCTTCTTTAATGATAAAGGGTATAAGTAAATTTACACTCACATAAAAAATTGGATAAAAGATCGGATGAAAACAGAAAGGATCATCTGTGGATCACCAGGTGGTGTGCAGGCAGGTGTGGAGAGGAAGCCGATGCCCGTCACGCTGTTGGCTTCCAGCGCAAGCCGGGACACAAAGCCGATCACAAACCGTCCACGCGCTCAGCACCACGTCACTTCCGGGTCACCAAACAGGAGATGCGCGCGTTCGGATCATTCATGATCCCTCATCAGGCAAGAACTTGCGTGACGGGCATCGGCTTCCTCTCCACACCTGCCTGCACACCACCTGGTGATCCACAGATGATCCTTTCTGTTTTTATCCGATCTTTTATCCAATTTTTTATGTGAGTGTAAATTTACTTATACCCTTTATCATTAAAGAAGGTATTGCACTTAGAGGCGCTGCTCTCTTGTTTATGTCATGGGAAGAAGGAGGAGCTGCCCTAATTTTTAGTGTATACCGCGCTAAGAAACAACTGAAGGCACAGAGAGTGAGAGAGCAACTCAGCCCTAAACCTTCCCTCTCCTCCTCAGAACCCCCACAGAGCCCCTTGCCTTCTCCCTTCCTTAGAGCACTTCCACCCCCCAGATCCTCTTAGTTCCATGCACCCCACATAACTCCCCCACCCCTCCTTCATCTCACTAACATAGGTGCCAAAATAGTCCTCCTCAAACTGACACATTTGATGGAGGGGGGTATGGGTGCAGAACCATTTTTCCTATTATCAATATCATCAATAAAGGGACATTTTTAATTTCGGCATTGTTTGCTGCACCCATCCTAAACTCCCCAGTTTGCTGCAGTGTACCACAACCATAGGAAATATTTTAGGGCATGCCACATACATTACATACATTTTGGTGCAGCTAGATGTGGGTGCTGCTATTAGCACTACCACCTCCTCCATCAAGTGTTGGAGCCAAACTACCTATAATAGCCTTTTTTTCAAGTTTAAATAAATCACAGGGTGCTGTTTCTGTATTTAAACACAGCTAAATGTAACAGTTAAATAATCAAATTTACATCCAAAATATGTGAAGTTGGTATACTGTGTAGCTAACACTGCCTATGAAAATCGTAACATCACATACAGTTTAAAGCTGGTCTCCATATATTAGTGAAGTTTAAATAATTTAAACAAACAAATTTACTTCACTAACACATGCAGTAGCTGTCAGCACTGTATGACCTGTATGTAGCCTTGGCTATGTACAGCATACAGTACCGTGTTCCATTGGAGGCAGAGAAACAGATGACGTCAGCGGTGGCTGGTGTAAAAGGGGTGTTTGGGCGTCAAGGGAAAAAAAAAGTCAGCTCGGCCCCCCTGCAGGAGGCGCCGGTACATTGACTTTTCATTTTTTTTTTTCCTCGGCTCCTTGCTGTCAGCTGACAGCAAGTAGTGAGCTGATTAGTCAGTTATTAAAGTCTATGTGTGTGCACTGATTGGCTGCCCCCTGAGCCATCAGAGCCAATGACTCTCTGCCATTGGCTGCTGTGACCGGGGGCAGGACTGTGGCAGACGTGCTGGCTCTGTGATTACTCACAAAGGCGCAGCACTCCGCGGGGTTTCGGTCCCGAGCTGCTCACCATCCGCTCAGCATGCTGACCGCAAGCCGATCTCTGCACACACCTGCCTGCTATTAGATGGGGTAAGTGTCCCTATTTGGTGTCCTGTATGCCCTATCTGGTGCTCTGTATGCCCTATTTGGTGTCCTGTATGCCCTATCTGGTGCTCTGTATGCCCTATCTGGTGCCCTGTATGCCCTATCTGGTGCTCTGTATGCCCTATTTGGTGTCCTGTATGCCCTATCTCATGCTCTGTATGCCCTATCTGGTGCCCTGTATTCCCTATCTGGTGCTCTGTATGCCCTATCTGGTGCCCTGTATGCTCTATCTGGTGCTCTGTATGCCCTATCTGGTGCCCTGTATTCCCTATCTGGTGCTCTGTATGCCCTATCTGGTGCCCTGTATGCCCTATCTGGTGCTTTGTTTGCCCTATCTGGTGCCCTGTATGCCCTATCTGGTGCTCTGTATGGTGCCCTGTATGCCCTATATGGTGCCCTGTATGCCCTATCTGGTGCTCTGTATGCCATATCTGGTGCTCTGTATACCCTATCTGGGGCTTTGTATACTGCTATCTGGTGGCTATGTATACTGCTATATGGTGACTCTGTATACTGCTATATGGTGACTCTGTATACTGCTATATGGTGACTCTGTATACTGCTATATGATGACTCTGTATACTGCTATATGGTGACTCCTGACACAAGGGGTGGAAACTATAAGGGGTGGGGCTTATGAGAAGTGGGATGGGTCAAAAAGGAAGGGCGGGGTCTGCCCCCCCATCCTAAAATTTCACCAGCCGCCACTTGATGACATCATGATCTCTGACTGAGCCAATCAGAGGAAGCATTGTATTCATTCATAGACTGCAGTAACCTTAGTGAATGGTTGAGCAGCGCTCAGCCCAACCTGAAGGTACATACAGCTTATACAACACACACAGCAGCTGCATCTGTTGCTGAAGTAAACAACTTTTTTGGACCAGCCTGGTCCAAATGAACTTTTTAAACTTACTAAAACATGGAGATCAGCTTTAAAGGCATTTCCCAAGAATTTAATTGAAAGGAGTATTGGTTTTACCATGCCACCTCAAAAGTTACAGTAATTAAATGGATTATTAAGTTTTACCACCAAAGATGTCAAAGTGGTTTGATTCTGATTTCCAAATTTTGGGACCTCACATATGATTCTTAGTGCCCCCACAAACTGAACCTGAGCACATTTCACTTATCCCTAAATAACAACACTCAGCTCAGCTGATTGGTTCTGATGAAGTTAATGTGTGTGTGAGTGCAAGCAGATGCTGCCAGCGTTACTTATTATTAGGGGATAATGGGAGTATAGAAATCGGGTAGGCTTTATAACTAATCAATATGATCAATGTTTTTCTTAGGAGTTTTTGGTGGGAACAGGGTGACTGTCATTCCAATCCTCTGAGCTAATTTGAAAACACTCATGGAGAGTTGCAAAACAATATCAGCAATTTCTAGTAACTTTTTATTTTGTTAGTTCTGGATTTATAAATAGTACCGTGAAATTTGCACTGTGATTGGCTATTGAGACTGGATCACTCATAAAAAGTTATAAACAAATCGGTGCAAGTTTGATTCACCAAGGGTTTGGCAAATCTTGTTCAAAACTCAGTGAACCCATGCTTAGAAGTGAATCCCATTAATGTCTACAGGAGGAAATCTTGTAGTTGCATTCTGACTATTTTTATGTCTAATAGGCAAACTTCTTTTAAAAAAGATACAGGAAGCTGTGCACTGCCTTGGAGGGCATGTACCAATGCAATCATTTTTCTTATTATACTCAACTCCAGTCCTCAAGGCGCACCAACAGGTCACGTTTTCAGGATTTCCCTTAGATGAAACAGCTGTGGTAATTATTAACTACTTGCCGACCACTTACCGCAGTCTGACGGCGGCAAGATGGCTCGATATCGTAAACCGCAAACCGCCGCTGTGTTTCGGGGGGGCAAGGGAGCAGGTAGGGCAGACTCGATCTCCGCCGGCTACCTGTGATGGCCCCCCCCACAGTGAAAGAATGGAGGTCCGTGTATGTAAACACGGCTCTTCGTTCTCATAGAGGGGGAAGGGCTGTGATCACAGGCTTCCTGTATATGGAAGCCGTGATCGCTCCCCTCCCCCTGCCAGCCCAGCCCCCATACAGTTAGAACACACCCAGGGAACACAGTTAACCCTTAGAGCGCCCCCTGCAGGTTAACCCCTTCACTGCCAATGGCATTTACACAGTAATCAGTGCATTTTTATAGCACTGATCGCTGTATAAATGCCAATGGTCCCAAAAAAGTGTCAAAATGGTCCGACATGTCCGCCGCAATATCGCAGTACCAATAAAAATCACAGATCAAAACCATTACTAGTAAAAAAATAAAAAAAAATAAAAACCCCATAAATTAATTCTCATCATTCGTAAACGCGGCAACTTTTGCGCAAACCAATCAATAAACGCAGATTGTGATTTTTTTTTACCAAAAATATGAGGAAGAATATAAATCGGCCAAAACCGATGAAAAAAATGTTTTTTTTTTTTTGGATTTGTATTTTAGCAAAAAGTAAGAAATTTTTTTTTTTGCAAAATTATCGCTCTTCTTTTGTTTATAGCGGTGATCAGAAATGACACAAAGGGGATCAAATACCACCAAAAGAAAGCTCTATTTGTGGGAAAAAAAGGATGCTAATTTTGTTTGGGTACAGCGTCGCACAAACGCGCAATTGTCAGCTAAAGCGACGCAGTGGCGAATCGCAAAAAGTGCTCTGGTCCTAAAGTGTGAAATCCTTCCTGGGCTGAAGTGGTTAAGGCAGTGAAACTGATCAAATCACCTGTGCAAAATATTGGAAATCCTGAAAACATGACCTGCTGGTGCGCCTTGAGGACTGGGGTAGAGAAATACTTCTCTACAGCTAGGAGAGGGTCTTTTTGTGTGAGCTCAACATTGAAGATACACAAATCCTTTTGATGGTGCATTAAAACTGTAAATGCTTTTATGGAACAGTTTGATTTTCACAGGCATTCTCAGTGACAGCATGCACTAGCATATTTGGCTATAGAATTGATTTTTTTAGGGCTAGTAGGGCAAGGACAAGGCTTTCAAAAAAGGCATGAGAAGCTGTGCACTGCTATGGGGGATACTGTATGTACCATTTGTGGGGGCAGTCCAATGGCAGGTCTTTTCTTAAAGGCTACTTTTTTTTTCTTCTAAATTCCAACTCCCCTATGTACCAATATACCATTAATGTACTTCTTTTGCAGAAATGGAAACATTTTCTATTTATCCTATACAGCCATTACCTCAGTGCCCAGCTTGTTGTATAAAAAAAACTTCTCCATTACTTCTCCATTACTTCTCCATTATTTCCTGGACAGACCTTGGAACATGAAAACTGTTAAGTCACAGGAAGGAGTTTACCAGCTAACACTACCACCCACCTCCTCAGGTGCATTGTTTTTTTAGGCAATCAACTAGTGATCACTGTTCTCAGTGTGGTAAATCTAAAGAAGATCGTACAGAGATTGTATAGTGTATGGTCATCTTTATACACCTAAAATTGACTAGTTGCTCTTTCGGTGCCATTAATTGTTAATGGCACACCAAACACAGAAACTAACACATTTTGACACTTGAAAAAAGGAGTGACAAAAGCAGCAAAACGCACAGTAAAAAGGTGAAAACTGCGAAAAGTTCCCATGAGCTACTTTTCCATGTGTAGGGCAGCCAATTGAAATCAACAGGCTGCCCTGTGCATGTCAAGGGAAAAACGAGCCAAAAAACATATGCTCCCACTACACTAGTTGTGAATGGGGCCTAAAAGTAAAATAGGTGTGTTTACACAAGAACAATGAGGCTCCATTCACATCTATGCATTTCCGAATGCATAGCAAGCTGCACAGAAAATGCACACTTTGCCATGCATTTCAGAAAGGGCACCGCATATGAACATTGTGTTCACGTTGCTATTACATGTTAAAGGCACCCCAAGTGTGGGTAGTAGGCATGCATTTGCTCTGTGACAAACGCACAGCAAATGCACCAAAAAGTGAGGTAAAAATGCACCATGCTCTGCTCCAAAAAAAGTAATGGAGCTTCTTTGGGGCAATTGTAGCATTCAAGTGACTGGGCTGCCCTATGCGCTCCAAAGTGCCCCCAAAAAAGGCTGCAACACGGAGATGAGAACAGGGCCTGACAGCTGAGTGTCTCTGTCCATTCTGTCCTCCTATGTATAAAGATGGCTATACAATATGCAATATGATTGTTCAATTTCATTACACTTTGCTTTAGACCAGAACTATGGAAAAGGATGACCCACCTGAACAATCCATTCAATTTGTATCAAATCAAGCAAGCTCTTGCACTACATAGCACTACATAGCTGATGATATCTAAAGGAGATTGTACAATCAGATTGTACAGACAATGGATGGAAAATAAAAGAAGTGGTATAGTAATGAGGCAGGTGTGGTCCAGACAGGTGAACAAGCCCTATTACGCCCTCTTGTGTGATGCATCAAGGAAGTGCAAAGTGGGATATGATCTACAGGAAGTGATGGAATCAAAAAACATTTTTAAACATCCAAACAGATAGATGAAAGTTCAATGCTTCCATTACTGAGGTAAATGAGAGACAAGCACATTAGGATTTCTGGGCCAGAGACAATAGAAAACGCTTTTATTTACTGTATTATGAAAATTAAAATTCTGCCCCAAAAGATGAAATTAGCCTTTCAAATTCTGGCTTGTAGTCAGTTGTATTTAATAGGTTGCATAGCAAACAAACAAAACAAAACAGAAAATAAATCCTTGCCATCCAGGCACTAACTAAACAGTACATGTTCCTACCTCGCAGCAGAAGAGCTTTTCCTAGTCACCACTAAAAAACAGGTTTAGCAAATCTTTTCTATTCTTATACAGAGCAATCTCCACATGTAGCTCTCTCAGTTATTAGCTGAGTCCCAGGCTAGAGCAGCTGGGAAAATATGAAAGCAAGGTGATACATAGCGACCCTCAATCACACCACCTTTCATTATATCAAATATCCCCCCCTCTGCTCAAACCACTCCAGCTAAGTGGTTCGAGCAACTGTCCCACCAAGGTAATGGACATGAGCAAGGACATCTATGTTGTCCTGAAGTTTCCCAGCTCTATGCACTACTGTAAATTTAAATGCTTGTAGAGCTAGGAACCACCTTGCCACGCAACTGTTTTTCTCCCTATTTTTACACATCCATTTGGGAGGGGCATGATCAGTGACTAGTTTGAATTGTTTCTCCAACAGATAATATTTGAGGGCCTCCAAGGCCCATTTGATAGGCAAACATTACTTCTCACCAATGGCATTGTTCTTCTTATGTCCGGGTGCTCCTCCCTATCTCTGATTTGGGACAGCACAGCACCCAGTCCCACATCAGAGGCACCTGTCTGTACCACAAATTCTTTTTTGCAAAGTCCAGGGTCATGAGCACAGGTTGTGCACACAATCCTATTGACCTGAGGTTTAATTAGCCTTTGACCAATAATGTAGCCAAGGTTTTTGGCCTCCTCCAAGCCTATGGCACACTTTTTTTGTGTTAACAGTAAGTCCTGCTTTCAAAAGGCATCCGTTTATACTGGGATGACCCCTCTGGTATAGAGAATGCTGTCTTTTCTTTTGCAGATTCAGTTAGGGGTACCTGCCAATAGCCTTTAGTAAGATCTAAAGTAGTTGATGTACCAGGTAGTTCCCAATCTGTCAATGAGCTCGTCCACCTGAGGCATCGGGTAAACATCTAATTTGGACACACTATTCAAGTTTCTGAAATCATCATCTTCTGGGTCCGTCTGGCTTTGGGACAACACTATTGGACTTGACCAATCACTATGTGACTCCTCTATCACTCCAAATTCTAACATTTTCTTTATTTTATATGTGACTGCTTCCTGCCTGACTTCGGGTATTCTATAGGGCTTTACATTCACATGGGCTCTATAATTAGGTCATGCTGTATAACTGTGGTTAGTCCAGGTAGGTGAGAAAAAACGTATCATTCTGTTGGGCCACCGACAAGGTTTCAGTTATGGGAACATCGTGTGTCAGGGAGGGCTTGTCCTTTTGGGGGGTTGGTACTGCCAGTAAAGTCTCTCTGTTCTTCCAAGTAGGGATGGGCCGAACACCCCCTGGTTCGGTTCACACCAGAACATGCGAACAGGCAAAAAATTTGTGGGAACATTTGAACACCGTTAAAGTCTATGGGACCCGAACATGAAAAATCAAAAGTGCTCATTTTAAAGGTTTATATGCAAGTTATTTCCCTAAAAAAAATGTATGTTGACCCGAGATATGTATCAATGCAAAAAAAAGTTTTTAAATTGATAGTTTTTTCAGGAGCAGTGATTTTAATAATGATTAAAGTGAAATAATAAAAAAAAAATGATAAATAATGTGCCTGGGGGTCCCCTTAGTCTGCCTGTAAAAGGGCACATCTCTGTGATGTTTAGAACATAGCCAGAGAAAAATAACATTTGTGGGTCTGGTTTGGATTTTAAGGGGAACTCCGCACCAAAATTAAAAAACAAATTGACGTGAGGTTCCCCCTAATATTCAAACCAGACCCTTATCTGAGCATGCAACCTGGCCGGCCAGGATGGAGGGGTGAGTGAGTGCCCCCCTCCTGAACCGTACCAGGCTACATGCCCCCCACCCCAAAGCACCTTGTCCCCATGTTGATGGAGACAAGAGCCTCTTCCCCACAACCCTGGGCAGTGGTTGTGGGGGTGTGTGGGAGGGGGGCTTATCAGAATCTGGAAGCCCCTTTAATAAGGGGGCCCCCAGATCCCGCCCCCCATATGAATTAGTATCGGGTACATTGTACCCCCACTAATTCACCAAAAGTGTCAAAAAAGAAAAAAACACAAGAGACAATTAGGGACAAGTCCTTCATTAAAAAATAAAAAATAAAAATAAGTTGTAATCCATTGTCAATCACGGTACGCAATTAACCGGGAAAAAAAAAATGAACAGCTCCTCCTCCATGGGAGGGCTCCCGCCGACTGAGCTCTCTTTGTTTTGATGTTTTATTTATAGTGAAGGACGGGGCCACCCAGTGACATAATTGAGTGACCCGTCCCTCTGACGTCACAGGACACGAGAACGGGGCAGGGTCATCCGTACATCATCCCGTGGCCCCGCCCTGCACTATAAATAAAACGTCAAAACAAAGCCAGTGCAGACGGCGGCAGCCCTCACATGGAGGAGGAGCTGTACGCGCCGTCTGCGCGCAATGCATTATGGGGCACTCCGCAAAGTCGCTGCGAAAGTCCCATAATGTTCTAAATTCGACAAACGGGCGAACGCCCAATGTTGGAGTCGAACCGCGGGCCCATCCCTACTTCCAAGGTTTCAAGAGATTAACACAATGTATTTGCTCTTCTTTCCTTCTCCCTGGCTGGGATTTTATATTTTACTTCCCCTACTCTTTCCATAATTTCATTATGACCTTGCCACTTTGCTAGGAATTTACTCAACTGTAGGGGGCTACTACCAGCACTCTATCCCCAGGGCTGAAGGTACGGATCTTGGCACCCCGATTATAAACCCTTTTCTGTGCCTCCTGGGCTTTTTCCTTATGTTCCTGTACAAACAGCATGGCCGACGTGATTCTATCCTGCATCAGTGAGCTTTGCTTGATGACACTTCTATAGGGCATGGTCTCTCTCATCTGTGATTTTTTTTTTTTGCAACATTTATCAATCCCCTAGGATGTTTACCATACAGTAGTTCAAAAGGTGAATAACCTGTAGATGCCTTAGGTACCTCTCATATAACAAACATGAAGTACAGCAACAAAAAATCCTAATTTCTCCCATCTTTGTCCACAACCTTTTTTTAACATGTTATTGAGTGTCTTTTTAAATCTCTCCCATCAGTTTGAGGGTGGTAGACAGAGTTACGGAGGTGGGAGATTTAAAACAACTTATACAACTCCTTAGTAACTCTGGACATAAATGGTGTACCCTTATACATTACGCTTTCTTTCAGGATACCCACATGACGAAATACCTGAATAAGCTCTTTGGCAATATCCTTAGCTGAGGTATTATGCAAGGGAAATGGCTTCAGGATACCATGTGGCATAGTCCAGCATTACAAGTATGTGCTGATAGCCCCAGGCAGACTTTACCACTGGTCCCACCAGATCCTTGCCAATTCTTTCAAAAGGCACTTCAATGATTGGTAATGATACCAGCGGACTGCAAAAATGGGGCGATGGTGCAGAATACTGACACTGTGGGCATAACTCATCTGCATGTAAACCAGACCTGGGTTATTCTCTCCTTAGTTTGTGTGTGTTCGCCCATGATATGGCTATGGGCTAAATCTAATACCATCTGGCTATATGGTTTGGGGACCACTAGCTGTTCTACCACCTCCTCCCTTTGCTTTACCACTTGATATTGCAAGTTATTTTTAGGAGCCATATAGGGAAAAGATCACCCCAACACCTGGCTCAACCGGTTCCCCATCTATCATTTTTATGTTTCCTCTGGTAAGCCTGGAGTCTTTTAGTTGTTCCGTATAAAAAAATCATCCTTTCTGACTTGTAAATCAGGCACCACATTCTGTCCACTCTCAATATTAGAGTCAGGGATAATTTCTTGTTCAATATTCTCAAGCTGGGGGTTCGATTCTGGCTCCTCCTGTTCTTCAGCTTTTACAGCAGTGGTTCTCAACTCCTGTCCTCAGGACCCACCAACAGGCCAGATTTTAAGTATTACCTTGCGAAGATGCAAACTAGAATACTGCAATCACTGAGCAGCAAATTATATCACCTGTGATACATTTCAGTTGTCCTGCATACCTGGCCTGTTAGTGGGTCCTGAGGACAGGAGTTGAGAACCACTGCTTTACAGAGAAAGGAAAAGGATATATCCCTTCCTTGGACACACCAACTGTATCCTCTTCTATTTTGCAATCAAAAGGATCAGAAGTCAGTTCAGGTGTTTCCCCAGTAGAGGGAGTTATGTCCTCCTGACTCCTTTTGTTTTTCCACAAGCTACAAAAACAAGCAAAATCTTTCTCCACTTTAGCTTAATGAAGCAGTGAGGGTACCACTCCCACTGAATGTGTCACAGAGCCCCAGGGAGTATCAATCTCAACTATAGCAGTCTGGTAGTCACGTGTGTCACCATGTATACAAATGGCCCCAATAGTACTAGGGTGAAACATTGTTTTCTGTCGAACAGACCGACATATACATGGGCCGAATGTTGTCCATTTTTTTAACTGCCCGATGTCTCTCGATATTTGCTCCGTTTGTGCCAGGCTTTCGTTTTTTCCTTTCAAACAAAACATTGGCATGGTGCAAATGAAAAGCAGCCTAACAGATGGTCAGTGATAAGTGAAAGCTTCACTTAAAGCAACCTAAACTTTAAAAAAAGTACTTAAAGTGCATAAATTAAACCGCGCTCCCACAAAATATGTGCAAACATAGCAAAATATAAAGCGCAAATAACATATACCAAAATGCAATACTTAATAAAGTGACTGTGCAATCATAAGTGTCCACTGGGAAAACAAAAGTGTCCTCTAGAAAAACAAATTCATATGAATTCCATATTGCACAAGTCCAATCAAAAAAGTTCCATGATCAGTTCATTAGTGCAGACGTGCCACAATTCTGGACTAAAAGTGCAGGTTCCACAAGATGATAGGGGTAATGTCAACCTCCACCTACACCAATTTCACACCCTACTCACCAGAGGGAGTTGATCTCCAACACAGAGATCAAAAACATCTGTTATATGTCTCCACATAGTATCATCAGCGAGCCAGGAACTGAGGACGGATCATCATAACCTGCTAGCTCAAAAATATTCTTTACTCCATTTAGAATATAAGCACAAACACATATTTAAAGCAACTGAAAATCACGAGTAGACGCATATCCCATAATTACTTGGAGAGTCCTTAGAAGCCTTCCTTCAGCCATTGCTTTCGTGGTGATGCCTGCAAAGTTTTCAGGTAGGTCATGCTTTCACAAGGCATTCAGCAAGTGTAGCCTGCAAAGTTTTCAGGTAGATCCTGCTTTCACAAGGCGTTCAGCAAGTGTAGCCTTGTGTGCTGTCACGGTATCACAGCACTGTCCTCCCCTCCACACTGGGCGCTCAGTGTCAGCAGACTGGCTGTGATAAGACGAAGCCGAGAATACCATTGGTGTCTGCCTCTCCCCAGGCTGCTTTGGTGCTGGTTCAGCAGTGGTCCGCTCAGGCTATGAGTCAGGTGCCCGCCACCTGTACACCGGAGTTCAGTGCTGTGTGTGCCGCTCTCAGATGAATACAAGCATCCCCTATGTTCGTGCACGCTCCCATGTGCTTTCCCGCAGCCCCCCTGCCTACACTGCGCACACCCAGTCCTTCACTTCGCAACGTATTTAAAAAAGTGCTATCAACATAAAATACAAAAATGAAAACACCAACATGCTACCCCTGAAACAAATATCCACGTTTTAGCCTTGCAGCAAAGAAAAAAAAAAGTTTAACCTAAAACAAAGATCCTGTCAACATAACATGTAAACAATACACTCCAAAATGATACACCCTGAAATAAAATCCCATTTTTTTTTAAAGAAAGCTTTGTAGCAAAGAAACGCAATCTAATAAAGTTTTAAAAAATATTTGTTATGGTTAGGACTGCAGCTAAAAGTGACCAATAATAAAAACAAAAAACGGGCACAAATGGGTTGATTGCCCAAAAAAGCTAGCGATCAGATTTAAAGTACAGTTCTCTAACTAACCCTAATCTCTCTCTATGCAGTTTGTCTGCTTTCCCTATGCTTCCCATACAATTGATGTGTTACTCAATGGAACATTGTGCTCTAAAAGCAAACTTCCTGCAAAATTAGCCTAACAAAGTATGCAGTGGCTTCCTGTTCATCGTGTACTATCGAAATGGCCTCATGTGTTTAAGTAGATCATTAATAAATACATAAAATACAGAAGACATATGGGACATCTGTGTTGGTTCAGCAAACATCACAAAAATTGTCTAATAAGCCTTGGAATACAGTGATTAGAGCAATGAAATCAAGAAAAAGATTCCAGCAGCATCAGCTGAACAGTCTGAACTTTCTATTTGTGAATGTATCTATATATTATTGGCAATGTTTGTCTAGACAGTTGTAATGTATGGTAATTGCACTTTGTGTAGTTTGGCAAAAAGTGTTTTGTTTACATTTACAAAATGCACATAAACTAAACCCTGCCTGAACAACTCTAAAAAAAAATATGATAAAAATAAAGGTACATATTTACAATTATGGTTTAACCCTTAATTTCCATTAAACATATTATAACCTAAAGACAGTATTTATTAGGGAAGGTTGAATACATTAGTAAAGAAACTTTGTTTTTTTCAATTGCTATTAAAGTGGTTACAACCCATGACAACCACTTTAACCTACGGGTAAGCCTATAATAAGGCTTACCTGTAGGTTCCCTGCATATCTCCTAAACCTGCATGGTTTAGGAGATACACAGTGCACTGTAATGTGCCCATGTCATCGGGCACATGCGCAGTGATGAAACGGCCTCCATACCGTTCCTTCACTGACATTGTGCCGCGATTGGCGACTCCCGTGATGTCACGTGGCTCCGGCAAATCACAGAGCCAGGAAATTTCTACTGCGGGGACAGCGCAGGCTTCCAATGCAGGTAAAATGTTACATAATAGGCTAGTACTAGCCTATTATGCTTTTACATTGCAGGGTAATGAGGAGGAACGAAGAGGAAGTAAAACCCATTAAATGCTACATTTATCATTTTTACATTCAAGTCAAGGCACCTAATAAAATGTGCCTAAAATTTACCCTTGACCAATTCAGCAATTTCTCTCCCAACATGCATAATCTATGGGATAATTTTATCTACTCTCTAGCAATATAATAAATTGTGCTGAATCAGAAGTTCTGCCCTTTTACAGTAATTCTCTGTACCACAAGGAATTTCAACTTGTCTTCCCATAATTGGCAAACCATCTAATTTAATTTTTTTACGATGCAATCTTAGCCATTGTACCTGTTCTCTCAATGTTTCACCCTCCTTCAACATACTAAGTAATGGAACTATTATTCTTTGGATATAAAGCCTCATCTCAATAAATATAAACATTCCCTCTAAATAATGTGTCCCTATCTCCTCTAAATTAATGGTTGTGCTGTACACTCCCAGTCAAGGCCCACTGATTAGACGTATTAGAATATTTAAAGAGCATTTCCAATGTAAAATATTTAGCCCTAAAGTTGAGCAGAATATGAAAAGTCCAATTTGCCTTCCTACCATCCTAGCACATACCCTGTATCTTTGGCACCTATGGCTTAAATACCCTTCAATAGGAAGCACCCCCCCCCCCCAACTATTAAATTTACCACAGCTTAATGACTAATAAAGTATCTCTCAGTTCAACTCTCTACCCAATGTCCATGGCTGAAGATTCACTTCAAACGGATCAGGTTTTACTTCATCTATACCAGACCCTTATCCTACAGTAGGTGATGATCTAGTATAGATGGGGACCCCAAGCAAAAAAAACAAAAAAACAAATGGCATGATCCATTTATTATCCAGGATAAGGGTCTGGTATGTATTTTCTTTAGGGGAACATCACATTTTTTTTGCATGGGACCACCACTATTAACATCTTTTCCAGATCCTTATCTATGATGCAGGTCTGGTATAGATACAGGGAATCCATGGAAATTTGTTTACAATTAGAACAAAGTGGCTTGAAACTGTCTTTTTTATTCTATTTTTGTTCCCTAAAAAGGCTATTACTGATTCCTAAAATTTAGCTAGCATTGATTTCAGTGGGGTCCATACTCAGCATTCAAACTTCAGAAAAGTTCACCAAACATACCCTGAAATTAACCTGGATATGTTTGACTCGTCTCTAAACGTGACTATATTATTTAATAAGAGTTGAAATTTTACCCCACCCAAACTTTTGTATCTTAGCCTGTGATTTGGCAAAACCAGTTTAAATGATATACAGTATAACACGAGAAAGACCATTATACAGTATAGCCTGGCTTTTCTTCCCTGTAGTGGAGACCTTTGTCTAAGGATACAACAATTAAATCAGGAAATAAATAACATCTTACTTTTTACCTCCAAGCTAAACTCTACAAAACACAAAAATCCAGGATTTTTAGGGGGGTTTTGACTGGCTGCTGAGATGTAATCAGTGTGCCTGAAGAGCTCAAATCTGGCAAATGACCCTCCAAAGGTGAGAATTGGTAAAGTTGCAGTCAAAATTTAGGGATCGCCGTCAAGATAGTGGCACTCCTCCATGCCATGAGACTCCCAGAACTCAGTAGCTGCAAAGACATCAAGGCATGGTGAGTCCTCACTCTCTGCTAATTCAGACCCAGGCATACTGACCCTAGACAGAGAAAGCTATGTTAGTGTCACATAGGAATGCAGAGCCCACACCTAAACAGCTCATGGATGCTATCTACCAGTGCCGGGCCTCCCTGAAAAACTGCAAATGGTGCCTTTAAAGATGGCTCCCTCCCTCCTTAACCACTTGCTTGCTGTTACACTTCTAAAAACGGTGAAGTGGTAGTTGCTTTTATTAATGGCACTGCAGAAATCACCCTCGGTGGCCAGTGCACCTGTTATTGGATGTGAACCAAGCATTGGGTCACTCGGATTGGCTCTTTTCTTTGGTTTTAACATTTTTTTTTTTTACTAGTTTTTCAATACTCTAATCAGAGTAGTTCAGTGTCACCATAGCAACACTGTACTCCTCTGAGGGTTTTTTTTTTTTACAATGATTGCTGTTAGAATGAAAATCATTGTAACAGCAATACACTGTGTGCAGAATTATTAGGCAAATGAGTATTTTGACCACATCATCCTCTTTATGCATGTTGTCTTACTCCAAGCTGTATAGGCTCGAAAGCCTACTACCAATTAAGCATATTAGGTCATGTGCATCTCAGTAATGAGAAGGGGTGTGGTTTAATGACATCAACACCCTATATCAGGTGTGCATAATTATTAGGCAACTTCCTTTCCTTTGGCAAAATGGGTCAAAAGAAGGACTTGACAGGCTCCGAAAAGTCAAAAATAGTGAGATATCTTGCAGAGGGATGCAGCACTCTTAAAATTGCCAAGCTTCTGAAGCGTGATCATCGAACAATCAAGCGTTTCATTCAAAATAGCCAACAGGGTCGCAAGAAGCGTGTGGAAAAACCAAGGCGCAAAATAACTGCCCGTGAACTGAGAAAAGTCAAGCGTACAGCTGCCAAGATGCCACTTG
>BLSH010387438.1:537705-556567 GCA_018402905.1 Glandirana rugosa | reverse complement strand
AAGATGTGCAATGATTGACGGTTTGATTTAAAGTGACACACATACTTGAAATAATTGTGCAGAAGAGATGTGCACTGATTCCCGGTTTCATTTAAAGTGATACACACATCTTGCAGAACAGTGATATGGGTTCTCCCGGCTTATTTATACTTTTTTGACACAGTTTGAAGATGATTTTAGAACAGTGATATGGCTTCTACCGTTAATTAATACTTTTCAGACACAGTTTGAAGATGGTCCACATCCACCTCCATTTTTGATTTTTTTATGAAATTATTTTTAAAAAAATGCTTTTAGTTATTTCCCTGTCCCCATTTCTTTGTAGGGCACTTGTCCCACCCTTACCCCCATTTTCCTTCCTTTTGCAGACCTCTAGGACTTTCCTGGACTTTTTTTACAGCAATTTTCAGAACTTTTAGTAAAATTACCAGAACCCCGGACCCAAACCCGGACTTTTTTTGAAAAGTCCGGGTTCGGGTCCGGGTCCCGGACACCCCAAAGTTCGGTACGGACTCGAACTTTACAGTCCGGGTTCGCTCAACACTACTCACCAATGTTCTTGGTTTAATATGTGCCTTTTTTAATATTATGTTGTAATGCTTTGTTAGAATGACTGTTAATTATCTTTCTGTAATTTTGCAGCTAATAATGTCATGTGGGTGTTTAGTCATTTTATGAAATGTGTGGGCGGTTATGCACTGTGAAAGTAAAGCTGTGTACACTGTAAGGTATAGTCCAATTTTAGATTGTAAGCGCCTATGAGCAGGGCCCTTTCAAACCCAATTGCTAACGGTTTTGCTAAATGTGTATATACTGTAAATAATTTAATGCCAGTAAATATGTTCATACTTGTCTTTCTGCTGGCAAAATAAAATGAAATTGATTTTGCTTGTTGTTGTTCTCTTTTTTAACTTACTTTTTTAGTTTTGGGGGTTGGTGGTTTTGAGGAAGTGGATTACCTTCCTTAGGGCCGATTCACACTGCTGTGGTGTCCGAGATCGGATGTGATTCGCACCGCAGTGCAAATCACATATGATCTGTGCTATGCAAATTCAGCCATGCAGATAGTATGGCTGAATTTGCATCGTATCCTGACCAAACTCGCACAGGACCCTTATTTTTGTTATGCAGCAGAATCAGATCAGAACTGATTTGGGGGTGTCATTAGCTTTCTATTGA
This sequence comes from Glandirana rugosa, assembly GCA_018402905.1. Taxonomy (NCBI): domain Eukaryota; kingdom Metazoa; phylum Chordata; class Amphibia; order Anura; family Ranidae; genus Glandirana; species Glandirana rugosa. The sequence goes on along the minus strand of BLSH010387438.1, from coordinate 555,388 downwards.
CACACCCAGCAGTTTGCATATGGCAGTGTGAACTGTCTAAGTCAGATGCGATGCGGGAACCCGCAGTGGATTCGCAGGGTTCCCGCATCGCACTAGTGTGAACCAGCACTGATAAGTCATCTTCTCATTTATATTTGCATAGTCCTTACAGATATACATCAGCAGGAAGTGTAATGTGGCTGGAAACAGGAAGTGCTGTGTGCACATGGGTTGCAAGCAATTGTGTGGTGACGCCAAATAAATCAATGAATCCCACCCACACCACATATAAATCTCACATCCTCCCCTACATTGATCAAAATTGTAATTTCAACTTGAGTGTGGCTATAATGTATTGTCCCCTCAATCCATACCAAGCCCTTTTGCTCAGAGATGGATTTGAAGGGGAAGCCCACTCCAATTTTTTTTACAAAATGGCGGGGGATCCCCCCAAACTACAGACCCCTTATGAGCATGCAGCCTAGAGGTCAGGATGGGGGGACCAGTGAGGGCCTGCCCCCCTCCTGGACCAAACCAGGCCACATGCGTTTAAGATGAGGGGGTGTGTGCTTTGGGGTGGGGGAGCTCTGCGCCCCCCCACCCCAAAGCATCTTGTACCTATGTTGATGGAGACAAGGGCCTCTTCCCGATAACCATGGTGGTTGGGGGGCTGATCGAAATGTGGAAGCCCCCATTAACAAGAAGGCCACCAGATCCTGGCCCCCCATGTGAATGGGTATTGAGTATATCATACCCATTCACCTAAAAAGTGTAAAAATGTATTTAAAAATGGAGACATTTTTTGTCCAATCTTTTTTGTTAAAAATATGTCTCGCAATGTACATTCATGGTCAATAGGGATGATCCCCTGGTTCGAGTCAAAAGTATGTTCAAATCAAACATCGGGGGGTTTCTAAATCCTGAACATTATGGGGTGCTGGTGGGAAATTTGAATGGCCCATAATGCAGTGAATGCATTGTGGGGGAATGCTGCCCGCTGATTGGCCAAAGCATGCACATGACCTGCGTCCTTTGGCCAATCACAGCATGCTCTGCTGTGAGAGCCATGATTGGCCAAAGGCAGGGTGCCTTTGGCCAATCATTGCTCAGCGGGTCAGAGTCCAAGCCCACACTATATAAGGCCACTTACACAGTGGCCGAATATAGTGAAAACATTTGCGGAGATAGCAAAAGGTTATGCAGTGGCATATATATGTACATCATGGTATATATAATACAATGCATTTAGTGTATTTATTTCAGGTACTTATATAGCACTGTCACTTTACATATATATTGTACATTCACATCAGTCCCTACCCTCAAAGAGCTTACAATCTATGGCCCCTAATTCACATTCATACATATACTAGGGCCAATTTAAACAGGATATAATTTACCTACCTGTCTTTGGAGTGTGGGAGGAAACTGGAGTACCCGAGGGAATACCACACAGACACAGGGAGAGCAGGCAGGGTTGTGGTTGGGATTTGAACCAGTGACCCTTTTGCTCCCAAGTGAAAGTGCTAACCCCTACACCACTGTGTAGACTATACACAGTGCATGCACGCTCAGATAAGGGTCTGGCATAGATTTTAAGAGAAACTCTATGCCAAAATTAAACAGAAATTTTGGGTAGGGTCTCCTGCAAAGTCCGTACCAAGCCCTTTAGGTCTGGTATGTATTTTAAGGGGAACCCCATGTTAAATTTTGGGAAAAATGGCGTTGGGGTCCCCCCACAATGCAAACCAAACCCCAAAGAACCCTCCCCATGTTGAGGACATGTGGCCTGATAAGGTTCAGAGGGGGCACACTCACTCGTCCCCATCCCCCCTGCCATGCCAGGGCTGCGTGCTCACATAAGGGTCTGGTTTGGAATTTGGGGGGCCCCAACACCATTTTTTATAAATTAGGCATGGGGTTCCCCTTAAAATCCATACCAGACCTAAATGGGCCTGGTATGGACTGGGGTAGACCCCCAGCGCAATACTTTTTCAATGATCTTTATCTATATTGCAGGGAACCAGCAATATATTCCAGCCGCGACTGATTTTAATGTCAATTTTTCCTTTACAAATGTCATTTTGCGGTGGCACTGTTCTAAACATCACAGAGATCCATACTAAGAGGACCCCCAAGCACAATATTTAACCACTTGCCGACCGCCCGCTGCAGCGTGACAGCGGCAAAGTGGTTCGTTATCGCAAACCATCGTCACCTGATGGCGGCTGCGATAACTAGCATTGTGGGCGCGCTCACATGCTCACTGCATTCCGGGGGGGCCAGGGAGCAGGTAGGGTGGACTCAATCGCCGCCAGCTATCCGCGATGGCCCCCCTGCAGTGAAAGAACGGAGGTCCGTGTATGTAAACACAGACTCCGTTCTGACAGAGGGGGAAGGGCGGTGATCACAGGCTTCCTGTATATGGAAGCCGTGATCACTCCCCTCTCCCTGCCAGCCCAGCCCCCATACAGTTATAACACGCCTAGGGAACACAGTTAACCCTTAGAACGCCCCTCCAGGTTAACCCCTTCACTGCCAATGGCATTTCTACAGTAATCAGTGCATTTATATAGCACTGATCGCTGTATAGATGCCAATGACCCCAAAAAAGTGTCTAAATGGTACAACATGTCCGCCGCAATATTGCAGTACCAATTTTTTTTGCCATTATTAGTAAAAAATTTAAAAAAAACCCATCATCATCATCGGCTGCTTTTGCGCAAACAAATCAATAAACGGCGATTGTGATTTTTAAAATCAAAAATATGAGGAAGAATATAAATTGGCCAAAACCGATGAAATAAAATGTTTTTTATATTTTTTTGTTGGATTTGTATTTTAGCAAAAAGGAAGAAAAACTGGTTATTTTGCAAAATTGTTGCTCTTCTTTTATTTATAGCGGCGGTCAGAAATGACGCAGAGGAGATCAAATACCACCAAAAGAAAGCTCTATTTGTGGTAAAAAAGGACGCAAATTTTGTTTGGGTACAACGTGCATGACCACGCAATTGTCAATTAAAGCAATGCAGTGCCGAATCGCAAAAAGTGCTCTGGTCCTAAAGCGTGAAATCTTTCCAGGGCTGAAGTGGTTAGAGGAATATTTCATGTTTTTTTTTTATTTTCACGTTAACCATTATTAAATCCACTGCTCCTGAAAAAAACAATTGTTTGTAAACTTTTTTTTTCTATTCATACATGTCCCCTAGGGCTAAAGCTGTTAAAATTAGAGAGAGGGGGTGGTAATTTTTTTTTATGGTAATGAACCTTGCATACGAGCAATAAATGGAGGAATTCTGAAACCACAGGTTCAATTCCAGCTGACATCCAGCGCTTAGAACATGTGATCTGAGAGGCATCTTCCGAGGCAAATAAAGTTCGCATGTGTGTAGATTTACTCCAGGTTTGTGAGAGTTGAAGTCATAATTGCCTTTAATTGGGAGTTATTTTAAGGCACTCCTGGAGTAGATTTGGGAGGTATAGTAAATCAGGGCCACTGTGTCTGTTTCCCTCTCAGCATGGTGTGTGCCCTCTGTGGTAGTGCTGAGCCAGCACCGTGCCTTTCTCCTTTAGTGTCATCCTGTAGGGCTGGCAGGAGGAGACTGCACCGGGACAGAGAGCAGCTGCAGGCAGACTGGCAGAGAATGGCACAGCAGATCCAGGCCAAGCAGTATTGTGGCTGGGGAGAGGATTGGCAGTGGGAAGGGAGCTCTACTGAAGTAGATCCTCTCATGCTGTGCTCAGCCATGCTCCCTCCACTCCACCTTAGGTATTTGTAAAAGGTGGCATGACATCACTGACTGTGCTTTCGTCCCGCCTCCTCCCCTGACGGATAGTTGACAATCCTGCGCCCGGGCCCCCTACATGGAGTGTCCCACCATGATGGCAGCCCTGCTGCCCGACAGCCTAATTTAGAGGGTGGGCACACTGGGGTGCAATTGCCCCCCCTTGTGCCACTGGGTTGTGTCTCCCCCCTGAAAAATTCTGCCCATGCTGTTTGCCTTGCGGAAGATATGCCCCTGTTGACCCCTGCATTCAATGTTTTATATACTCCTGTCCCCCAGATTCTGTACATAACATATGATTGGCATACATTTACCCGTTCCCCCCCCCCAATATATATATATATATATTTTTATTTTTTTTGGGGCATTTCCATGTGCATTTAGAATGTGCATTTTTGATAACATATTTCCTGAAGCACAACAATCTTTTATGTATCACTATCTTTTATGTACCATAATCATTTTTGAGAAATTTTAATTGCTACAATTTTCAAATGGACGAATCTGAATAATAATATATTTTTTGATAATTTTTAAAAGATTTTTATCTAAAAATTGGACCAAGGTGTCAGTTTCCATTTCATTAATTCCTTTCTCCCTCCCCTTCCCCCAACAACGAGTGATACCATAATGTTGCTATTACTTAGTATTTTTATTTTTATAATATACTGATTCAGTACTCCCTTTTTCCCCTTCTCTTCTCCCCCTCCCCCCTCAGTCGGGTTGAGGAGGGCATGTGGATGTGTTTTTCCCACTAGATGGAGTCGCAGCTCCTAGTGGTGAGAGGTCGGCTCAGCACAAGGAAGTTGACGAGTCCGGTGTACAATAGTATGGCAGGCACTGTCTTGCCTGGAGTGCAAAACGGTCAGGTGTGTGCTGGGCTATTTGTAGAAACCTGACCATGGTTCTGGGCTCCACCCTCCCGAGGAGTCCAGGTGTGCACTGAAGTTGCCATGGAGTGCATGTGTGCATTGGGAGAAGCCAGACACCCAAGCCTGAGGGTCAGAGCAGCGAGGAGTTGTTGTCTATATGGACAGTGCTGAGAAGGTAATGGTTTGTAGGAGACAAATGAGAGCCTAAAGTGGAAGGCCCGAGAAGCAATGCTGTATGTATAAGTCAGGAGGCTGAATCTATCATTACTTGATGTTGATGTAGGAAAACCCCCTGCGAGGGAAACCCCTTTGATTTTTGTTTTCTTGAACTTTCTTTTATTAAACATGGGCTACCGTGCCCTCAAACATAGATCCTGAAAAAAAGAGAAAGAAGGCGCCTCTAGGTGCAGATGTTTAACAATTTATTGTACTCAAAAGAGCTTAGCAACTCACATGTATGCAGAAACAAGCAGGCATATCTGCAAAGGGTAAAAACCAGGCAGCAAAAGTCCATAATAGACGAGGTATCTGTAGTGCTGGGTCCGCATATAGGTATTCCGGAGAAGAGCCGAGTTGCCGACCGGCCGTGTCGGTGTCAGCTGGTTCGTGGGGGTCCGGGGTGCAGAGAGACAGCGTGTGCAGTATACCTACGTCACCAGAATGCGACGCGTTTCTGAGCGTGCAGCCTGTGATGGTAACAACGGTCGCGCTCTTTCATCAGGCATATCCTGGAAGAATGGGCTATTGCTGCTATATATCACAACAAGTGACATCTACTGGTGGGTACTAATCCACTCATCAGTAGTTAATTAAAATCAGTGATGGTACTAACATGAACAATATGTACTCATAAGATAAAAAGCTACATTATAAATGTACAATGATCAGTAGATAATACAATAAAATGCAAAATGGGAAACAAAACAATGTATCTATAATAAAATTAAGTACATTTATCTGATACATCTGACATGTATAGCCATGTACATCCATACGTGTATGCACACATACACATACCCACACCACCACAGACATACAGAAGGGGTGACCATGTAGGTACAGGTGCATACCGAAACACACGGGTGCACAAAGTTAAAAGGAAAAAAGAACAGAAATGTTAATGTGGAGATATGTGATTCATAAACAATAAAAAAAAAATAGAAAAAATAGAAAAAAAGAAAATAAAAATACATGAAAAATAAGGATGAAAATAAATACGAATGTGAATTATAGTAGAAAAAATAAATAAGAAAAAATAGAAATATAACCAAATATAACAATAGAAATAAATATGAAGATAAAAATAAAAATAATAATCATAATACTAATAATCATAAAGATAAAAAATAAAAATATAAATAAAATTAAAATAAATATATATATATATATATATATATATATATATATATATATAAAATAAATAAAAATAAAAATAAAGATAAAATAAGATGAAAATAAAATTAAATGAATATTAATTATCGGTGTTTGTTGTGGTTTGGATAGACATCTAAAAATGTGTATGATGCGCACATATGTAAACCCAGATCATACAAAGAATATATGCACAAAAACCGATCGACCTTATCTGGGCCCCACAGTATATATTAAAAGATTATTATTACATGGCAGTAGGTCATGTATACTCCATATACTTACTATCAGTAGGCCCGCCACCCCCATGGACAGAAAGGTAGACACACATAAACCTGAAGACAAACACATACAGGTTAAAAAAGGGGGTAATAAATAAGACACATCATAATACCGTGGCTATCTCAATGGTTTCATTTAAACCTCCAGGTGAGAGGGCATCCAGGTTATAGATCCAGAAGGTCTCCCTGGCGCAGAGCTTGCTGAAACGCTCTTGTTCAAATCAAACAGAGATCCTGGCTGTCGTGAACTCACTCCAAACACATCTACCATGAGAGCTAACCACCCCCATTCCACACCTGACATACACTCTAACCTTTTTTAAAAAAAAAAAATTCTCTTTTACAATTATGCCAAAAAAAAAAAAAAGGATTAACCAAATGAATTAACCTCCCTGGCGGTATGATTATTTCAGATTTTTGGTGCTGAAAGCGGTACCATTATTTTGCATAGAAATTTGGCGTTATATATTGTAGGCCTGTAATACTTAGGAATAACTCACTTAAATCTGTCCAAACAAGAGTCTAGTAGACATCCCGGGTATGAAATAACTAAAAATAATTATCAAAAATAATAACGTAATAGTAATAAAATGTATTCAATAATGTAATCAAACCAAAAACACTGAAATTTGCTCAGTTGCAGAATTATCGCTGTCGTCACTTTCAGTGTCTGATGATAAATTTCCCCAAAAATCAGTATCACTCAATTCTGCAAATGATTCTAATTAACTCCGGTGTTTTCTAGCTGATCAAAAACCACTTTTGACGTAAAGGGACACTTTTTGGTTGCCATGGACATTCTCAAGTTTCCAGGCAGAAAGAATGACATTTATTATATAAAAGTACATGCAGAGTACTGGGCAAAGCACTAGGGGCAAAGGGGATGTGAAATGATTTCATACAGCAATGTAATCTTACAGATTACAGTGTACTGTATGTTTACTGTGTGTTCCACTTTTTGAATTTGCCACCTGTCTCCGCCCCCGTGCGACACTCGCAGGGAACGGAGCCCGGGACACAGAGGCATCGAGCGGCGGACAAAGCCCACAGACACAGCGGGGGACAATGCTGGATCCAGGGGACAAGGTAAGTAACACTGCCTTGGATCCAGCGATGCAATCCCGAGTGTGGCTCGGGGTTACCGCTAATGGTACTGAAATTCCACCCCGAGCCACACTCGGGAATACCGCCAGTAAGGTTAAAATACAAACATGTTTATTGAAACAGAATAGAAGTTAGAAATAGTGTCAAAAATTAGGTGGGAGAGTAAAGAGTTAATCAGAGCTAGTTAGGAGAAACACATGGTTAATGAAAGATTATATAGAAAATACTTTTAATTAAAAAAAAAACTTTTTTTCAAATTTCAAGGTTTCTTCAGCAACTTCTATGTGAGCAAACAGATACATCGTAATTAGTTGCTCTAGTCTAAGCCAAAACTATATAATATATACGCCTACAGGGAAAAACTTTAAACAGGAAACCAGCTCAGTAAGAATCTGTACAGATGTCTAAAAAATTATACATTTTATTGATTCATTTAAAAAGATGAGCACATACATTGGCTCAAAAGGGGAAGGACATGGACAACAAATATACATGAACAAGTGGTTACAAACGCCTGAGCAGTGATTCATAAAAGAACAGGGAAATACATATGAGCAATGAAATAACCACTGCCTTGCACCAGCAGAGGATACCCAACGCGTTTCAAATTAATTAATTGCAGATATTCCTCAGGGGTAAGTGGTTATGGTATTAAAAATTCCTCTAAATTTAGGAACAAAGAAAATACTGAAAAAACGGTAAACAACATGTTCAAATACATCCCAGAACTGTACAATACAAATTGCATTTCTAACTATATTAATATTGACCATTAGTCTGAGGCACTGGTTAACAGAGCATGAAGAGTCCAGAAAGATCAATGCAATATTGACCATTAGTCTGAGGCACTGGTTAACAGAGCATGAAGAGTCCACAAAGATCAATGCAGGCTACCTGAAACCTTCTTCTGGTTGATGGAGGTTGTACAAGGGAAGTGGGTGGTGCAGATTTCAACATCAAAAAGAGGTGCCCCGGCCACATATACAATATATTGGGGAAAAGAGATCTGCTATAGGGGCTAAACAACGGGAAGGCCAAAATTGGGAATTATAAGCACTGGTAGTAAAGACAGAATATTAGAATTCACAGTAAGCAAGAGTGCATATGAGAACACCTATGGATGAGCATCTGAATATATATAAAGGTAATGGAGAAACGCACCTGTGCTCTTGCAGTCAAGCAGGTATGAGAGAGCTGGCTAGATGACTCCAGACAGCTCATTATGTGTATAGCATATATAACACCAAGGTCAATAGATTCTAAAATACTGCAAGAAATTATAAATAAAACTGGATGAATAAAAAGGAATATTTATCCAAATTCCTATATTTAAAGCAAAACTAAATACGATAATATATGCAGTATATCCATTCCAAATTCTTATTCTATCAAGCTAGATAACTGTTAACCTTTGCTTCGGAAGGCCTCAATATCCCATGCTAGCAACAAGAGTTACACAATTAGGTGCTGTTGAATGGCAACAACTGGTACCATCTCATGGCCAGAGGTTACAGTTCCCTTAGCGGTAACTCCCTGGTCCTCTTGTGGGATGGTGTGTATTGGTTTGTAGGACTGTACTAACTTGCCCGCAAGCTGTACTCTCAAAGTTTATTGTTAAATGTGATTTTGTAAACTTGATTAAAAAAACACAGACATACAGCATCAATTAGATAGAATTAAAATGTTCTTTTTTATGTTCTTCTCTATAATATTATTATAAAGCAGTTGAAAAACCAGTCTTGATATGGAAATATTGAATAATTTTCTCTGACATTCAGGTACAGCATAGAAGACTCCCTAATCTATGCAGCTCTTTGATAGAGATCTGGAGATTTAAAAGTGACAAAAATTATTGATTTTCCACCACTATGCTAAGTTTATCAGCTTGCCTAAATGCATGTAAGTGCTAGGAACATCAATCGATTGAGCGTTCATTCATTTCAAAGGCTAGAATAAATTAATGTTCTTGCCAATATAATGAATAAACACCCAAGAGCTTGACGCGCATCATAGGCATGTGCACGGGGTGTGCCGGATGTGCCTGGGCACACCCTAATTACCCCCTGCCTGTTAGTGTAGTCGACTGCCAGCTGTCTCCCGAGATCTCCATCTTTGGCACTGAGGGTAGTGAGATACCCAGAGTCATAGGTGTGCGCACATAGGGTGGCAGGTGTGCCTGGGCACACCCTAATCACCCTGTACTGCGCAGATTCCCTCTGCTGCCTGGCTGCAGAGAAAGGGACTGGGGAATCTCTGTCCTCAGTCTCTTTCTCTGTCTCAAAATGAGGTCTGTTTAGACCCCTGATATTTCACCACAGCCCACAGCAGGGCTCCTAAAAGAATTGTAAAAAAAATATATATATATATAATATTGTAAAAAAAATAATAAAAAAGCAAAAATTGTTAAAAAAAAAATAATAAAATAAAAATAAACTACTGACACAATCTCTGCCCTATTGACACCGTCCTCTGCCCTTCTGACATACACACACACGTTTGTTTGCGCTTTTGTGGTACACACCCTAATGCAATAGGCTGCGCAAACCTATGCCCAGGGTAGAGGTGGCTGCACTGCTTGCTGTCATCTCTCCCCCTCCCCGCTGACACCCCACTAATATCACAGTATTCCCTCCCACCGTGAAGAGCCACTAAGTGTTTGTGAAACTTTCAGCTAATATCGCTGATTCCAGGGAGAAAGACCAGCTGTCAAAACTCAGCAGTGATGTCAGGGGTCGACGGGACCGAACAGCTATCAAACACCAGCCAATGGGATGGGGTCTGGGCGGGTTGCTACATTTATATGGCTCCATCCCCTGTCTTAAGCAGCCCAATCATTGGCTGGCATTTGATAGCTGCTCAGTCCCACACCCCCGATATCGCTGCTGAGTTTTGACAGCTGGTCTTTCTCCCTGGAAGCAGTTATATTACCTGACAGTTTCACACACACCGAGCAGCTCTTGCAAAGCCTCACTATCTGCTGAAAGTGAAACACCCCCTCTCCCCTGCCAGTGCCCATCAGTGAAGCTTTTCAGTGCTGCCTATCAGTGCTAATCTGTACCAATCAGTGCCCATCAGTGCCAATCATTGCCCATCAGTGCTGCCTATCAGTGCTAATATGTGCCCATCAGTGCCAATCAGTGCCGCTTATCAGTGCTAATCTGTGCCCGTCAGTGGCAATCAATGCTCATCAGTGCCACCTATCAGTGATTATCCATGCCCATCAGTGCTGCCCACCAGTGCCCATCAGTGCCGCCTATCAGTGCCACCTATTAGTGCTAATCGGTGCCCATCAGTGCCCATCAGTGCTGCCTATCAGTGCAACCTATCAGTGCCCATCAGTGCTGCCAATCAGTCCAGACCATCAGTGCCCATCAGTGCTGCCCATCAGTGCCATCTATCAGTGCTAATCAGTTTCCATCAGTGCCGACTATCAGTGCCGCCCATCAGTGCTGCCTATCAGTGCCACCTTTCAGTGCTGCCTATCAGTGCCGCCCATCAGTGCTGCCTATCAGTGCCACCTTTCAGTGCTAATCAGTGCTGCCTATCAGTGCCACCTATCCGTGCCCATCAGTGCTGCCTATTAGTGCTGCATATCAGTGCCACCTTTCAGTGCCCATCAGTGCTGTCAATCAGTGCCCATCAGTGCTGCCTATCAGTGCCACCTATGAGTGCCCATCAGTGCTGTAAATCAGTGCCCATAAGTGCTGCCTATCAGTGCCAATTAGTGCCCATCAGAGCTTGCAGTAGAGTGTCCACCACCCGCACGTTGAGACGTAAGTTGCCTAAAGATCTCCTCTCAAATTCCATGCCATCAGCCTCAGTCTCTCGGGGTTTGGGTGACACACCCCGCACTGGATCAGAAGATCTGGAGAAGTTGGTAAGGGGATCGGGTGGCAAACCTTCATTCTCCAGGCCAGTGAAAACCATGGCCTCCTGGGCCAGTATGGAAGGATTGCTACTGCCGCGACCCTCTCCCGCTGTATCTTCAAAAGCACTTTGAGAATCAAGGGAAGCGGAGGGAACACATACACCAAACGGACAGCGCATCCTGACCGAAAGCTTGAGGATTCCATGCTCGAGAGAAGAAGCGAGGAAGCTGACAATTCTTCTCCGTTGCCATTAGATCTATCGATGGTGTACCCCATATCCTGAAGATCCTGGATAGGTATTTGGGATTGAGCCCCCATTCGTTGTGATCCAAAAACTGTCGGCTCAATCGATCCGCTAAGACATTGTCGGTCCCTGGGAGATAAGAGGCTGTGAGAGAGACAAGATTCTTCTCTGCCCATGGAAAGATCTGAGCTGCCACCTGAAGAAGTGCTCGGCTCCGGGTGCCCCCTTGACGTGTCAAATAAGCCACCGCCGTCTTGTTGTCCGACAGTACCTTGACCGCTTGACCTTGCAGAACAGGCTGGAATGCTATGAGAGCGCGTCTGACGGCTTCCAATTCTAGCCAATTTGAAGGCCGAACTTCCTGAGCCTTCCACCATCCCTGCGCCTGTCGATCTAGGCAATGAGCTCCCCATCCGATCGAGCTGGCATCGGTCGTCAACAGCAACGGTTCCAGGGGATTCAAGGGAGCTCCCCGCGATAGATTGCGTGCACTTGTCCACCAAGTTAGCGAGCGCTGGATCGGCACTGGGAGGTGAATTCTCTGAATCAGAGAGCAGCAGTCCCACTGGAGAAGGAAATTGGACTGAAACCTCCTTCTGTGCCATCTTGCCCATGGTACCACCGGAATGGTTGCTGATAATACCCCCAGGAAGCGCATGCACTCTCTCGCCAGCAGGAAGGATTTTTTCCTCACTGTCCTGGTTCGAGACTGGATCTGGATCACTTTCCTCTGCGGCAAATAGACTCGCCCCTGGAGTGTGTTGAATTCCACTCCAAGGTATTCCAACGTTTGAGTTGGGTTCATCCGGCTCTTTTGGACATTTATCAACCATCCGTAGCAAGCGAGTGTCTTGCAGGTGAGTTCCACATGGCACTGGAGGAGTTCCTTCGAGACGCCCAATAGGAGTATGTCGTCCAAATAATGGAAGATCTGAACTCCCTCGGTTCTGAGAACCGCGATGACTGTGGACAGGAGTTTTGAAAACGTTCTGGGGGCCATACAAGGGCCGAATGGAAGGCATCGGAACTGGAAATGTGATCCCTCCACAGCAAACCTGAGAAAACGCTGATGAGCTTCGTTTATTGGCACATGGAGGTATGCGTCTGCCAAGTCGATGGACGCCATCCAATCTCCTTCCCTTACTACCGAAATTATAGTTTGCAGTGACTCCATCTTGAACGGGGGAATCTTCATAAGTGAGTTCAGCCTCTTGAGATCCAGCACTGGTCTGAAATCTCCCGATGCTTTTGGCACTAAAAACAGGGGGGAGTACACCCCTAGACCCCGCTCTTGCTTTGGAATCGGTCGGATGGAGTTTGCTGCCAGCAATTCTTCTATATATGTCCACAAACACCTCTTCTTCTCCGCATCTGACGGCAGTCGAGTCTCTACAAATGCTTTGAAATCGAGCCGATAGCCCGACCGAATGATATTTAAAATCTAGGCGTCCTGAATGCCCTCCGCCCAAACCCCCGCAAATCGGTTCAGTCTTGCTCCGACCTGAGGGAATCGAGCCGAGACACCTTCAGAAGGCCTTACCAGTGGTTTTTGGAGCGTCGTTGGCCCTGTTCTTTGCCGGCCTACGCACACTTGTTCCAGCCCCTTTCCATTGCCTGCAGAACGGCCTGCCTGGTCTGTATGCCGTTGCCTCCCTGTAAGCGTCCCTCGACTTTCTGAAGGGGCGAAAGGACTGGCGCTGCTTCTTCCTTTCTTGGGGAATTAGCCCGGACTTTCCACCTGAATCCCTCAGGATTGCAGCCTCCAAAGGACCTCCGAAGAGCAGTTTCCCGTCAAAAGGAACTGCACACAGACTGTGTTTTGACGAGCTGTCCGCAGCCCAATGTTTCAACCATAGGGCTCTGCGGGCCGAAACAGAGTGAGCCATCAATCTAGCTGCCATTCTCGCCTGGTCTACTGCTGCCTCTGCTACAAATTCTACTGCAGTCTTTAGGAATTGCCACGGAGCACTTTCTCGCTCTTCTCCCGAACATTCCCCCATCAACTCAGCCACCCAGGACTTGAGGGCTGATGCCACCGAAGTGAGCGCCACAGCTGGCCTACAGGCTGCACCAGCCACAGTGTATAGCCTTTTTAGGTCCGTATCCATCCTCCGATCCATGGGGTCCCTGAAAGAGACTGAATCGTCCAGGGGAAGCGTAATGTGGCGGGCCAGTCTCTGCAGGGACGCATCCACCCTAGGTGCAGCGCCCCAACACTCCGTGTCCCTTGACCTAAAGGGGTAAAGCTTTGCAACCCTATTATGGACGTTCCACCTCTTTTCTGGTCTAGCCCATTCGTCCTTCATGACCTCTCGAATCTCTTCAATAAACGGAAAGGAAGGTAGCGACTTTTTCAATTACGGATAGTATTTGCGTTGCTTTCTTGGTGGAGAAGCATCCTCCTGCCATTTCTTTTTTTTTTTTTTTTTTTTTTTTTTTTTAATTCCCATGTTTCTTTATTGAAATTGAAATTGAAATTAAAAAAAAAATCAAAAGTAACAGTAACATGTAGCAAATAATACGTTTGACATTCCAGATTGCAAAGGCCATACATTACAAAACATTAGTCTGAAGCATAGGAAATTAGTAACGTTGAGGTAAGGCGGTTCACATCTGTTAGGTGGATATTAGACACTTAAAACGGTTGTGCGAATTTGTAAGATTCATTAGGGAGTTTCGTCACCTCTCTCTTCCCGGCACCCCAATGGGAACATACTGTGCCCTTTGGGAAGGGAGGGTGACGAAGGTTGCTATAAATTCTTCAAGTTATAAGGAAGGCCCAATATGTTCATGTCACCAGTATGTCAAGTCAAACTGGATAGTCGGGGTTAGAAGGTGGGGAGAGGAGGGGGTAGGTTAGGGTGGGGTGGGAAGGGGGTGGAACCTAGTGTAGAGTCTCATGTTATTGGTGTGTAGAGAATAAATTATGGTTGAGCCATGTGTCCCAGGATATCCGAAACTTAGAGGAGTAGGAGTTGGCAGAGGCTAGGGTTTTTTCCATTTCACATTGGTAATTTAGCATTCGGATTGTGTCTGTGTAAGCTGGTGTTTCGTTGGATTTCCAGAGTTTTGTAATATTGGTTTTTGCGGCAAGTAGGAGGTGTATTATTATGGTACGTACCCTGCAGGGAAGTATGTGAGTATTTAAGTGCAGGATCGCGAGTTCGGGATTGGGTTCAATTTGTTGTTTGCATAAATCTGAGATCAGTGAGAATATTTTGTTCCAGTATGATTTCAAGGATTTGCAGGACCATAGGATATGGAACAAGGTACCTGGTTCTTCGCATTCTCTCCAACATGTAGGGCTTTGGTTCGGGTATATTTTTGCCAATTTGAACGGGGTGTAGTACCATAGATGTAGTGTTTTTTGATAGTTCTCCCAGTGATTTACACACTTTGTGGCTGAATATGTCACCTGGGCGGCTTTGTTCCATTCTCCTTCTGAGAAGGATTTCCCTAAGGTGTCCTCCCATTTGTGCATTGTGGAGGTTTTCAGAGGGGTGGTTTGGGCTTGTAGTAGTTTATAGAACAGTGATATCCCTTTAACCCTGGGATTGTCATTGTTAAAAAATTTATGGATTTCCAAGGGAATTTTAAGGTTAAGGGGGATTTTGTGGGATGTGAGGTATTGTTTCATTCTTATATATTCAAATATAGCATGGTCTGGGATATTATGTTTGTTCTGTAGTGTTGTAAAAGAGCATATATGGGGACCATCATATAGGTGCTTTAGAAGGGTAATACCCCTGGCACGCCATGGTGAGAGGTTGAGATAGGGGATGGCGTGGTTTAGAACAGTTATTGGGGTGTCCACTGTTTGGATTGTGTCTGAGGTGGTGTTGTTCAGATTTAGTCCGTTCCATGCGTCAAGTGAAGTTGTAATTGTAGGTGAGGTGGAGGTGGTGGGCAGGATGCCTATTTTACAAGCTATGAGTGCCACTCGTAAGTCTGCTTGAGGTGTGGAGGCTGCTTCTAGTTCTGTCCAAAGTTTATGTCTGGGAGGATTCCACCAATGTTTGATTTGATCCAAGATACACGCCTTATAGTAGGCCTGTACGTTGGGGGCTCCTAGTCCTCCTTTATTTTTAGCCCTCACTAGTATGCTAAATGAGCACCTGGGGGGTTTCCGTTTCCATATGTATTGGTTGAAGTGTTTTTGAATTGACACCAGGAATGATTTTGGTATGGGAATTGTCAGAGTTCTGAATAAGTATAGGAGCTTGGGGAGAACCAGCATTTTTAATGTAGCTATTCTGCCTGCTGTGTTGGTGCCCTGTAGCCTAAATTGTTGGAGAAGTTGCGGATAGCTATTCAAAAGAGGTTTAAAATTGAATTTGTATAGTTGGGCGGGTTGGGCTGTAAGGTTAGTCCCAAGGAAGGGGATGGAGGTGGTGGTCCATACAAAGGGATATTCTTTCTGTAGGGTAGTTTGGGTGGCTGCTGGTACGTGTATGCCAAGTATCTGTGATTTTGTGGCGTTTAATTTGTAATATGATATTTTGCTAAATTCTGTCAGTAGGTGTTGTGTTTCCGCTAAGGAGGATTTGGGGTGAGTTAGCATGAGCATGACATCATCGGCAAATAAGCTAATTTTATGTTCTCTGTTATGAATTTTAATGCCTTTTATTTTGGGGTGGTTACGGAATCTGTCTGCTAGTGGCTCCATTAGTAGAGCGAAGATAATGGGAGAGAGCGGGCAGCCTTGTCTAGTTCCATTTTTTATATGGATTGGGGTTGAGTAGAGTCCAGACGTCAAAACTGTGGCCGAGGGGTTAGAGTAAAGGGCAAGGATAGCTGTTTGTATCAGGCCTGTAATACCGAATATATCAAGGGTTTGTTTAAGGTATCCCCAATGCACCCTGTCAAATGCCTTCTCTGCGTCTAGAGATAGAAGCAGAGAAGGCATTTGTGTTTGGTTTGCACTGTGCAGAACATTTATTAGTCGTCTGGTAGCGTCTGGTGCTTGCCTATTGGGGACAAACCCCACTTGGTCTGGGTGTATTAAGTGTGGTAGTATTGACTGTAGTCTCATTGCGAGCAGTTTGGCGTAAATTTTCACGTCTACGTTCAATAGTGATATCGGTCGGTAACTTGAGGGGGCTGTCGGGTCTTTGTCTGGTTTGTGGAGGGTCACAATAACTGCATTCAACATTTCCCCCGGAAAGGTCCCAGAGGTAAAGGCTAGATCGAAGGTGTTGCAGAGGTGTGGGGTTAGTTCATCTGCTAGGTGCTTATAATACTCGTTGGTAAAACCATCGTCACCTGGAGCTTTGTTATTGGGCAGTGTTTTTATTATATTGTAAATTTCTTGAGTGGTAGGGGGACCTGAGATAGCTTGGAGTTGTTCTCCATCTAGTTTAGGTAGATTTGTCTTACACAAGAATTGGTCAATCAATTCCTGGGTAGGTTGGGGGGTTTGGTCATCATTACTGAGATCATACAGTTGTTGGTAGTACGCTGCGAAGGCATTTGCTATATCTTTAGGGTTAGTTACTAGGGTATCTGATTTTGGGTGTTTGAGGTGTGCTATTCTTTGATTTATGCGTCTAGCTTTGACTTGATTAGCCATCCAGGCTCCAGCCTTGTTGTGGAGACCATAGAACTTAGCTTTCAGGCATCTCAGGTTGTATTCGAATTTGTGCAAGAGGAGGGATCTAAGGTGTTGTCTCAGGTCCGTCAACTCTTGTGTTACTGCTAAATCGGGGTGTTTTTTGTTTTCTGATTCTTTTTGTATGATAGTGTTAAGAACTCCTTCGATTAGCCTTGACCTCTGTTTTTTGACCCTAGAGGCAATTTTAATTAAAATACCTCTCATGTATGATTTGTAAGCGTTCCATAACACGAATCTATTGACATCAGGTTGGTCATTGTATTCAAAAAAACTCTTATGTTCCTTTTTAACGGAGATCCCAGTTTTTTGTCTCCAGTTCCGATTAGCTTCCTCAAGAATTGTGATAGTATGTTTTTCTTAGTCTTTTGTTTTTTGTGGGGCTAAATCGTCATTGTGTTCTCAACTGCCTGGACTCTGTTGTGGAATCTAGGGAGGAGAACGTGTTTAAGCTTATGTTGGACTCTACGGACTTTCGATTCAAGATACCAGAGGTGTTGTTCCGACCTCGGACCTACCGATTAGTTCAGTTTCGATCTGCGTATTTAGTTTCTTATCGTGTGGAGTTTG
>BLSH010387438.1:527451-537490 GCA_018402905.1 Glandirana rugosa | reverse complement strand
GCAAAGTGTGATTCCTGGGCAAATATTATGTCCGCCTTGGCTTTGTTTGCCTCTTTCAGCAGTGCGTTTCGCTTAAATGGGCTATTCAGGCCCTTTGTATTGATGGACATTATTTTCAAAGGCATGGCGGGGATTGTGATCGCTCAGGTGTAGTCAGGCAGATATAAAATGTGGGTGTTAGGGTACAGTACCTGGTGTTTCCATAGGAATGGTGTGATCCGCTAGTCAACTTGCTTCGGGATTTCATGATGCTGGGACATGTTTCCGAAGGGTTGTTTGTCGGTGGCTTGTTTGTTGGTCTGTTGAGTCTTGGCTTGAAAGAGGTTCCTGTGAGGGTGGAGACAATACGGAAAGAGGGGGTAGGGAAGAAAAACGTACAAAAACAAAACAATGTTAATAAAGCCCTAGTTAAGCCTAGGGTAGATGTGCAGCAACAGCGCTGCTGATTTATACTGGGGTGGTAGAGGTACCAGCAAACATGCTGGTGAAACTGGTAGCAGCTCATAGTACAAAGTTGGAGCCTTCATCCCACATTGTTGAGGTGTGATGGGAGAGCCTTATGACGATCCATGGTAGGCTATTGCAGGTGCCAGTGGATTTGTCTGGTTATTTAGGACCATTCATTGCGTAGTCTTTCTGGCGGGGGTTCTGCTTGTGTTTGCATGTCCGCAGGGATCAGTTGCCACTCTTTGAACATCATTATACCTTTTTCCACACTGTATATGGGGTGAGTTTTCCCATTCCAGGTGACTAGGAGTTTAGTGGGGAATCCCCAACGGTAGATTATGCCATTATTCCGAAGAATTTTGGTAAGAGTAATAAGCTTTTTTCTGTTCAGGGCGGTTTGTTGTGATATGTCCGTATAGAGGGATATGTTTAGGAATTCGTCAGGTACTACTGGGGATCTTTTCGCTGCAGCCATCACTCTCTCCTTCACATGGTAGTAATGTATGCGTGCCAGAGTGTCTCTGGGGGCAGTGTCTGGCAGGAATTTGGGCTTTGGTAGGCGGTGTGCTCTGTCTATACAGAGCTCTATGTCGCTCAGTGTTGGTACAAGGGCTTTCATTAAGCGTTGTATGAAGTTAGTCAGTTCGTTTGGGGGCACTGACTCCGGTATCCCCCTGAATTTTATGTTATTGCGTCTCCCGCGGTCTTCAAGATCAGCGAGTTTTGTTTGTAGGCGTTGTAGTTCAGCTTCTTGTTCAGAGTAAGCGTCTACTAGCTCATTATGAGCAGTGAACAAATCCGCCATTTTGTTTTCTAGATGTTGTATCCTGTCTTCATGTATCTGCACTGTTTCCTGTAAGGGGTTAAACATGTTGGAGAAGTCTCTGAACAGGGTGCTTCTAAGGGAAAGAAGCATGTTCTTCATTGTGTTTTCAGATATAGTCTGTTCTGTGGCTGGGAACATGTCAATTGTTGGACCTTGTAGTGGAGGCTGTGTTATGGCCTGTGGCAGCGTGCCGTGCGGACTCAGCTCCAGATTCTCTCCCTCCCTCCTCTGCTTTGATTTAGCAGGGCTGCGGGTGGTAGGGGTAGAGGGGGGAGAGATTTCCGCGCCTGTGTCTGCCTGGTGCGAGTGTATAGGAAGGGTCTGGCCTGTGTTAATGGCTGCCAGGGCTCCGCTCCCGGCTCCGGCGCCATCTTGCTTCCCCCTAGGCAGCGCGGCCGGGAAAAAATCTGTCAAGCGCTGCGGCGTCTTACAGTCTTTCCTCCGCTTACTCATCTCTACAGGGTCACCCGGTATTCCCCCACTCACTTTGGTAGCTGGTCGGCTCTCCCGTGCCTTGTACAGCGCCGCTTTAGATGTGTGGGACGGAGGAGCTCCTGTTCACGCGGCCATCTTCCTCGCCGGCCGGACACGCCCCCCCATCCTCCTGCCATTTCATGGCCTCCTTCACTGCCTCTACCAAGGGAGGAATTAACGCAAAGTCAAACGCACGAGGTTCGGAGTCGCCCTCGGATTCGGACGATTCCTGTCTATCCGAACCCCACTGCACTGATGGCTCCGAATCTGTTGATGAAGATGACCCAGGAGGGCGAGAAGACCGCTTGGTAACGCCCTTAAGACCTCTCTTCACTGCGTCCTTTATATACGACTTTACTCGGCGAGCATCCGATGCGTCATTCCGAGCAGCCTCTTTAAAGCATGAGGCACATACCAACTTGCCGGGCAAGGCTTGAGCTGAACAGGGCCAACAAGCATTCTCCTGATCTGAGGTTGGAGAAGATTCTCTGGAAGAAGAAGAGGACCATCGCACCCTCTCTCTGCGATGTGAGCGAGATCTCCCCAAGGGGCTATGACGCCTCTTTTCCTGCGTGATCCGACTGGAGTGCGGCTGCGGAGACGGGGACTTAAGGCATTCTTGGCGCCGACCGATACGGGCGCTCTTCTTCTCCTTCCTGCTGGAGGTAGACTTTTTCCCTTTCCGTGGGCATTTATCCCGCTTTGAGGACCTTTCTCTGCATAAAGAGAGAAAAAAGGCAAACAACAAAAAACAGACAAAAAAATTACAAAATGACAGAAGAGAGTGAGGCAGAAGAGAGAGAAGAAAAAAGAGAGGGAAAAAAAAAAAGTTTCCCTCTTCCCCTCTCTACCTCTCCATGGGATCTAGCTGGGACTGGAGGCAGGCAGCAACAATCTGGATCCTGACCTAAAACAGAAAACGAGGGAGCATAAGACTCCAATACGCTCTGGCAAATGCAGGGAGAATCTCTGGCTTACCTGGCAGTGTAGGCTTTCCCTGAGCCGAGCAGCAGCTGTGCAGAGCGCGCTCCACCCAGAGGGATGGCCCGAATAAGAGGACTGCCGCCGCCAATCCCGATCGAGCGTCCGACCGTAACCTAGCAACGGTCCGCGGCGCTCAGGCGTGACCTCACTCTCCTCCCGGCGGCTTCCCCGCTGCAACACGAGGCCGCCGAGGGACTAGAGAGCTCAGCCTGCCGCCCGCCCTGGCCGCAGGTACTGTAACCGCAATGCAGCAACTGAGCCTGATCTGAAGTGAATCTGGCAGCAAAAAGTAAATTCAATACAGTACAGCCATACTTGAGTGACAATGGCATAAACAGTAGACGAAATAAAAAACAGCTGTACCAGCTGAGTGAAGAAGACAGTACCTTATGCTGTAGTCTGCGATGCTGCAATAGACAGTACTTTATACTGTTGTCTGCGGTGTTATAGTAGACAGTACTTTATACTGTTATCTCCACTGTTGCAGTATACAGCAATTTATACTGTTATCTCCGATATTACAGTAGACAGTAATTTATACTGTTGACTCCGATACTACAGTAGACAGTAATTTATACTGTTGTCTCCGATGTTACAGTAGACAGTAATTTATACTGTTATCTCCGATGTTACAGTAGACAGTAATTTATACTGTTATTTCTGTTGACTCGGGCCCTAGCAACATATAGTGTTTCCTGCCCGAAGGAGTACACAGTAATTTATACTGTTACAGACTTTGCCGGCATATTGCAGTTATTTAAACTGCTCAATAACCACTATGTCCCCTGCCTCAGGGGGAACCCACCTCCTCCAAGAGCCTTGTCCATTATACAGAGGGGAACCGCCAGGCAAGCCTCCATCCCATGTCATGATAACAAAAAACAAAACAAAAAAAAAAGATGGTGTCCGGAGCGAGGACGAAAAAAGAACAGTGATATGGGGCAGACAGCCGCCCTTTATGGGCTAAGAAAGAGGTGGTCTTGGAGGGGTCAGAGGGGGCAGAGCTGACCCGTAGTAGGCTGACATGGGGAGGTCCAGGAAAGATATTTTCCATACAGATTAACTTCAAGTGCAATAATTCCAATGATATGTGATTTCACATGTAATACACATCTAAAGCAAAATAAGGCATACATTTTTTTAAAACTTAGCAGGGATGGTGGAAACACTTCTACAAATATTAACTCAAAGCGCAATAACCTTTTTAGTTGGGAGGTTCACACCATTATAGCACTTTGGAATTTTTATTTTGTAGATTGTTACACTTAATTGTATTTTATGTTTTAATTACTACTATAATGTGAATTATTGCACTTGAAGTTAATTTTCCACCACCCCTTCTAAGTCCATGTCTTTACGGACCTTGCTTTGTGCACTGGTGCTCAGTCATGTTGGAACAGGAAGGGGCCATCCAGAACTGTTCCCACAAAGTTGAAATTGTCCAAAATGTCTTGGTATGCTGACACCTTAAGAGTTCCCTTCACTGGAACTAAGGGGCCACGCCCAACCCCTGAAAAACAACCCAAAACCATAATCCCCTTCCACCAAATAATTTGGACCAGTGCACAAAGCAAATTCCATAAAGACATGGATGAGAGAGTTTGGGGTGGAGCAATTTGACTGGCCTGCACAGTCCTGACCTCAACCAGATAGAACACCTTTGGGATGAATTAGAGCAGAGACTGCGAGCAAGGCCTTCTCATCCAACATCAGTGCCTAACCTCATGCGCTTCTGGAAGAATGGTCAAACATTCCCAATGTGGGCCAACTCAATATTGAACCCAACAGACTAAGACTGGGATGCCATTAAAATTCATGTACATGTAAAGGCAGGCGTTCCAATACTTTTGATAATATACACACATGTGTGTTTGAGCTTTGGGGTGCACACCCTAATGCAATAGGCTGCGCACACCTATGATGTGCATACATGTGCCTAAAAGCATTTACATGTGGCTTTAGGCGTGTTCATAATGCTGCTTTTCTCCTGCCAGGAGAAAGATGTTTAGAACTGGGCCCAGTGTGCACAAGGCCTAAAATTGGCCTGAATAAAGGAAGATATTTCTGCAAATTGTCCAGTGATTTAGGCTTTGAACTCCGTGCAATATCCTCTTCCTAAATCACTTTGAATAGTAAACAAGAAGGCATCAAGCATGTCCTATATCCTAAACCCACTTTGCCCATAGAAGCATCTAGACACAAATCATGAATATGGACAAGTGCGCGACTAAGATTTCTGCTCTTATTATTTTCTTGTTCAGAGCCTAGGTTTTACTGTGTTTGCCCATGTAAATATACCTTTATGTTCATGAAAGATTTTCTTCATAAACTACATAAGGTTTTCACTTCCTTACATCCTTGGGTTATATGCTTCAGTTTAGTATATTGTGATGGCTGAAGCATTATATTGTATCGGCTGCATTTTAGTTTACTGTATTTAATGACTTACACGTAAACCACAGAACTGAACAATAGACAGTAATTCATTTGCCTTGAAATGATTACAATGGCATCTAAGTGAGTCTGAAATTATATGCAAGGCTTTGTAAAGGTAATCAGATTTACTTCTAGTAATTTTAAAAAATATTCTCAAAAAGGGACATTGAAATTTGAAAAGTTATAGTTTTATTTATGATGTTATTGTTATCACAAGTGTTGCAATGTGGCTGATCTACTAAAGCCAAACAGACCGTTCACTCTGCAAGGGCAGTTGCTCTCGTTTCCCTTAGCAAATTTGTAAAGAATACCCAATCGGGTGCAAGGAAAATAAAAATTCCTTGCCCATGATTAAATGATGGAAATCACCTAAATTTTACCACATTTAGTAAGCTCTGGGAAAAGTAGTACAATTGAAATTGCATCAGTCTATTTGCCTTTAGTAAATCCACCCCAATACAATTACCAAGAACAAGCAACAATAAGTGGTCAAGGCTGATGAGTTTACACAGAAGCGTTTAGGAACTTAACAGTGGAGATTGGATTCATATGACATATCCTACTTTTATTTTTGTGTTCAAGAGAGATCAATCTTGCTAGACAAAATCTGACTTTATTAAAGCTTTACATTAGCCCAAAAGAAGATTCATGCTTGAATCAAAAACATATTGTCCAATGTTACCATCAGATCACCACATTACTTAAACTACCAGTGGAGAAACTGTCTCCACTGTCTTCAGTGGTCATGCTACCTAATGGTCACTGGATTGGCCTCAGAAAAAAGTGAGGTTAAGCTATTTACACTTGATATATTCTGGGGAGATCATATTGTGAATCCAATCTGTATTTTCATTTATCTTATACTGTGTATATACTGTATATATATTTACATAATTACACAAGTTACAAAAAACTTGTATGCCCATCATATGCAGAAACCTTGCTGATCCAAAAGAAGGTTAACCACTTCAGCCCCGGAAGGATTTCCCACATTAGGACCAGAGCACTTTTTGCGATTCGGCACTGCGTCGCTTTAACTGACAATTGCGCGGTCGTGCGACGATGCACCCAAACGAAATTGGCGTCCTTTTTTCCCACAAATATAGCTTTCTTTTGGTGGTATTTGATTACCTCTGCATCACTTCTGATCACCGCTGTAAACAAAAAAACAAGTGACAATTTTGCAAAAAAAAACAATATTTCTTACTTTTTGCTATAATACATATCCAAATAAATATAAAAAACAAATGTATTCATCAGTTTTGGCCAATATATATATATACTTCTACATATTTGTGGTAAAAAAAAGAGCAACTGGCGTTTATTGATTGGTTTGCGCAAAAGTTGACGCATTTTTTTTTACTAGTAATGGCGGCGATCTGCAATTTTTATCGGGACTGCGGTATTGCACCGGACATTTTTGACACTTTTTTGGGACCATTAACATTTATACAGCGATCAGATCTAAAAATAGCCACTGATTACTGTATAAATGTCACTGGCAGGGAAGGGGTTAACTTGCAGGGGGAATGAAGGGGTTAACTGTGTTCAATAGGCGTGTTCTAACTGTGTGGGGGCTGGGCTGGCAGGGGCATAAAAGATCTAACTGATCCCGGTGACAGGGATCAGTAGATGAGTGTTATGTCCCTTGTCAGAGCGGGGAAACACCGTATTTACATTGGCGGTTCCCCGTTTTTCTTCTATTGTAAGCGATCGCGGGTCACCGGTGGACATCGTTTATAGACGGCGATTTGTGTTATGCTGCCACCTTGCAGCAGTAAATGTACATGACGCCATCGTTAAGTGGTTAAGCATCTCTATAATGTCTAATCGACTTTATTTTAACAGGGAAAAATCCTAGTAGTAGGATAGAAATGTTACTGATCCTTTATATGTGTTATTTTAGGAAAGCATCCAACCCTTTTCTGAAACAACCTACTGTATCTGCTAGAACAATGTGAATGTTTTCATAGTATTTACAGTAAGGGACAAGTTGTGGGTCTTAAAGGGAAACTATAATGCTCCAATGGCTAAAGGTTTCTTTTTACCTTCACGCATTCTGTGCAGCAGTCCTCTCCAGCCCCCCTAATACTCACCTGAGATCCTTCTTGATCCTGTGTTGTTCTCGAGAGCATTGGCTCTCTGGGGACTCTCCCTCCTCATTAGTTGCAACAGCCAATGGCTCCCCCTGCTATCAATCATAGCCAGACAGCCAATGAAGAGAGAGAGGGGGCAGGGCTGAGCCGTGGCTCCATGTCTGAATGGACACACAGAGCAGCGACTAGGGAGCGTGCCTGCTTGGGTGCCCCATTGCAAGCTGTTTGTTCTGGGGGCATCCGACAGGAGGGAGGGGCCAGGAACGCCGGCAGAAGACCTGAGGAGAGGAGCATCAGGGCTGCTCTGTGCAAACCCACTGCAAGAGCAGGTAAGTATGAAGTGTTATTTTTTCTTTAACTATATGCCGACTGCCCATAGCTGAAAATCAGATGCAGGGCGGACGCATTATTCTGGGAGGGTGTATTATAACCTCCTCCCCGAATGGGGCTCCCGTGCACCCCCTGGGGCATGCACCCGGGAATATCAGTGACCGCCGGGCCCAGAGGATGGATCACGGATCACAGTAAAGGGCTGATGACAGCGGCCCTTTACCACATGATCGCTCCATCAAATGAGGGAGTGATCAGATGTAAACATATCGGTGCATGCCCGGCTTATCTCTCCCATCTCCATACCAATCGGTACAGTGTGAGAGGAGAGGTGAGAGATCAGGTGCAGCAGCGCTGTGGACAGCATTGATCTGTGCCCATTCCTGCACTCACCCATCCATCCATGCTCAGCCATCCATGCTAAGCTATGCTCAGCCATCCACGCTCAGCCTTGTTCAGTCATCCATGCTCAGCCATCCCATCCATGCTCAGCCATCCCATCCATGCTCAGCCATCTCATCCATACTCAGCCATCCCCATCCATGCTCAGCCATCCCATCCATGCTCAGCCATCCCATCCATACTCAGCCATCCCATTCATGCTCAGCCATCCCCATCCATGCTCAGCCATCCCCATCCATGCTCAGCCATCTCATCCATGCTCAGTCATTCCCATCCATACTCAGCCACCCCCTTCCATACTCCGCCACCCCCATCCATAGTCAGCCACCCCCATCCATACTCAGACATCCCAACCATTCTCAGCCATGCCATCCACGCTCAGCCATCCCCATCCATACTCAGCAATCCCCATCCATACTCAGCCATCCCATCCATGCCCAGCCATCCACATTCATACACAGCCATCCCCTTCCATACTCAGCCGTCTCCATCCATACTCAACCATCCCATCCATACTGTCATCCCCATCCATGCTCAGCCATCCCATACATACTCAGCCATCCCCATCCATACTCAGCTATCCCCATCCATACTCAGCCATCCCCATCCATGCTCAGCCATCCCCATGCATGGCTCATCCATCCCCATCCACAGCTCATCCATCCCCATTCATGGCTCATTTATGCCTCATCCATGCCACATCAGTTCTCATCCGTGCCACATCCATGCCACTACAGTGCCCATCAGTGCCACTACAGTGCCCATCAGTACCACTACAGCACCTCACAAAAGTGTAATAGCTAGTCAAATGAGATTTGAAATGTATGCCCCTAGAACACCTGATGGATTCCCTGCATGTTGGGCCTCTGTATGTGGCCAAGCTGTGGAAAAGTCTCACACGTGTGGTATCACCATACTCAGGAGGAGTATCAGAATATATTTTGGGGTGTAATTTTTGCTATGTATATGCTGTGTGTTAGAAATATTGTATAAATTGACAACTTTGTGTAAAAAAAATGTGTTTTCATTTTCTTTCCACATTTTCCAAAAACTTGTGGAAAAATATTACATGTTCAAAAGACCCATTATGCCTCCTAGAATATACGTTGGGGTGTTTACTTTCCAAAATGGGGTAATTTTTTGGACGTTTCCATTGTCCTGGTGCTCCAGGGCCTTCAAAAGTGCAAGAGGTAGTCAAGAAATTATATGTGTAATTTATGCTCCTAGAACTTTGGGGTGTAATTTGTGGTATGCATATGCTGTGTGTGAGAAATAACCTGTTAATATGACAGTTTTGTGAAAAAAAAATCTTCATTTTGCAAAGAATTGTGGGAAAAAATGACAGCTTCAAACAAATCACCATGCCTCTTACTAAATGCTTTGGAATGTCTACTTTCCTAAAAGGGATCATTTGGGGGGTATTTGTACTTTCCTTTCTTGTTAGGGTCTCAAGAAATTAGACCATCAGTACATCAGGTGTGATCAATTTTCAGTGATTGGCACCATAGCTTGTAGACTCTATAAGGCTGGGTTCACACTAGTCCGATTCTCGGACCGACATGAAGAGCACAAGTTGCATTACGTCACAAAAACAATGATTCCCTATGAGAGCCGTCTTAGTTTTCATCATGTCCTTGGAAAAAGTTTCAGCGAGGCTGAAACTTTTTGTGTACAGCCTCGTCAATTCTGCCGAGAGTATCCCTTAGTAACAAAAACACTGCATTACGTTGAACACGAGAAGTACAGCCAGGCTCTTAGCCTGATCACACTTGGGTCGGAATATCTCAGATGTTCGATACCACGGTTAGTGACTTTTAACTAGTGTGGACTACATGACTACCAGATTAAAGAACTCTGGGATTGTTCTTTCCTTTCATGTTTATGGGGGGTTTACTAGGGAAAATCCTTTCATCTGTAAGGTTTCGTAAATCATTCTCCGTACCACTAAACAAACTTCGACAGTAAAAAAGGGTGTTAAGAAACGTTTTACTTCTAAAAAAAAAGTGTTTTGACAGTATAATTGTCCAATAAAGAGTGTGTGTCG
>BLSH010387438.1:513659-526541 GCA_018402905.1 Glandirana rugosa | reverse complement strand
GTATGGTCCAGGAGGGAGGGGGCCGCTCGCTCGTCCCCACCCCCTTTCCTGGCCTGCCGGGCTGTGTGCTCGGATAAGGGTCTGGTATGGATTTTGGGGGGGACCCCACGCTGGTTTTTCGGCATGGGGTTCCCCTTAAAATCCGTACCAGACCAAAGGGCCTGGTATGCTCCTGGAGGGGGACCCCATGCCAGTTTTTTTTTAAATTTGGCGTGGAGTTCCCCTTCATGATCCCCAGAGCACAAAGTGCCTGGCATTGTCGGGATCAAAGTCGGATCCCTGTTCACAGACAAACGGTCCGACTTTGACCCTATGTAGGACCGCAAATCGTACAGCAAAGTAGGATCAAAGTCGGGCCGTTTTTTTGTCGGATAGTGTGAACCCAGCATTAATCGCACAGCAGTGTAGGATCAAAGTAGGACCGTTTTTTTGTCAGATAGTGTGAACCCAGCCTAACTTTCACAAAGACAAAATAATATGCACTAATTTGGGTTATTTTTTACCAAAGATATGCAGCAGTATACAATTTGGCCAACATTTATGAAGAAAAATTACTAATTTGCAAAATTTTATAACAGAAACGAAGCATGCATTTTTTTTTTTTTACAAAATTTTCGGTCTTTCTTCATTTAACCACTTCAGCCCCGGAAAGTTTTACTCCCTTCCTGACCAGAGCAGTTTTTGCAATTCGGCACTGTGTCGCTTTAACTGACAATTGCACGGTCGTGCGACGTTATACCCAAACAAAATTTGCGTCCTTTTTTTCCCACAAATAGAGCTTTCTTTTGGTGGTATTTGATCACCTCATTTCTGATCGCCACTATAAACAAAAAAAGAGCGACAATTTTGCAAAAAAAAATGTCTTCTTACTTTTTGCTAAAATCCAAAAAAAAATATAAAAAAACATTTTTTTCATCGGTTTTGGCCGATTTATATTCTTCCTCATATTTGTGATAACAAAAATCACAATTGGCGTTTATTGATTGGTTTGCGCAAAAGTTGCCGCGTTTACAGATGGTGAAAATTTGTTTCTGGGGTTTTTATTTTTTAAAATTTTTTTACTAGTAATGGCGGCAATCTGCGATTTTTAGCAGTACTGCGATATTGGGGCGGACATGTCGGATATTTTTGAGACTTTTTTGGGACCAATGACATTTATACAGTGATCGGAAATTTAAATGTCCACTGATTACTGTATAAATGTCATTGGCAGTGAAGGGGTTAACCTGCAGGGGGCTATCTAGGGGTTAACTGTGTTCCCTGGGTGTGTTCTAACTGTGGGGGGGGGCTGAGCTAACATGGGCATAGGAGATCTAACTGATCCCAGTGACAGGGATCAGTAGATCTCCTATGCCCGCACTGACAGAGCGGGGAACCGCCGTGTTTACATCGGCGGTTCCCTGCTCTTTGGCTGTGGCCGCTCATTGCGGCACGCCGGCAGACATCGGGTCCCCCCGAGCCGCGGGAACACTCCTCCGGAGTGCGGCGGGCGCGCCCCCTAGCGCCCACCCACAGATCACGAGGTGTGGAACCGATTATAGCGCAAAAAATAATAAACCCAGTGGTGATTAAATACCACCAAAAGAAAGCTCTATTTGTGTGAAAAAGGACAAACAATTCATATGGGTACAGTGTTGCATGACTTAGTAATTGTCATTCAAAATGTGAGAGCACTGAAAGCTGAAAATTGGTCTGGTTAGGAAGGGGGTTTATGTGCCCAGTGGGCAAGTGGTTAAAAAAATTATTAGCAATATATGCCATCAACAATATATATATAAATATATATATATATATATATATATATATATATATATATGAACTTATTGTTATAAATAAACATTGTAAGTAAAAGGTGGAACAACACCACGTCCCTAATCGCTTCACACCAATCAGCGCTAATGGGGCACCTGGTATTTTAGGGGAATATCACTATAAATTATGTTATAGTAGTCTATAGACCTCACAAGCTGCCGTTTAGTGGAAAATGAACAATGAAAAATGTACATCTAGCTGTTGTGACTCCTTCAGCCACCATCAGAGTGTATCACAGTGCTTTTTAAAGTCCATAAACTAGTCCATAAAAATAGGGGTAGAAGTAGTCCCAGAAATACACCAGTCTTGCAGTGGGGACAGCTAGCAGGAGAGCAGGATACCAGTCACCAGAGAAGGGATCTATTCCACCAAGTGCGGCACCCAAATCTACAATCTGCTTACCAGAATTATGTGTATTAGCAGCCTGTATCAATGGTCTGACACACGTCCTTATGGCAAGGCACCCGACTCTCAATAGACTCCAGCCCGTATCCGTCCCTCACGGTCAACTTCCAGATCCGGTCACTCGATCATAAGAGAAAGACTCTCCATAGTGTAATACTGTAAACTACTTTATTGCCAACCCCCTTTAAAAGTTACACTTACAAAAACACATGTAAAATCGTATATAAAATCCGCTGAAAACTCAACGTGTGTTGACGTCTCACCGCTCCAAGGATCGTCTCGGCGTGTGTAGCTACCACTCTCACCTCGCGTCCTCTAATGCTCCTGGCTCCGCCCCCCTCCAAGTGGCCCCCATAAGAAGCTGCAGATGTGCATAGTGCTGGACCAAGATTGGGCCCAAGTGAGTATTTAGGGGGGCTGTGGTGGAAGCTGCATGTAAAAGGTTTTTTACCTTAATGCAGAGAATGCATGAAGGTAAAAACCTTAAACCTTTACAAAAACTTTAAGTCCTTGTACTCTTTGAAACAAAGCCCTCACTATATATATGCCAGGGATGAGATTCAAGTTTGTAGCCATGTAGAGTTTGACCTAAATTAAATGGCCAAATCACCTTTCCACTGAAATTTTGGCTGCTGCAACAGGAAGTCATTAATTTAGTGACAGTATCACGACCACCACTGAATGAATGACTTACCACTCCTTGAATGCTAGGATGCCTGCGGCAGCCTGTGCCCTTGCGGCCAATTATAATGCGGGGAGTGGCTATCTGTGTCCTATCCACCGATGACCTAGGATGATGTTGGTTGATAGGATGCTGATGACAGCACAGTTCTTGGCTGTTATGGTACACCATAACAACCATCAATGCTGCGGATAAAAGCACCCCCCACACACACATACACACAAAATCAAAGCCAGACCCTTATCTGAGTATGCAGCCAAGCTGCCCAGCTAGGGGCACCCCACCCCTCCTGAACCATACCAGGCCAAATGCCCTTAATATGGGGGGCCTCTACTGGCTAAGCACCCTGTCACCATGTTGATGGGGACCAGGACTTTTTCCCCATATTCCTGGCCCAGTGGATGTGGGGTTCTGTGAGGGTGGTAGGGATGTAGTTTTAGAATCAGGAAGCCTACTTTAAAATAAGGGCCCCCAGATATCCCCTTATGTAAATGAGTAAGGGGTGCATAGTACCCCTG
The DNA here is from genome assembly GCA_018402905.1 of Glandirana rugosa. Taxonomy (NCBI): domain Eukaryota; kingdom Metazoa; phylum Chordata; class Amphibia; order Anura; family Ranidae; genus Glandirana; species Glandirana rugosa. The sequence continues at coordinate 523,124 of BLSH010387438.1, read as the reverse complement.
GTTACACATAAAACAACACAAAAAAAGATACAAGGTAAGTAAACACACAACACCATGACAAAGTTCTTTACTTTAGAATGAAAACATACATGTCTCACAATGTAACTTTATTGTCAGTCGTGTCATTCAGCAATGTAGATTGACGTCAATCATGATGAATGATGCCTGCAAACACATAAAAAAAATTAGCAACCCACGAGACAATCCACTGCCAACAGACTCTTGCCTCAAATGACATTTCCTTAGCTGGCAGCTGAATGTAAACAAAGGGGCACCTCTATATGAGGCTGGAGTCACAGTGCTGCATGTCATATGCTCTTGGGTTAGTGTAGGGAGAGGATGCTGCCGGTGTTTTTATGAGGGACAGATTGCAGACATTTTAACATCTGATCCTGCATCCTGTGATTACTACTACTGTTGCTCTGAGGGACAGATTGCAGAAATTTGAGATTTCACATACTGCTGCTTTGAGTGACAGATTTAAGATCAAACTCTGCATAACACAACGATCGCTACGATCGTACACAACGATCAGATTGTGGGATCGTACACAACGATCAGATTGTGGGAGTAATTTGAGATTTCACATACTGCTGCTTTGAGCGATCTGACTGCACTAGGTAGAGGCTTCTGCTTAGAGGGACAGATTATTGTTCAAAAATCATCTCCTAGTTCTAAAGGGAGAGGTTCTAGCTGCAGCTGTAAGTGACACATTATTGTTCAAAAATCATCTCCTAGTTTATTTGATTTTAATTTATTTTCCCTATCCCCATTTTTTTGTAGGGCACTTGCCCCACTCTTACCCCCATTTTACTTCCTTTTGCAGCCCTCTAGCACTTGCCAGGACTTTGTTACAGCCATTTTTGTGCCTAAAAGTTCGGGTCGCCATTGACTTCAATGGGGTTCGGGGTCCAGGATAACGTTCGGGCAACGTTCGGTGCCGAACCCGGACTTTTTCCCAAAGTTCGTTCGGACCCGCAGAACCCGAACGTCCAGGTGTTCGCTCAACTCTAATTAAGAGGATAAGAGTCGCTGGTAGAAATTGTCTTTCTACCCAGACTTATCCAGGTGCATGCTAATGCAATTCAAGGCCTTAAAGCCCTTGCTTAAAGCCCTCAGGGACACAGACCTCTCCTATTGCTGTGGATTCCCCTTTAGACTCACAGTGGATAAAGATGGCAAAAGTCTTCCAGTTCGGGTGCCTCATGTGAAGGAACGGCGGCTCCGGACCATCCTTCATAGAAAACCGGCCCCTATCACCTGCGGACAGTGAGTGACTCCCGGTCCATCTCTTACCTGCACAGTAGCCCAATTAAATGGACAAATTCCTGGTCCACAGCCCCTCCGGAGCTGCTGCAGCTTCCAACTCAGAGCCCTCATCGCACGGCCTACCCACGGCCTATATGACTCACAGAGTGGATGCCTCGTGCATCTCTGCAAGCCCTGCAGACTCTGCATATCACATGGCCACGGCACCAACCCCATCTGAGAAACAGTATGCAGGTTTAGCCCAAACAGTTGCAGCACTGCTATCCCCCACAATAACAGCAGCGGTCGACAGGGCCATAGCTGCAGTTGAAGACAGAGCTAGGGGATCACGCCAGGAGGCTTTCTGAAATAGAGCATTTGACCTGGAGGATGAATTGCAAAGCTCCTTTACTGCTAAACAGCAATCTAAATAGGCCCAGCAGTCTATCTTTGACAAGCTGGATGACCTGGAGAATCGCCCCAGGAGCAACAACCTCCAGGTTATTGGTCTCCTGGAATCTTTCAATGCAGATTCACTAACCAACATTTGCACCACATGCATTCCCCACTCCCTGGGAATTTCACCCCCCTGTACAGTTGAGGGGGCCCACCTGCTGGGGGCACCTTCCAATGACAGATGTACGCCGAGACCTGTCATCGTGCGCTTTCTGAATTATGCTGACAGGGTTAATATCCTAAAATCATTCAGAAACTCCAAATCTTTACAACTGGACGGCTACAAACTGCTTTTATTTGCAGACTTCTCTCAAGAGGTCTCCAGGAGATGCAAGGCATTCCAACCCATATGGGCTGCTCTCTTCCAAAAGGGAATTAAGTTCACCTTGGCCTACCCAGCTATATTCCGCTACTCAGATCCTGCAGGTGATCCCACAACCTTCTCCCATTCGGAGGAAGCCATGCAGTACTTTCAAGCATACCTTCATTTCCCAATGGGATACCTCTGCACCCCCTACCTCCTCTCGCATGTGCGAACCGAGAGACCAATGCAGTCCGAGGAAAGACCCGGCCAAAAAACAGTGCCTGCCTCTCTGATTCATCTGGCCGCAACAGATGGCGATGATCAGTGTCCCAGGACATCAACTTTGCTATACTAATACTTCTCCCTCAGTGAAATTACGCTCTCCATTGCATTAGAGTTGACGTTTCTGCTTGTAGCTTTATAGGCATGCTATTATCTGTAGCAAAATTATCTTTATAATGTTCATTACTGTACTATGTTGTTGGATTTTAGACACGGACAACCTTATGGGGGCTGCTCAAACTACTCAATTCGGAGTACACACACCTGAGCTGATATACCCTTACCATTCATCTACCATTTTGGCCTTCCCAGGATGGAGACTCGCTTCACATTCTATGGGTAAGAACTGCAGCATCCCCCTATAACGCTGTTCATTGACATAGGTGTCACATGTGGAAAAAAGAGAAGTACAGGTTCCTATGGGTATGTTATTGTCGTATTGCTTATCTAGAATGCTATTGTAATGTTCTCCATTTTCAACCCCCCTCTCTAAGACTTAACTATGTCCCACCCCCCTAGTCGCTAACTTATTTTTATTTCTATTCTTAACATTCATTATATTGCTCTCCAACATGATGTCAAGACCCCCCTCACCACCATATTTTTATGAAGTAATTTCATGGAACATTAAAGGGCTATGATCGCCCAACAAATGTATGGCGATCCTCTGCCACTTAAAATGCCTGAAGGCAGATATAGCTGTTCTCCAGCAAACGCACCTCAATACCTCTGACCTTGCCCGCATGCAAAAACTTTGGGTGGGCTAGGAGGTCTGGTCCCCAGCAGTAAAAGGCAAAGCAGGAGTACTATTCCTGATACATAAAAACCTCCCCTGCAAAATAATTTCATCCCACGCAGACAGTGAAGGGCAACTTTTCACGACGAGACTCAAAACATCTAACCAATGTTTATGCCCCAAACTCCCCTTCTAAACAATTCTTCCAAAACCTAACCTTTAGTCTAGCGGCATATCTCCATCTACCCTTACTGGTGACCAGGCAGTTGCAGACCCACGGGAAGATAGATTAGCAGATTCCTGTCTCAATGCCCAGAACCCCTATAACGCCCCCTCACATCTAATGCAATTTTCTGATGGTCTTCAACTAAAGGATTTTTGTAGACTGACGCACCCTGAGGGAAGAGAATACACCTTTTTCTGCCACCTCACAAATCACTTTCCAGAAAAGATTATACCTTTCTAAACCCCCTCCTTCTCAAAAACGCATTTGAACCTTGCATTTACGCTATTTTGGACCACACGCTGATATCTCTCAAGCTAAGGGGACTAGTAACCCAGAACCCCTTAAGAATTTGGTGATTCCCTACATACCTAGCACATGACCAAACTCTCAAACAGATCATAAGCGACACTTGGGCTTCATTCATGTTCACCAATTTGGAACATATTGACAACCCAAACCTATTTTGGGAGACAGGGAAATTGGTTCTACAGGGCAGGATTATCTCCTATGCCTCCGGCTACAAGAAAAGAATCCACAAAGAATATAATGAGACAAGCAAAGTTTTACATGTGGCACAAAACAATCTTGCTCAAAACAACTCGCAAATTCACAGGGAAGCTTGGCGTAAGGCTAAGGACTGCTTTGATTTGTGGGCAGAAGCTCAGGAAGGAACCCACCAGTCACTACTAGATCTCAATTACCAAAAACACAGCAATAAACCAGGGAAACTCCTTGCCAATATGTGTAAAGGCCCACACACCCTCCACACATATAGCCACCCTAAGGGACAAAACCAGAAACATTGTCACCTCCCCAAAACAGATCAACCTCATTCTAGAGGAATTATATGCCACGCCCTATCAACGAGCATAGAGCCACTTCTTTTTCAGAAAAGATCTTACTCCCCACTATTAAGGACTCTCTTCTGACACAGTTAAATGCCCCAACATCTCTTGACGAAGTATCACGCACAATTAAATCACTATCCTCAGGGAAGGCACCAGGCCACGACAGTTTCACCTCTGAGTTCTATAAATTGTCCCTAGACATTGTAGCCCCCACACTTCAAACAGTATTTCAAAAGATATTGGATGGGAACCAGAACCTACCTACAGGCCTTCAAGCCCACATTAAGCTGATCCCCAAGAAGGGCAAAAATCCCATCGACTCAGGTTCTTATCGTCCAATATCTCTGTTAAACCTAGACTCCAAACTTTTATCCAACATTATGGCAAACAGACTAGCACTCATTATGCCCTCTCTCATTCATCCCTCTCAAGTGGGCTTCACTCAAGGCAGACCTGCTACATCCAATATCAGGAAAGTCCTTACAGTACTGGAAATAGCTAGAACCAGCTCATCCAAGGAATCGGCTATAGTAACACTCGATGCAGAAAAAGCTTTTGACAATGTCAGCTTCCACTGGTTAAGCCTGGTACTGTCAAAATTTGGTTTCTCTGGTCCCTTTAGCCACCTTGTACATGCGATGTATTCAGCCCCGTCAGCTAATGTGATACAGTGGTTTGGGCTTGCTCGGTCTTAAGAATATATTTCTCGAGGGGCGTGTCTTGCGAGCGCTCGTGATGACAGCTTAAGTCGAGAGCTCTCTGTATGGACTGGGGGAAAAGCGACTACCGAGGTGACACTACTCATCCCTCAGCTGCCCAGACTCGCTCCATCACACCAGGGAATGGCACCAAACCATGCAGCACAAGTGGAAAGAAGACAGACAGTCGCAAAAACTCACAGACTTCTTCTTTAGGCCCGCGCCAGCCAGGGAAGGACTCCAAGATGGTGCCGGAACCGCAGCCTCACACGACTCAGTGGCATACATGGACCTCCCGGACGCAGATCTGAGTGAGATTCAAAGGGAATTTGCTCCACTATCGCCTTCTCCATCACCACGGACCAGCCCAACCTCCTTCAGTCCAGCAAAGGCCAGGATGCGCCTAAATTAAACACAGCACTCATCTTACACGGTGAGTACAGACCAGCAGGCCCTCGGCCTGGATCACAGCCACCAAACATCCATCGCAGCATCCCCCACACTAGGGCAGCCAGTGCTGGACACAACAATGAAGGACATGTTATTGTCCCTACAATCATTTCTTATGACTAGCCTCTCATTCATCTTTCACAGAGTAACGGCTGAGATGCAGCACATAGGGGACATTGTGCATCACTTAGAGAACAAAATGACTGAGTGTGCCCACACTGTCATCTGTTGGATGCATATAATGACCAGAAAGAGGATACTACATGGATAAGGGACAAATTAGCGGACCTCGAGGACCACAGTAGATGCAACAACTTTAAAATTGCGTGGTGTCCCTGAGTCAGTCCTCCCCCATGACCTTCAAAAACACGCCACAGATCTGTTCTCCATCCTACTGCCTACACTTTCTCCAATGGAGCTAATCATTGATAGGATAGGACAGAATCCCAAAACCCAGCCACCTAGATGACTCCATCCCCAGAGATGTACTGATGAGGATTCATTTTTACTCAACAAAGGAACAAATTCTGGCTAAAACACGCACGCTGAACAATATCTCAGCATCTTATGAGCATAACCAAATCTATCCAGATCTTTACAAGCATACCCTGCAAATGCACAGGCAACTAAAGACTGTCATTAAAGCCCTATCTAACCATAAGATAGTGTATAAATGACGCCACCAAGCCACCATCATGGTTACACACAATGGAAGCAAACATACCATATCATCACCAGAGAGAGGCATGCATCTCCTCCATTTATGGGGCATCATTCTGCATCCTCCTGACAACCTAAGCCACCCTACCCAAAGAGACAGCCCTCTACCACAGAGGATGCAACACAAGGACCATTGCAGATTCAAACCCAAGTGAAACTTGCTCCCAACTACTCATTACCAACAACTTCCCCCGGTTCAGCATTAAGCTCGACTCAAATTCCCAGTGAACTTTACCCCTATAGATTTGCAGCACTCCTCAGGTTTTGAACTGCTGCACAGTTACCGTTAAATTTTGCTCAACTCTTTTTCCCTTAGAGTTGTTTGCGTTTTCTCTCCCTTCTAGTCCTTTCTACCCATTTCTAATCCACCAGTGTACATCCTACAAGCAAGTGAACTCCACTGAAGAGATCAATCTATCTACACGCCTCACCAACAGAAGCAATAACACTCGAACACAGTTGACTCCTCAAGACCTCCTAAAAGTGAGTAAACTCTGCTTCCTTAAACTTCCCTACTCTCACTATGCCCGTGACAATAGTATCCATAAATGCAAACGGGTTAAATCATCCGGTTACATGCATATCCCTTTGGAAAACTGCATTGTCACATAACTGTGACATCCTGTGTGTCCAGAACTTACATCCGCCTTGCAACCATCATCAATTTCAGCACTACTTTGAAGCCTCTTACACCAAAAAGCAAAGGGGAATCTTTATAGCAATCAGAAACACGGTCAATTTTTATCTGACTCAATCGATTACTGACCCAGAAGGACGCCAATTTATTTTGGTATGCACGATAAACTCTACAGATTTCACTTTGGTGTCCCTGTATGCCCCAAACCAGAGACACATGCCTTTCCTTAAGAAAGTGATCAAAAAAGTGAAATCCTTTAATCATGGCCATCTCCTTCTATGTGGGGATTTCATTCTTGTCCCAGACAACAAGATGGACACGACGGCTGCAACCAGAAGATACAAATCTCCTCTAGAGAAACTTATGATCAATATCGATTTACTCAATGTGTGGAGGTGTTGTCATGCAAGCGAGAAGGATTATACGTTCCTATCTCCTCGTCACAACACCTACTCACGTATAGATTTATTTCTGTCTGATAAATGGTAACTCCGCAATGTACTTTCTGCAGAGATCCACACTGTCACCTGGTCTGATCACGCTCTCATCAGCATATCATTATCTTATAATGCTTCTCCTTTACGCACTTACATGTGGAGAGCCAATAATTATCTTCTTCAAAACGATCCTTACAAAGACACCCTCAAAAAACAACTTATAGACTACTTCCTTATAAACTCTAACTCAACATCAGACCTGGTCACAGTTTGGAATGCTCACTAAGCAGTTGTGAGGGGCACACTAATTCAAATGGGATCTAGGGTCAAAAATAAAAAGCTATTACACCTAGAAGAGCTCACAACAGCCATAGCGGACACAGACAAGAGGAATAAGGCATCTCCCTCTAACTACCTCCAATCTAAATTATTCTCACTACGCCTTGAACTACGCTCCCTCCTCCTAGAGTCCTTCGACAAGGCACAGAGGAAATTTAAAGTCAAAATGTACACTACCGGGGACAAGGCAAGAAAGGCCATGGCCTCCCGCATTAAAGGTAACCGTACCAAAACTGGAATCCCACATTTATGTCACTCAACCACAAACGAGAAACTTTTAAAACCCCAAGCCATAGCAGATGCTTTTAGCCAGTATTATAGCGAGCTGTATAACCTAAAATCAGACACCAATACCCATCAACCGACACATGAAGAAATCCAAAACTTTCTAAAAAAAAGTAAATCTCCCCTCCTTAAACCATCAACAGATAAAAAATCTGAACAAACCCTTCACCACATCTGAGATCACAGAAATTATAGCGAACCTTCCTAATGCTAAATCCCCTAGGCCCGATGGCTTCACAGGGGACTACTATAAACAGTTCAAAAATATATTATCTCCATAACTAAACGCTGTCTTCAACTTGATAGCCCCCACCTCCCCACTTCATCCATTCCCTCTGAAATGCTCGAAGCAAACCATAATAACTCTTATAAAACCAGGAAAAGAGCCCACATCCCCAAAAAAGTTTTGCCCTATATCACTCCTCAATGTGGATCTAAAAATTTACGCTAAACTATTGGCCAATAGACTATCTGATTTACTACCAAATCTCATACATGAGGACCAATCCGACTTTACAAAAGGGCGTCAAAGACTTCGGATGCCACCAGAAGATTATTAAACTTAATACACTTTGTACAAACTGTTTCCATCTGATTGATCACCAACTCTGTAGTGCAAGGGACTGTGCGATTGGATACACATGGAACGGGTTGTCTGGTACTTTATGTGGAGAAGTGGAGCATACAGTCTACAACCTAATAGGAACGGGTCCTGCACAATCTATATCGCTATCCTTGGTTAACCATCACCAGGAACAAGTTTATTGTGACCCCCAGACTGCAAAGCTGGGGGTCCATTCTTTCTGGTGAGTGGGGTCACAAGAGGGGGCTGTCACTGAGCACTACGGGCTTCATATTTGGCACTTGTTTTGGAGCACAGAGCACTTTTTTCATCTATATGAACTGCACTGGATGGTTGCATTCTATATAGCAACTTTTATTTATGTTTATGGACTTCACTGGATGGTTGCATCCAACTCATTATATTTGCACAATATTAATATATGTTGTTTAGAATTTGAAGCAACTGTCACTTTTTGTATATGTTTTTCGTTTGATGATGAATATCTGGGGTGGTGCAGCTTTTGTTTAACCTTTGATTCTTAAAGGTATCTCTTGGTAGATACTTATATGGCAGCAGCCCCCACATATTGACTAGTCCCTGGATCCTTGATAGGGGTCAGAGGGATTAGTGTATATGAGTAATTTATTGGTCCTAGCGCGGATTATTTAGTACACAAAGAGGGGACCTATTCCATATATTCGGGAAATGCCCAATTCTAAAAATCCTTTTGGGATTCAGTCTTTAAGTTAATCTCTCAAGTGACAAATACACTAATCCAACCACTACCCCATGTTGCACTTATCTCCCTAAACCTTATCCGCCAGGCTCTCGACACATCATAATCAATATTTTACTAGCAGCCAAACTTAATCTAACTAGGAAGTGGAAGAGCTCTATCCCTCCCACACTTCAGGAAGTTATAGAGACGATCAACCTACACTACTCATACTACACAGCTCTCGGACCGCCTATTCCAAATCCCTCTATTCACGTTGTACCCCATCACCAACCTAATCACATAAACAGTGAACTCTCTAATTGAATTTCTGACTTAGGGTTTTCCTAAAAATCTTAACCCGTAAAGGGCTTATATACCTTATCCAGGGGAGAAACACATGATTTATTAGGCGCGATCCTGGTTATTTAATGAGTATATGTGATTAGGGAGACTGGGGATAGTTCCTAGGTCCCTGATCAGTTATACACCCCCGACGACGGTATATTCATAGATGGT
>BLSH010387438.1:492935-503179 GCA_018402905.1 Glandirana rugosa | reverse complement strand
ATCTGAGATACACGTTGTTAAACCTGTGTATGTCAACACAAGTTTTAATAAGTTGGGGGTTACGACATTTACCAAAATCCCTTAAATCACATGTAAACATTAACATAAGACTTACTTTAGGATGTTCCTGAAGAATTGGTGAACGGCTGGCGGCTTTACTGTGTAAATGCCATTGGCAGTGAAGGGGTTAACCCTCACACAGAGCGGAGGTCCGTGTTTACATACACGGACCTCCGCTCATTCGCTCCGGGGGGGCCATCGCGGGTAGCCGGCGGCAATCGAAGCCGCCGCACCCGCTCCCTGGCCCTCCCCGAACACAGTGAGCGCGCGGGCGCGCCTCCGGCGGCGCGCGCGCGCTCACAGTGCGCGTTATCGCAGCCGCCGTCGTATGACGGCGTTTTGCGATAACGAACCACTTTGTCGCCGTCAGATGCCGATCGGCGGTCGGCAAGTGGTTAAGAAGTCCTTGTAGGATTTCATTCAGAATACAATTACAAATGTACACTAAATTCCCTAAAACCATTTACAGCATTGGGGGTTGAATAATTTTGAACACAACTGTATGTGTCCAAATTGTTGCACATAGAGTCTAAGATGTTACAACCTACATAGTGACAGGCTACAAATTTATAGTGTAAAGCGAATGGAACATATAAATGTAACCATTAGCGGATGAATTCCCCTAGACAGACCCATAACAGGGAGTAGAGATTGAAAGAAAGGCTGAATGAACAGTAAGTCGTGACCAGATCACAAAATCTTAACACCAAGGGGACATACCAAAGAGTTGTATATTAGAGTTATATAAATATGTGCATTGGGGATGTATCAATTACAAGACAATGAGGGGAGGTGTTAAACAGTGCAGGATTGTGCTCGATGATAGAATGAATAATACAGATTATTGTATTTATACAGGGAAGGGGAGATTCCTGTTAATTATCGTAAAAATGAGAAACGTCCCACTCAAAGTTCATGCCGTTGGGAATACGGCTGTGTAATCTATAGATCCAAAATACTTCTCTTCTGCACAGGAGACGAAACAGATCCCCGCCTCTAGGGCGGGAGAAGATCCGTTCGATCACCTGTACACGCATGGAGGTAGTGTCCCCCTGGTGTAGACTATTGAAATGTCTGACCACATTGGCGGATTTTAAAGTCCTGATGTCCGCCAAGTGTTCCCTAAACCTGTCACGCAGTCTCCTAGTTGTTCTGCCCACATACTGACAGGAACAAACAGTACAAGTAATAAGATAGACAACATACATTGTATTGCAATTGAAAAAATGATCTATTGTAAATTCTGTGTTATCTATTGTAGAGCAAAAAGTTGTTCCCGTCAGGATGAAGCGACAACACGGACAGTCCCTGGCACCGCACTTGTAGTTACCCCTACAGTGTAGCCATGTCAGGGATGGCTGTGTAGTTTTGGTGGATGAAAACAAACTTGGGGACAAGGAATCCCCCAAGGTTTTGGAACGTTTAGCGACTATACTTACTCCAGAGTCTAGAATCCTGGAGCAAGTATTGTCTGCATATAGACTGGGAAGATGTTTGTGAATGATACGTTTTATCATGGGAAATTCTACGCTAAAGTCCAGAACTATAAATGGTTTGTTCTCTTTTTTGGGGGACAACGGGGACCCATGTGTAGGGGAACCCATGGGACCTGTGTTGTATTCAACCGTATGGGAATCCAGCTTACCACGAAGACAGTTACGAGGAGCAAGCAGGGTAGCTCTGTCCTTCATTTTTGCCCGATGATAGGCCCTCGAGATCATCCATTTTGGATATCCCCTCTGTAGAAATCTATTGGAGAGTTTTTTGGACTCCCACTCAAACGAAGCCACATCACTGCATACCCGACGGAGTCGTAAAAATTGACCCACCGGGATGCCCTTGGTGGTATGTCTCGGATGGTGAGAAGAGGCATGAAGGAGACTATTGCCCGCCATGGGCTTTCTAAAGAGATTACAGGTAATCTTATTGTGTATCCCCAATAGCTTAACATACAAAAAATCAACCGTATGTGCATCTGAGACTCCAGTGAATCTAAGGTTCAGGGTGTTGTTGTTGAGATGTATAAGGAAAGAGTCAATGGACAAAGATTTTCTGCATATGAGGATCAGGTCATCTATGTAATAGTAATAAAGGATAATATGTGTCCTCCAAAGGTTTCTATCTCCAAAGATGTGGGTCTGTACTCACTCTGTCCCTTGGGAGCCGCGGTGTGGCCGGATCATCCAGCGGGACCGTATCATCCACCTCGTGGTGTGTGCCGTCCGACTCCTCATGCACGGCTGGCACAGGGAAGGTTTCTTTGTGTGCTGGTTTGGAGAAAAACTTCTGCCTCACTTCTTTATATACATCCTTTGCTGGGCAAGGAGAGAGGCCGCCATCTTAGCCTGCTTGGTCCGGGCCTGAAAGGCATGCCACTCCTTTCTTGGACATGACTCCGGCTCATTCTGAGGGCACTGCTGTGTTCCTTAATGTGTCTGTCAGCCGTTCCAGCGTCTGTTGTCTTAGCAGCGGGCAGGGAAATGTGCGTTCCCATGGATAAATGAGAGGATCACCGGCAGAGCAGAGAGCCTGTGCTGCCTGTTACATCCATTGCCATGCCACGCCCCCTCTCCATGGATGGTTTGTTGGAAAGGTGTCCAAGTCTGCTCTTGCCCCTAGATATTCCTGCACCAAATAATGCAGACGATGATGATGGTTGCTTGAATCTATCAAGCCTAGGTGCTGAGTACTGAAAAATGTTTTAAAGGCATCGGTCAGCCAACCACCTTCTCAACCTCTCTGCCTCTGAACGCCCGAAGCTTCAGAAACACGTTGTCCAGCACCAGGACATGGTAACCTCCCAGGGTCTGGAAAGGCGTTGCACAAGCTTTTCTTCTATCCGAAGATGTTTCATCCTCTGCTCCCTCTACCCAGGCAGGATGAGCTCTGCAACTTTACCTTTGTAATGTGGATCAAGAAGGGTTGTCAGCCAGCAATGATCCCACTCCTTGATACCATGAATCCTAGGGTCTTTTTGCAGGCTTTTCAGAATCAGAGAGCCCATGCAGCATAAGTTTGAGGAGGCATGAGTGTCCTCTGAGTCACTGAGGATGACATTATCAGGAACTACCTCCTCCCAGCCATGTACAACTCCTTGGGTTTCTGGGGACTGAAAACCATGATCCCTTGAAGACTGCTGTGTGTTATGCTCCACATCCATGCTCCCACAATCCTCCACCTGTGTGTTTTGGGGCTCTGCAGGAATGCTATATGCATAAAGGGCGCCTTGAGAGAAAGGAAGTCCTCCTCTTCCTCCCGCTGTTCTGCTTCAAGTGCCCTGTCCATGATTCCACAAAGCATGTGCTCCAGAATGAATATTAGAGGGACAGTGTCACTGTTGCATGCATTGTCGCTCCTCACCATCCTTGTGGCCTCCTCAAATGGTGACAGGACAGTGCATGCATCCTTGATCAGTAGCCACTAACGTGGTGACAAGACGCCAAGCTCCCCTGAGCATGTGCTGATGCTATGCTCACAGAGGTACTCATTGATGGCCCTCTGCTGTGTGTGCAGCTGCTGCAGCATTGCCAATGTTGAGTTCCACCTGGTGGGCATGTCACAAATGAGGCGGTTGGTGGGCATGTTGAATTCCCGCTGAATGTCAGCCAGCTGGGCACTGGCATTTTTATGAATGCCGGAAATGACCACAGACTTTTCTAGCCTGCCTCACGATATCTGGTAAGCCTGGGTACCTGGTCAAGAAACACTGCACCTCCAAATTCAAGACGTGTGCCAAGCATGGAACATGTGTTAAGTGTCCCTGTCGGAGGGCAGAGAGAAGGTTGGTGCCATTGTCGCATACAACCATTCCTGGTTCAAGGTGCCCGTGGCGTCGACCACCTCTGAGCCTGCCCCCCGCAGAGCTGACAGAATCTCTGCCCCAATGTGGCTCCTGTCCCCAAGACAGACTAAATCAAACAGAAGAGGCCACAGAGATAGAGAAGAGGAGGGGGTGGAGGAGGCGGATGTGGCAAAATCACCACCAGCTTTTTGGAGGCGTGGTTGTAGAACTAGCTCCAACACTGAACCCTGTCTTGCATCTTTCCCAGCTGCCAGCAGAGTTACCCAGTGCACCGTGAAGGAAAGATAACATCCCTGACCATGCCTGCTGGACCATGAGTCAGCGTTAATATGGACCCTGCTGCTGACCATCCTGTCCAAAGAGGCCAAAACATTGCCTTCCACATGAAGGTAGAGAGCTGGAATGGCCTTACGTGAATAGAAATTTATTTTGGGTACCTGCCACTGTGGTACAGCACATTCCACAAATTCATGAAAAGGGGCAGAGTCTACCAGCTGAAAAGGCAGCAGTTGAAGTGCTAGCATTTTGGCCAAGCTAGCATTAAGACGCTGAGCATGTGGATGGCTGGGGCAGTATATTTTTTTACGGTTCAGCAACTGAGGTAGGTATATTTGCCTACTGAATTCACCTGGTGGTGTACTGTTTTCAGATTGGCTGCAAGTACTTCTGGCACGCATTGCTAGACCTTCATTCCTCTCAGTGCAGGTTTTGGAGAGGACTGGAGGTATAGTAGGGGTTGAGATCCCAGATGAAGAGCATGGAGAAGTCCACCTTGTTTTCTGGTGTGCATTTTTTAGGTTCTGTTGCCAACGGACTGCATGGCTGGTCATCATATGTCTTGTCAAGACAGTAGTGCCCAAGCGGCTGGAGTTCTGGCCACGCTTCACCCGCTTCAGACATAGATTGCAAATGGCAACGGTGCGATCTACTGCACATGTGTTGAAAAATGCCCACATCAATGAACTTCTAAAAGTCAGCGGGGTGCCAGCAGCGTCCTGCACCTGTGGAGCTCTGTGGTCTGATGCAATTGAGTGGCTGCCCTTAAGCTGGCCCCTGGAGGACATCCTGCCTCATTGGAGTTGTGCCTCCCCCTCCCCTTTATTTTCCTCCCCTCTACTCTCAGGCACCCAAGTACAGTCCGTGTCCTCATCATCCCCTCCCTCCTTGTCACTGGAGCAAACTTGGCAGTATGCTGCAGCTGGGGGAACATGACTGCTAGTTTCTTGTCCTTCTGTGGCACCCCCTGTCTCTAGGCTCACTCTAATCTCTTCCCCAACCTGGCAAACAACATCGGAGCCTTTAAATTGCTGCACATCTTCCATCAGCATGTAACCGACTCTATGGTTGATTCATTCTGGTGACTCCTCCGTGCATGATAGTGGGGCTACAGAAAGAGTAGCTGTGGACAAGGATACAGTGGAATAGGCCACTTTGCCAGATGTGTTGGAATTCAAACTTGTATGAGCCTGAGTGGCAGAGGATGAGGAGGATGAGGACGGCTTAGTTATCCCCTCCACCAACTCTTCTGCATGTTGTGGCTCAATAACACTGTCAACAGCAGAAAAAAAGGACATGCGTGACCCACCTGCAGAGGATGCACCATGTCCACCACCACTTTTTATTGAAGACACAGAGGCTGCTTGCCCTCTTTTAGTGGCCTGGGAGTGACTATGTCACATACCTGGTGGTAGAGTCTGGCTTATGAAGTGAGCAACCTACCCTGATTTGGGAACCCCTGATAGAGTAGATAGAAGGTCGGGAGTGCAGGATGGCACGAGGGCTGGATTGGTCACTGATGATGGTGTGAAGATCCTCCAAAGGCTCGTGCAAGCCTGAAGGGTAGTGGTACAGGCCGGATCAGTGACAGGCGGGCAATGGAGTACAGAGTGTAACAAAAAGAGAAGTATTGTGCTAAAGTGTCTAAGTGCAGCAGCAACAAAACCGTGTGATAATAGCACGGAACAAATGTAAATAAGAAAATAAGTTGCGCTAGATATTGCTATGACATATACAAATCTCACAAGTGATAAAAATATAGATGTTAAGTGTCATATATAAAGTGCAAATGGCTGGGTGAAGTCCACAAATCCAAAGAAAATCCAAATAAAGTGAATGGAAACAGTTAGTGCTCCTGTATAAAATCCAAGGATCGGATGGAAAAAGTTCCCAGAATGAGGGGGCTTAATCTGTATCTGTCATTGAAGTCCAGCTGAAATAAACAAGCCACCACCGGAGACATGCACACCTCGTGATGTTTGAAAGGGGGGGTACCCTTACCAAATATGGTGGACTCACTATCGCTAGTGGGTCAAGTAAACTGGCAGATATAACCCTCTGCAGGGTGTTATAACCGGGCTCTCCCCCCTCCAGGCTTCCGATGGATGGACAAACCAATGGCTCGCTACCTCAACATTCCATCTCCAAAATGTGCACAAATACAGAAAGGAAGGAATCCATAGTGTAAATCTGGAAAATGTAAATTTATTTAAAAACAGAAATGGGTACTCACATTAAAATGCAAGGACAAGCGCATACACAAAAAGTCATCCCCGTACTTCCCAGAGCGTGTAGGTGTGGTGACGTCAGCGCGTATCTCGCCCTACATGTTTCATCATATGTGACGTCTTCCAGGGGCAGTACAGAAGGAGCAGGCAAGCGGGTGGTCAGGTACAGGCAGGTTCGTCAGCAGGCGGGCAGCAGAAGTACAAGGGCATCAGACAGAAGAATGGTCGTAGGCAAGCTGGGGGTCGGTGCAGGCAGAGTTCAAGACAGGTCAAGGTCTTAGCCAGGTCACAGATAACAGGAAGTTTCAGGAACAGATCATTAAGGGACACAGGAAATGCGGTAGAACAGACAGCACTTGTGTCACGTACCTGATGATGGAGTCTGGCTTATGCAGGGGTAACCTCTCTTGCGGCCCTGATTCGAGAGTCCCTGGTAGTGCAGACAGGGAGCTCAGGAGCACAGGGGGGTACGAGGGCTGGACAAGTCTCTGGTGGTAGGTAGGTGTCTGTTGGAGCTCGTGCAAGCAGAAGGGTAGTTAGACAGTCCGGGTCGGTAACTGGTGAGCGGTGCAGTACAAAAGGTTCAGGCAGACGGATGGTCGGGTGCAGGCTGGGTTGGCAACCTTCAAGAGGCAAGGTACAAGGGAGCAGGCGGAAGAGTGGTCGTGGAAGCCGGGGTCGGTGCAGGCAGAGTTCAGAGCAGGGTCAACAGGCCGGGTCACAGGAATAGGTATCAGATAGTCAGGAAGCAAGGAAACACACACTAACGCTGTAGAACAGACAGCACCTGCTTCCTGGCACGCATGGGCGCGCGCACGGAAAGCCAGAATTGGCCAGAAGGAGTCCATTTTCCTAACATTGCCCCCCCCAAGGGGCAGTCTCCGGATGCCCATCCGGGCAAACTTAGCAGGGTTGTTCTCCTTGAAGGATCGGATAAGTTCATCCGCATGAATGTTATCTGCAGGCTCCCAGGAGTTTTCTTCTGGGCCGTAGCCCTTCCATTTCACTAAGTGCTGGACACTGTTACCCCTCTGATGGCTTCCAGTTCAAATTCCTCCTCGCCGTCTACCAGGATTGGGCCTGGCGGTCTAGTCTTCCGCTGGAGAAACGGATTTGGGGTCACGGTTTAAAGCAGTGACACGTGGAACACTGTGTGAACACTCAATGAAGACGGGAGATCCAGCTCATAGGCTATCCTGTTAATCTTCCTTTTCACAGGGAAGGGGCCAATAAACCTGGGGCCCAATTTCTTGGAGGGGCAGGCTAACCTTAGGTTCTTTGTGGCCAGCCAGACCTTTTCCCCGGGTTGTAAGTCCAACTCTCCCCATCTCCCTTTGTCGAACACCTCTTTGTTATGTTCCTGGGTCCGGGCCATGGTCTCCTGAAGGAGTCTGCTGTTCATTTCCTGTGCTGCTGGTACTATACTTTCGAGGCCGTGGTTGAGCACAAAGGTCGGGAGGAAGCCATAATTGGTCAGAAACGGAGACTGGTTGGTATCTGAATGGACGGTGTTATTGAAGGCAAACTCCGCCAGGGACAGCAGAGTGACCCAGTCATCTTGTGAGAACGACGAGAAGCAACAGAGATACTGCTGGAGCGTTTGATTGGTCCTCTCTGTCTGCCCATTTGTCTGTGGGTGATATGCTGAAGAGTATGCCAGTTCAATGTCAAGTGCGGAGCACAGGGCCTTCCAGAACCTGGAGGTGAACTGGACTCCGCGGTCGGAGACAATACTGGTTGGAAGTCCATGGAGCCTCACTATTTTCTGGATGAATATCTTGGCCGTTTCAGTGGCTGATGGGGTCCCCTTCATGGGTAAGAAGGGGGCCATCTTCGTTAGCCGATCCACTACCACGAAGATGGTAGAATACCCTTAGGATGGCGGCAGCTCAACAATAAAGTCCATCGAGATCATGGACCAGGCCCTCTCGGGCACCTGAAGTGGCTTTAGTAAGCCCCAGGCCTTGGTCTTGCTGCTCTTGTTCTGGGCACAGATAAGGCATGAGCTGACGTATTTCCCACAGTCTTCATCGGCCCGTGGCCACCAGAATGATCGCAGCAGCAGTTCAGTAGTCTTGCGAGCACCGAAGTGTCCTGCCATCTTGTTGTCATGACAGGATGCCAGGACCGATAGGCGCTGGTCCTCTGGAACAAAGAGTCTATTGCTATGCCACAGTGAGCAGCAGGCTCACTCAGTTTACAGAACATCCATGAAAGGGCGTCAGGCTTGACGTTCTTCGACCCCGGCCTGTATGTTATGTGGACGAGGAAGCGTGAGAAGAAGAGTGCCCACCAGGCTTGGCGAGGTCTCAGTCTCTTGGCTGCTCGAAGATATTCTACGCTTTTGTGATTCGTGAAGATCAAGATGGGGTGCCTGGCTCCCTCTAGGAGATAGTGCCACTCTTCCAAGGCCGATTTGATTGTCAAAAGCTCCCTATCTCCCACGTCATAATTCCTTTCTGGGGTGGTCAGCTTGCGGGAGAAGAACACCACAGGATGTAGGGCAGCCTTGGTTCCATGCCTTTGTGATAGCACCGCCCCCATGGCTACTTCAGAGGCATCTACCTCCAGGACAAATGGCAAGGCGGGTCAGGGTACCTGAGGATGGGTGCTGATGTAAAGAGTCTCTTAAGAGTCACAAAGACTTCCTGGGTTTCCTCAGTCCACACGAATCGTGTGTTTAGCTTGGTCAGCTGGGTGATCGGGGCAATAATGGCTGAAAACCCCTTAATAAACTTTCTGTAAAAATTGGCAAAGCCAATGAACCGCTGTACTCCCTTCTTGTCCATAGAGGCCGGCCAATCCAGGATAGCCGTGACCTTCTGTGGGTCCATGGTAATGCCGGTGACGGAGATAATAAGCCCCAGGAAGGAGATACTTGACTGTTCAAAATCACATTTCTCCGCCTTGGCATAGAGCCCATGTTGTCGAAGGCGGCTCAGGACACTTGCCACATGCCTGCGGTGCTCTTCCAAGGTAGGGGAGAAAATCAAGATATCGTCTAAGTAGACGATGATGAACTGATCCAGGAAGTCTTTAAACACATTGTTTACGAAGTGCCGGAAAGTAGCTGGGGTGTTGCAGAGCCCGAAGGGCATTACCAGGTACTCAAAATGTCCGAACCAGGTTCGGCAGGCGGTCTTCCATTCATCGATTTCACGGATGCGGACTAGATTGTACACTCCGCGGAGGTCCAGCTTGGTGAACACCCTTGCCGCTCCTAGCCTCTGGAAGAGCTCTGGAACCAGGGGGGAGAGGATAGCGGTTTTTCACCGTTATCTTATTTAGCTTGGGGAAGTCAATGCAGGGTCTCAGTGTGTGATCCTTCTTTTCTACAAAGAAAATTCCTGATCCTGTGGGTGACGTAGAGGGTCGGATGAAACCCTTCTGCAGGTTCTCATCTATATAGACCTTAAGGGCCACCAGTTCCAGTTCCGTTAAAGGGTAAATCCTCCCGAAGGGGACTTCGGCTCCAGGAAGGAGCTTGATAGGGCAATCATAGGCCCTGTGGGCCAAAAACTGTTCAGCCCCCTTCTTGCTGAACACGTCTAGGTAGCTGTGGTTCACAGGGGCCCCCAACTGATGGGCGTCCCGGTCAGCGTCTGCCTCTAGGCTGAGCAGAGTAGGGACAGCTTCCTTGGTCCCTGAAAAGCAGTACTGACGAAAATAGAGTGACTGGAACTTGGTTTCTCCCGTTGCCCAGTTGATTCTGGGGCTATAGGCCTGCAGCCAGGGTATACCCAGGATGATAGGGAACAGGGGGGATGCAATAACGTCCAAGCAGAGGAACTCCTGGTGACCATCCGAGGTTGTGGCAGGCAGAGGAAAGGTCTCGTGGGTGACCACACCAGATTTGATGTTGGTGCCATCAGCCAGGC
>BLSH010387438.1:465047-484100 GCA_018402905.1 Glandirana rugosa | reverse complement strand
CGGACAGGACCCGAACTTTGACCCGGACCCCGAACCCCATTGAAATCAATGGGGACCCGAACTTTTAGGCACAAAAATGGCTGTAACAAAGTCCTGGAAAGTCCTAGAGGTCTGCAAAAGGAAGGAAAATGGGGGTAAGGGTCGGACAAGTGCCCTACAAAGAAATGGGGATAGGGAAATAACTTAAAATAATTTAAAAAAAAATCACATAAAAAAATCCAAAATGGAGGTGGATGTGGAGCATCTTCAAACTGTGTGAGAAAAGTATAAATTAGCAGGAGAAGCCATAGCAGTGTTCTAAAATCATCTTCAAACTGTGTGTGAAAAGTATAAATTAGCCGGGAGAAGCCATATCACTGTTCTAATAACAGTGATATGGCTTCTCCCAGCTAATTTATACTTTTCACACACAGTTTGAAGATGATTGTAGATTCTACAATCATCTTCAAACTGTGTATGAAAAGTATAAATTAGCCGCGAGAAGCCATATCACTGTTCTACAATCATCTTCAAACTGTGTGTGAAAACTATAAATTAGCCGGGAGAAGCCATATCACTGTTCTTAGAACAGCTAATTTATACTTTTCACACACAGTTTGAAGATGATTTTAGAACACTGCTATGGCTTCTCCCGCTAATTCATACTTTTCTCGCACAGTTTGAAGATGGTCCACATCCACCTCCATTTTGATTTTTTTATGTGATTTTTTTTTTTAATTATTTTAAGTTATTTCCCTATCCCAATTTCTTTGTAGGGCACTTGTCCGACCCTTACCCCCATTTTCCTTCCTTTTGCAGACCTCTAGGACTTTCCAGGACTTTGTTACAGCAATTTTCAAAACTTTTATTAAATTACCAGAACCCCGGACCCGAACCCGGACTTTTTTTGAAAAGTCCGGGTTCGGGTCTGGGTCCCGGACACCCAAAAGTTCAGTACGGACCCGAACTTTACAGTTTGGGTTCGCTCAACTCTAGTCATGATCCATGCACTTGGATACATTCTGAAGAGGGTCCTATTATTCGGATAAAGGGGGTAAGTGCGAGCTAATAATGACTACATACCTCTGATGACCTGGATCTTATCATATGTGATTTTTGCTGTTCTGTTCATTAGACAGCAACTACATCTGGTAAGTGCATTTTTTTGGCATTGGTGGAAATCGCATTGAGTGATTGAAGCACTAGAGGAGGGAGATCACCTGAATCTTATCACTTGATACTTCTTCATAAGAACTATTCTATGTTTGATTATTTTGAATATTTTCAATGTCGCACTCATTATCATAACACTTTAGGTGTTTTGGGTTTTTAGACATTCTGGACTGGCGTTCATCCTTGGACATCCTGATCCCGGCTCGTCAGTGGAAGGAGGCAAAAATGTCCGCGTTCAGGTAACACTCGTCCTGCCTCCCGGAACCCTCCATCCATGGTGGATTCCTGACCTCTCTATCGAAGCCTGTGGCTGCTTCCTGCTGCACTCCTCCCAGGACCCTCTGGCTGGCATCTGCAGTTGTTGACTATTGTCTATAGGGTCTCCATCTTTCTGTTTCAGGTTCTATTTTTGAGTTGAGTTTGAGTCTTTTTTTTCCTCTTGTCATCCCCTCCTCTCCACCCTTACCCTTTTCCACCTCCCATTTTCCTTCCCCTCCCCCCCACTTCTTTCACCCCCCCATCCCTCTTTCCATTTTTCCCCCATGGACCCCCTTTGGTAATAAAATTGTGTATATCCTTGATTATGCATTATGCACATATATGCTAATCAAGCAGGGCTTACAGCTCTCACCTTATATCTTTCTATGTTTCCCCGGTAGGCCTACTCTGTTGTGGGGATATTCCCGAGTGGGTACATCTGCCCCTTGTTGGTCACCCTCCTTTTCGAGCAGTGCTCTGATTGGTTATCTTCCAGGGATCAGTTTGCCTCCAGTGTGGAGACATTTTTGTTTTCTCTAGGTCTTTGAAGAGGGTCTTGAGGCTAAACAACTGGGGGCACATGTTATTTTACTGCAAGAGACTCATTTCCACCAGGACTCGGTCCCTAGACTCCCCACTATTTTTCTCAATCAGTAGTACCTCAATAACTCCACGGGGTCCAATTCTAAGGGGGTGGCCCTTGCCATTCATAAGCACTGCCCATGTTTCCCTATAGCACATCATGGGGATCCTAATGGTGGGTTTCTATTTCTTAAGGCACCATTTTTGATCGTAAGCTAATAATTGCCGATGTGTGCACCCCGAACTCTCATCAGCCTACTTTCATTGATTGGGTCCTGGAGTCAATCTCCTCTTTTAGAGAGGGCCAGCTGATCGTGAGAGGGGATTTTAATGTCTGCCTGGATCCTTCCATGGATACATCTTCAGGACACTAAACTCACTCCTATGCATTCCTTAGACATTTTAAGAAAACACTCCACACCCATCATCTGATTGACTGCTGGAGGGTACTCTATCCTGCTGACAAAGATTTTAGTTATTTTTTAGCTACTCATAACGTGTATAAATGCAATAATCTCCTGTTTATGGATTAGTATTTCTTAGAGTCCCTCTCCAGCGTGTCAATCGGCTCTATTACAAACTCAGATCACACGCCTGTCCTTATTTCTCTGATCCTCCTGTCATCTGAGGCCCAACCATGGACCTGGTGATTGAATGAGAATGTACTCGATGATACCGTAGTGCAGTCATGGGTGTCTAATGCCATCACTTATTCTTTGGAGGAGAACACTATGGGGATGCAGAGATGAGTTCTGTCTGGGAAGGTCACAAGGAGAATTAAATTCCCAGGGTGCCAGATTGAAACGGGAGCTTCAATAAAATCCTTGGACAGTTGCACTCAGCAGAGCGTAGACACAAGTGTTGGGGTATCCTGAACATTGCCTCTAAGCTTACAACCCTCCACATGCAAAATGTTTCTTACAGATTTTACTAATTCAGGAACAAATTTGGCAAGTTTCAAAAGCTTTGCAACGCTGAAGATCATCCATTCATGTGCATAAGATACAACTGGCCTCTGGAACCACGGCAGTGCATTCCTTCAAAATAGCTGAAGTCTTCCAGGAGTATTGCCAGAAAACATCCCGCATCCTTGACTATCGGACTGAAGTCCGTTTTCTGATGCTCACTCTGCACGTGGCATGTAAACTCAATATTCCTATTACCGCAGTGGAACTCAAAGTTGTCATAAAGGAGCTGACTAAAGGGAAGAGCCCTGGTCCTGATGGCTTCATTAACCTTGTTCTCTTCCCCTATGTGTACATACTTGAATGCCCTGGAAACAGGTACTCCTATACCCAAAGAGGCCCTGATGACAATAATAATCCACAGCATGGCGTCAATAGTGTCACAGTGGCAATGTTTATCAACTCCCCTTGCAGTGGCAGTGTTTTTTTTGATGTACAGCACAGTGTTTTTAACCCCCTCCACGTTGGTGCTCATTGGCAGTGTTTTTTAACTCCCCTCCACTTTACCCCACTCTGATGGTCAGGAAAATCTAACTATACCTCAACACATGCTCCAACACTGCTTTCTTCCTAACGAGGCTGGGATTTGTATTATCGGGCAGAGATCTCTCCACCTGACAATACGATTTTCACTTTAATGCTGCAGCTCCACAAAGTCCACAGGTGCCAAACAGGCGGAACCCTCCAGGACACAGTGGATACAACCCAGGGAGTTGGCAGGCATATGTTGGGCACCAGGGCCCTAGATTATAGTTGCATGCATCATTAGCTCCCAAATATGAAACTTTAACTTTATTTATTTTAAACCTCATTTACCATGTAGTTGCTAAACAATACAATGTACCTAGTCCAGCTTACAAGCAGAGACATCTAAGCACTATATAGCTTTGTATCATCTGCAAACTCAGGAACAGTACTTTAATTTACAAACTTAAGGGTGGCTAGAACCCATGTCAGATTTTTTTTCTCTATCCCCCAATTTTTCTATACTGTTGAACTAGTTAGAAAGGCAAAATTACACGTAAGTATGTTGACTTCATTGCAGCTGTTATTTGATATGACTCACTATTCAATTCACCCTTGTAATGCCTCCAGGAGCTTAAATTCTAATTATGATGTGAAATATAAATGGCATCAGTTATTACAATTAATCAAAACTTTCTATTAGACTTTTTCATTTTCATTAAAACTGTATTGTAAAACTTGTGTATGTTAAGAGGCTGTACATAATTAAGGCTTAGAAAAGTTTAGTTAGTAAACCTTTTTTATTGATTAAGATCAACTAAATTATTGTGGCTTTTTTTGTTTGTTTGTTTGTTAATTTTGACACACTTTGCCCTAGCACACAGATACAGCTAAAGATCTTTTTAAAAAAATATTGTGAAATCTATTTTTCACTAGCATCTTTTCTAGGTAGTGCATTTTTTCATTTGTAGATGCAGATGTAGCATTTGCTCACCCCCTACTAGCTGTGTGAACAGAACCTCTGCCTCTGCTTGAAAGCCTGCCTGAAATTATGAATTCTAGATATTGTCTAACTTTATTATCAGCTAGGGCAATAAGGATAACAGTATGTTTTTATTTACACTATCAATGTAATGTATCCTGAAGTGCTGCAAACAAAGGACAACTTTGCCCCTGTCTTGAACAAGCTTACACTGCTGACCTCAAGGTAAACAAAAAAGACCCTATCAAAATTATATTGAAATAAAATATTCAATCATTAAAAAAAAATAAAACCCAAAAACTGAAACACTAAACCCCCAACCCTATATACAGTATACAATATGTTACCAAAAGTATTGGGATGCCTGCCTTTTCATGCACATGAACTTTAATGGCATCCCGGTCTTAGCCCATAGGGTTCAATATTGAGCTGGCCCACCCTTTGCAGCTATAATAGCTTCACCTCTTTCAGGAAGGCTGTCCACAAGGTTTAGGAGTGTGTCTATGGGAATGTTTGACCATTCTTCCAAAAATGCATTTGTGAGGTCAGGCACTGACATGGATCAGAAGGCCTGATTTGCAGTCCCCGCTCTAATTCTGAGGTCCTGAAGTCAGGACTCTGTGCTGGCCAGTTAAGTTCCTCCACCCCAAACTCACCCATCCATGTCTTTATGGACCTTGTTTGTGTACTGGTGTACAGTTGTGTTGGAACAGGAAGGGGCCATCCCCAAACTGTTCCCACAAAGTTAGGAGTAGGAAATTGTCCAAAATGTCTTGGTATGCTGACGTCTTAAGAGTTCCCTTCACTGAAACTAAGGGTCCAAGCCCAACCCCTGAAAAACAACCCCACATCATAATCCCCCCTCCCTCCAGTGCACAAAGTAAGGACCATAAAGACATGGATGAGCAAGTCTGGGGTGGAGGAACTTGACTGGCCTGCACAGAGTCCTGATCTCAACCCGATAGAACACCTTTGGGGTGAATTAGAGCGGAGACTGCAAGCCATATATATATATATATATATATAGTGACAATATGCAAGGCAAAGTGGTAGACGGACGCTACCTGTCGCTGAGTATGCGTTCATGTGGACTGGATTTTACCAGCCACCATGGCAGGGCTGTTTCTGGTCTAGAGTTTGTGGTCCACTGGAGTCCACCAGTAGGTGGCTTAAATTACCAGGAAGAGAACACACTCAAGCTCTGGCCTGAACCTCAGAGAAGGATCTGAGAGAGCTCTGTGTCTGTTGGGACTTTAAAATACAAGGTCTGCATTTTTGCTGATGTTTTGTGGTTGTCAGGGGCCAGCCCCACACCATATAGTGAGGAAACTATACTGTCTAGTTTAGCGCCGGATGGCAAGAACTTATATTTATGTTTTGTTCTGTTTTACCTGCAAACCTTATTTATCAATAAACCTGGCAAGCCGCCAGATTTTAAGAAAAGTCGCCTGCACGCTGACTATTTTTCCTCAGGAAAACTGATCCGCACGAGCTAAACTCCCACACATGGTGGAGTTCAGCGGGCACTTTTCCAAGATGGAGGAAATGCTGAAGGCCCTGCTTCAAGCCAATGCAGCTCAGCAGGAAACCAACCGTCAGGTCGCAGAGGCCTCTGCAGCACAGCAGGAGGAAAGTCGTACAACAGGCAGCTCAGCAGGAAACCAACCGCCGGGCTGCACAGGCTGCGGCAGCACAGCGGGAGGAAAGTCTCCAAGCTATTGCAGCACAACAGCAGATGAACCAACAGTTTGTGGAGGCCCTGCTGGAATTAAAGAAGGGACCCTCACCTCTGGTGACAGTGGAACCAAAGTTGGTACATGCCTCTTACCACATGCAGAAAATAACACCTGCGGATGACGTGGAGGCATATATCACGACTTTTGAAAGAGTCGCTCTTCATAAAGGATTGGCGAAAGAACAGTGGGTGGGACTGTTAGCACCATTCTTGACCGGTGAACCCCAAAAGGCCTACTTTGATCTGGAAGCAGATAAGGCAGAGATATTTGCCCTCCTAGGGGTGACCATCAACGGGTGCATCAGTGGACCTACCGCACCAACAAGCCACCCCACTCGTAGATGTTTGGCCTGGTCCACCTCACCAGAAAGTGGCTACAACCGGAGACTTTGCCAGGTCCCCAGATTGTGGTGCGCGTGGTCATGGGCCGCTATCTACGTGCGCTCCCTGCTGCTTTGAGGAAGCGGGTCAGTCATGGGGACCCCAAAACGGCCAACCAACTCGTGGACCTCGTGAAGAGATACACTGCTGCTGAGGACTTGTTGCACCCATCTATGCCCCACTCCAATGTATCTAGGGGTGACCAGGTAAGACTGTTCCAGGGTTCAGGGGTGTGGGGAAATTATCTGTGACCCGGCTTGCCTGACCCTGTTGAACTCTGCCTGCACCAACCCTCTGCCTGTCTACGACCACGCTTCTGCCTGACCCTCTTGTACCTCAGCCGCCTGCCTGCTAATGACCCTGCCTGTACCCGACTACCCGCTTGCCTGCTCCTTTTGTACTGCATTTGCCTGCTTGTTACCGACCCGGCCTGCATCACCAATCTTCTGCCTGCACGAGCTCCTGGAGGATCCTCACAACACCATCTGCATCCATACCAGCCCTTGTGCCCCTTGTGCTCCGGAATCTCCCATCTACTCTATCAGGGGTTCCTGAACCAGGGCCGTAAGAGAGGTTGCCCACTGCACAATCAGACTCCACCACCAGGTAATGGACAGCCATGTCTGAGTCTGAGCAGGGGCCCTCTCCGCTGCATGAACTCTGTCAGCATTTGGATGGTCTCTCTCTCTCGAGAGAGACCCAGCTGGAGACCCATGTCCTGGAATTTGCTTCTCTTGCCCCATCAGGGGCTTGTCAGCTCACAACGGAATCCATGGTCTCTTGTCCTCCGGAACCCACAGTGCCCATGCCAGAACGGTTCCCGGGGACCGTAGGAAATTCCTAGCATTCCGCTGTGCCTGCAAACTTTATTTCAGCCTGCAGCCCTACACCTTCTCTCTGGAAACCATGAAGGTGGGGCTGGTGATTTCCCTCCTACAAGACGAGTCCCAATAATGGGCCCAATGGCTCCTGGAACAAGGAGCGCCAGAAGTATCTGACCTGTCCCGGTTCTTCCAAGCAATGGCTCGGCTTTATGAAGATCCGCATCAGGCAGCCACTGCTGAAGCCGTGCTCTGCGCCCTCCGACAAGGCCGCCGTCCGGCGGAGGATTATGCCACAGAGTTCAGGCATTGAAGCACTGACAGGGCCTGGAATGAGGCTGCTCTGCGTCACCAGTTTAGGCTGGGTTTAAGTGAGGGATGAGTTGGTCCGTGTGGGGGTGCCGTCCTCCCTGGAGAGGCTTGTCGATCTGGCCGTCCAGATTGATTGGCGTCTTAGAGAATGCAGAGTGAAGAGTACCAAGGTGAACCTGCAATCCTCTTGGATGCTACCTTCAGCTTCGGGACTTCCAAGTGGCATTCTGTCCGGATTCACCATACCCACCTCTCCTCCTCCGAGGCAGCCGGAACCCCAGCAGCGGGGTGTGGCACATTCGGCACTGACCTCTGAAGAGAAACAGCGCCGAAGAAACCTAGGCCTCTGCCTTTACTGTGGAGAGCCCGGGCACTTCGTACGCTCCTGCCCATCCAAGTTGGAAAAATGCCTCACTATCTCTCCGCAACCAGTACCTGTCAACGTGGCTCACCTTACCCTCTCTCTGTTTTTACAGTTCCCTGGTGGAGCAATTACCATCCATGCTATTATAGACTTTGTTGCGTGCAGCTGCTTCATGGACTTAACCTTTGCTGCACAACACGGCATCCCTCTGTGGCCCAAAACCCGCAGGATGGAGGTGCACCTGGCTGGCGGTACAACCCTAAAGTCCGGTCTAGTCTCACAGGAGACTGCTCCCCTGACCACCACGATGCTGGGAAGGCACCGAGAGCTTCTTACGCTTGATTCTATTGCCTCTCCCATCTTCCCTGTCATCCTTGGACTGCCTTGGCTCCAGGCCCATAATCCCACCATTGACTGGTCCTCTGGAAAAGTCCAGTTTCAGTCCCGGTACTGCTACGAGCACTGTCTACCCCAGACCCCCAGAGCGGATCCTACCCTACTAACCATGGACCTTGACCTGGAGCCTGAGATCCGTCAGATCGTCCCCAGCGTCTACCATGCTTTCTTGGACGTCTTTGGTAAGAAGGGGGCTGAAGTCCTCCCTCCTCATAGACCTTATGACTGCCCCATTGAGCTTCTCCCCGGTGCAGAGATCCCCTTCGGAAGGATTTACCCGCTTACAGAACTGGAACTCAGCACCCTTAAATCCTATATCGATGAGAACCTCAATAAGGGCTTCATCCATCCATCTACTTCCCCAGCTGGGGCAGGTATCCTTTTCGTGGAAAAAAAGGACCATTCCCTGCGCCCATGCATAGATTACCGGGAACTCCATAAAGTTACAGTGAAGAACCGTTATCCGCTTCCACTTGTTCCGGAGCTGTTACAGCGCCTGGGAATTGCCACTGTTTTTACTAAATTGGACCTCCGGGGAGCTTACAACCGTTCGGTCTGTGCAATGCTCTGGCCACATTCCAGCATTTCATAAACTATATCTTCAGGGACTTCCTCGACCTCTTTGTCATCGCCTGTCTTGATGATATTTTGATCTTTTCACCTTCCCTGGAGCTCCATCGTTCTCATGTCAAACGGGTACTGGGTCGCCTCCGCCAACATGGCCTTTATGCTGTACCTGAGAAGTGCGAGTTTGAGCAGCCAAGCATACAGTTTCTAGGACTTATTATTTCTGCCGCAGGCATCAAAATGGACCCTCAAAAAGTTTCTGCCATTTTGGACTGGCCAGCCCCAGTTGACAAGAAAGGAATCCATCGCTTCATAGGATTCGCAAACTTTTACAGGAAGTTTATCCGGGGATTCTCCTCCATCGTCTCCCCCATCACACACTTGACCAAACAGGGTATCCCTTTCCGCTGGACTCCTGAGGCACAAACAGCCTTTGAAAAGCTCAAAGAGCTATTCACGTCTGCAATCATCCTCAAGCATCCGGATCCTGCTGTCACGCACCTGGTGGTGGAGTCTGTCTTATGCAGGAAGCAACCACTCTTACGGCCCTGGTTCGAGGGTCCCCGGTAGAGTAGACAGGGAGCCCAGGAGCTCAGGGGGGCACGATGGCTGGACAGGATCCCTGGTGGTGATATGGATGGTCCAGTGAAGCTCGTGCAGGTAGCGGGTGGTCGTACAAGCCGGGTTGGTAGCAAGCAGGCAATGCGGTACAAAGGGTTCAGGCAGAGGGGTCGTCAGGTGCAGGCAGGGTCATCAACAGGCTGGCAGCAGAAGTACACAAGGATCAGGCAGAAGAGTGGTCGTGGGCAAGCTGGGGGTCGGTGCAGGCAGAAATTGTCAAGGTCAAGCCGGGTCACAGGGTCAGATAAACAGGAAATCAGGTCGCTCAGGAACACTCACACGCTGCAGAACGGACAGCACTGACTGCTGGGCGTTGTGAGCTTAAATGGTGCCATTTGGCGCAGTTTCTGGCGCGCACTCGGGCATGCGCACATGCGCACAAAACGGCAAAAACAGTCCTTTTTCTTAACATTGCCCCCCCAAGGGGCAGCCTCCGGATGCCCAAACGGGCACTTCTTTCTTGGCAGTTCCTTTTGAAGGCTTTAATCAGTTCCTCTGCATGAATATTTGCTTCTGGCTCCCAGGAGTTTTGCTCAGGGCCGTACCCCTTCCACTTGACAAGATACTGGGTGGAACTGCCTCTTTTCCAGCAGTCCATGATGGCCTCCACCTCAAACTCCTCCTCTCCATCTACCAACACTGGTTCAGGGGGGTCCGTAGTTCGTCCCGGAAAGGGATCTGGAGCCGCTGGTTTCAACAGAGAAATGTGGAAGACTGGGTGGATGCGTAGTGAAGAGGTAAGGTCGAGTTCAAACACCACCCTATTAATTTTCCTCTTAACGGAAAAAGGCCCAATGAACTTTGGCCTTCAACTTTTTAGACAGGCAGGCTAATCTCAGGTTCCGGGTGGAAAGCCAGACTTGGTGGCCAGGCTGCAAATCCAGCTCCTTCTGCCTTCTCTTGTCAAAGGCCTCCTTATTCAATTCCTGAGTCCTGGATAGGGTGTCCTGTAGGAGCTTGTTATTGGTCTCAAAGAAGTCCGTTGCCCTTTGGGCTGCTGGAACTGTATTCTCCATGGACAGGGCAGGGAGAAACGTGGGGTGGAACCCATAGTTGGCCCAAAACGGAGACTGTTTGGTGGCCGAGTGGATAGTGTTGTTAAATGCAAACTTGGCCAATGGCAACAGAGAAACCCAGTCATCTTGTGAGAAGGAGGAAAAGCATTGGATGTACTGCTCCAGCATTTGGTTTGTTCTCTCCGTTTGCCCATTGGTCTGGGGGTGGTACACAGAGGAATATGACAGCTTGATTCTTAGGGATGAGCACAGGGATCTCCAAAACCTGGAGGTGAATTGGACTCTTCGGTCTGAGACAATGTTGATGGGGACTCCATGGAGTCAGACGATTTCCTTGACAAAAGTCTCTACTGTTTCAGCAGATGTAGGTGTGTCCCTCATGGGCAGAAAATGCAACATTTTTGTCATGCGGTCAACGACCAAAAATACTGTAGAGTACCCCTGGGAAGGGGGTAATTCCCCAATAAAGTCCATGGCAATTTGGGACCATGGGCATTCGAGTACCACCCAAAGTGAGTTCAGAAGACCCCAGGCCTTGGCCTTGTCGGTCTTGTTGCAGGCACAGACAGAGCAGGTGCTGACATAGCTCTTACAGTCCTCGTCAGATTTTGGCCACCAGAAGGTGCGGGAGAGCAATTCCACTGTCTCGTGTGCCCCAAAATGGCCAGCCAACTTGTGGTCATGGCATAGTCCTAAAATGGCCACTCGTTGACCCGCTGGTACGAAGATCCTGTTACCATACCACCAGAGACCATTCTTCATCTGTAATCTGGAATAAGAAGGGCCGGAAGACCTAGCCAGGGAGCGCCTGATCTGCGAGAGCAAATCTTCCTGGGTGAGCAGAAAGTTCCGTGAGGGCAAGATTGTGTCAGGTGATGTGGCATCTCCGGGTTCGCTGAACATCCGGGAAAGAGAGTCTGGTTTGACATTTTTTGACCCTGGCCTGTAGGTTAGATGGAATTGGAATCTGGAGAAGAATAGAGCCCAGCGGGCTTGTCGTGGTCTCAATCTCTTTGCCGTTCTCAGGTACTCCAGATTCTTATGGTCGGTGTATATGAGGATGGGATGCGTAGCCCCCTCAAGTAAATAGCGCCATTCTTCCAGGGCTGACTTAATGGCAAAGGAGCTCTCTGTCTACCACGTTGTAATTCCTTTCTGGAGCAGACAACGTGTGAGAAAAGAAAGCCACCGGATGAAGCAAGGCTTTGGAGCCTTGTCTTTGTGAAAGGATAGCCTCCACTGCAATCTCAGATGCGTCCACTTCCAGGACGTAAGGCAGGGCTGGATTAGGATGCTTTAGAATAAGGGCTGAAGTGAACAATTCTTTTAAAGTCTTGAACACTGCCTGGGCTTCCGTGGACCAGTGATATTGGGTGTTTTGTTTTGTAAGCTGAGTGAAAGGGGCAATAATGGCAGAAAACCCCTTAATGAAGCGTCTATAAAAATTTGCAAAGCCCACAAAATGTTGGACTCCTTTTTTATCAGATGGTGCAGGCCAGTCCAAGATGGTAGAGACCTTTTGTGGGTCCATGTTGATGCCTGTTACAGAGATAACTAGTCTGAGGAAATGAATGCTGGACTGTTCAAAGGAGCATTTCTCCGCTTTGGCATACAGCCCATGTTGTCGAAGACGGGCCAGAACAGAAGAGACATGTTTGTGATGTTCCTCAAGGGAGGAGGAGAAAATCAGGATGTCATTTAAGTAAATGATGATGAACAAGTCCAAATAATTCCGGAATACATCATTTACAAAGTGCCGGAAGGTAGCGGGAGCATTGCACAGCCCAAAGGGCATAACCAGGTACTCATAGTGCCCAAAACGAGTTCGAAAAGCGGTCTTCCACTCATCACCTTCCCGGATACCGTCCAAATTATAAGCTCCCCGGGGATCCAATTTAGTAAAGACGACAGCGGAGCCCAGTCTCTGAAACAGTTCTGGAACCAGGGGTAGGGGATATCGTTTTTTAACCGTAAATTCTGTTGAGCTCCCTATAGTCTATGCAAGGTCGCAGAGACCGATCCTTTTTTTCGACAAAGAAGATGCCAGCCCCCACAGGGGATGTGGAAGGTCTGATGAAGTCTTTATCCAAATTGTCGTCCAGGTAGGCCTTGAGGGCCGCAAACTCTGGTACGGACAAGGGATATATACTCCCAAAGGGAACTTCAGCTCCAGGCAGAAGCTCGATAGGGCAGTCGTACGGCCTGGGAGGTGGTGTTGCTTCGCCCCCTTTTCACTAAAGACGTCTAGATAGCTGTGATACGCTGAGGGCACAGGGAACAAAGCAACTCCTGATGGCCTTCAGCTGTGGTGGCAAGAAGAGGAGCGATTTCGTGGGTGACGGTGCTGGACTTGATGGGGGATCCATCCGCCAGGCGGATGGTCATCTGGTGGGTCTTGGGTAGAAGTGGAATATGGTGTGCAGCTGCATAATTTTCATCCATGAAGCAACTGCATGCTCGTGAATCAACAATTGTAGAGAACTGGGTAATCCCTCCGGGAAGCTGCAGAGAAAGGGAGATGACAAAGTGAGAGATCTGACAGGACATGTTAGACATTCCCGCTGAAGAAACCGGTAGGCACTTACCACGCTTGGCAGGGCAGAATCTCACCACAAGCCCTGGTTCCCCACAGTACAGGCAAAGATTCAGGGAGAACCTCCATTGCCTCTCTTCAGGGGTCAGAGAAGGGTGCAGTAGCCCTATCTGCATGGGCTCGGGTTGGTCCACGGGAGAGGAGGAGGAGGTCACTGGCAGGAAAGGAACTAGACTTGGGTATCTTGGGACACGGGGCAGTATCCAGGTGGGATGCAAGGGACCCGAGGCTCTTTCGGCACAGCGTTCCCGGAGTCGCTGGTCAATCTGGATCGCCAGGTTGATGAGGGCTTCCAGGGTGTTGGGAACCCCTATGCGGGCCAACTCGTCCTTGAGGGACTTGGACAGGCCTAGGCTCTGAACTTGCGCCGGTCCCCTGCAAACTTGTCCAGTAAGGCGACTTTAGGCTCTGATGGCAAAGCCACAATGCTGCGACCTGTGGTCTGACTAGTCCCGGAGGCTGCAGGCGCAGCAAGCTCCCGAACCCGTTCTTCCAGCCGGGTATAGCCTTCTTGCAGGCCTTGGACCACCCGTGTGAGGCCGGCCAGATGGACACAAAGTTCCTCCATAGCAGAGGGTGCTCCCTGCTCAGACTCAAACATGGCTGTCCATTACTGTCACGCACCTGGTGATGGAGTCTGTGTTATGCAGGAAGCAATCACTCTTGCTGCCCTGGTTCGAGGGTCCCCGGTAGAGTAGACAGGGAGCCCAGGAGATCAGGGGGGCACGAGGGCTGGACAAGATCCCTGGTGGATGGATGGTCCAGTGAAGCTCGTGCAGGTAGCGGGTGGTCGTACAGGCTGGTTCGGTAGCAGGCAGGCAATGCAGTACAAAGGGTTCAGGCAGAGGGGTCGTCAGGTGCAGGCAGGGTCGTCAACAGGCTGGCAGTGGAAGTACACAAGGATCAGGCAGAAGAGTGGTCGTGGGCAAGCTGGGGGTCGGTGTAGGCAGAAATCAACAAGGTCAAGGTCAAGCCAGGCCACAGGGTCAGATAAATAGGAAATCAGGTCGCTCAGGAACACTCACACGCTGTAGAATGGACAGCACTGACTGCTGGGCATTGTGAGCTTAAATGGGGCAGTTTGGCGCCGTTTCCGGCACATGCGCACGCATCGTAGCGCGGGCGCACGCACATGCGCAAAAACTGCAAAAACAGTCCTTTTTCCTAACACCTGCTCTTCCATATGTTCTGGAAGTTGATGCATCTGAGGTGGCGGTCGGGGCGATTCTCTCCCAAAGGCAGGGTACTAAAGCGCTGCTACACCTGGCGGCATTTTTCTCTCGCAAGCTATCACCTGCCGAGAGAGACTATAATGTGGAAGACCGTGAACTTCTTGCTATTAAATCGGCACTGGAGGAATGGCGGTACCTCTTAGAAGGAGCAGCGCATCCAATTCTCATCTACACCGATCACCAGAACCTCGAGTACCTGAGAATTGCTAAGAGACTGAAACCACGCCAAGCCAGATGGGTGTTATTCTTCGCCCGATTCAATTTCCACATCACCTACAGGCCTGGGTCGAAGAACACCAAACCGGACTCCTTGTTACGCATGTTCAATATGCCTGAAACCTCTGTATCTCCAGACACCATACTGCCTCCAGGAAGTTTCTTGCTGCTACAGGAAGACATGCTGTCACGGATTCAGCAAGCTTCCCTGGGGCCAAACCCCCTTCCGGCAACCTCTCTGCAGCTCAAGGACAGGTTGCTCTGGCATGGTCACAAGATCTTCGTACCAGACAACCTACAAACCTCACTCTTGGACCTCTGCCATGACCACCGCCTCGCTGGGCACTTTGGGGTACGCAAGACTTCAGAGTTAGTACAGCGCACATTCTGGTGGCCCAGAGTGGGAAAAGACTGTAAGCATTATGTGGAATCATGCACTACCTGCAGCCGGTGCAAGGGGAGTAAGACTCGGGCATGGGGCCTCCTTAAACCATTACCTGTCCCGGAGAGGCCCTGGAGCCACATATCCATGGACTTTATTGTGGAGTTGCCCCATTCTGAAAGCTGCTCTAGCATCTTCATGG
Organism: Glandirana rugosa; assembly: GCA_018402905.1. Taxonomy (NCBI): domain Eukaryota; kingdom Metazoa; phylum Chordata; class Amphibia; order Anura; family Ranidae; genus Glandirana; species Glandirana rugosa. The sequence goes on along the minus strand of BLSH010387438.1, from coordinate 468,858 downwards.
TAGTGGACAGATTCTCCAAAATGGCCCACTTTCTGCCTATGAAAGGCACACCCTCTGCTGCACAGACTGCCAAAATGTTTATCAAGGAGATTGTCAGGCTATATGCGATACCAACGGATGTGATGTCCGACCGTGGAGTGAAATTCACATACAAATTCTGGAGGTCCATGTGCAAGTCCCTGAAGATTGGTCTGTCCCTGTTTTCCGCTTATCATCGCCAGACGAACGCCCACACGGAGCGTACCAGCCAAACACTGGAGCAGTACCTACGTTGCTTCTCTTCATTCTCCCAGGATGACTGGGTTACGCTCCTACCGCTGGCTGAGTTTGCATACAATAACTCAGTTCACTCGGCCACTCTGCAATCACCATTTTTCTCCAATTATGGCTTCCATCCCGCCTTCTTGTCAAATGCTTGTCCGGAGAGTTCAGTGCCAGCAGTCACTGACCTATTGGATTTCTTCACCTCCAATAACAAACTCCTGCAGGAGACAATGGCACGAACACAAGCGGCTAATAAAGAAACCTATGACAAGAAGAGGCGTAGCAAACTAAACTTGGAACCGGGCAGTCAAGTATGGCTATCGTCAATTTAAGACTAGCATGCCCGTCCAAAAAGCTTGGTCCAAGATTCGTAGGACCCTTCCCTATCAAACGGAAGATCAACGAGGTAGCCTATGAGCTAGAGATGCCTGAGTCATTCCTCAACCACCCTGTCTTCCATGTGTCTCTGTTAAAGCCTAAGATCTCTGACCCCTTCTCAGATCAAGAGACCTGTGTGTGCGTGCGCCCGTGCACTTGTGCGCGCACCTGTGCACGCCAATGGCGCTAAAACACTCTATTTAACCGGACAGCACCCTGCCCGTTCTACTGCATTTACAGTGTGCTCCCGTGTCTTGTTTACTAAGGACTTCCTGTATCTGTGACCCGGCTTGCCTGACCCTGTTGAACTCTGCCTGCACCGACCCTCTGCCTGTCTACGACCATGCTTCTGCCTGACCCTCTTGTACCTCAGCCTCCTTCCTGCTAACGACCCTGCCTGTACCCGACTACCCGCTTGCCTGCTCCTTTTGCACCGCATTTGCCCGCTTGTCACCAACCCGGCCTGCATGAGCTCCTGGAGGATCCTCACAACACCATCTGCATCCATACCAGCCCTTGTGCCCCCCTGTGCTCTGGAATCTCCTGTCTACTCTATCAGGGGTTCCTGAACCAGGGCCGTAAGAGAGGTTGCCCACTGCACAATCAGACTCCACCGCCAGGTACATGACACATATGGTTATAAAATGACCAATGATATATTTGGTGCAAGGTAATGGTTTGGGGGGGAGAAAAAGGGAGGGGGGAAGGGGAAAAGAAAGGGAAGCGAGGAGGACGATAAGGAGAAGGGGAAGAAGTGAAGAGGGGAGGGAGGCGGAAAAGAGATAGCAATAGCAGGCTGTATAGTTCTGTAATATTGCACTTGCAACTTTAAATTAGGCGGTTGGTTTCCATCTCCTTGTTCAGACCATTGGGGGCCAAGCTGTTAAGACGATAGATAAATCCAGTAGACCTCTTTTTTGCATAGTGCTGCAAATTTTTCGTTATACAATAAGGTCCTGTCAGCAATGTATTCAATGGCCTTCAAGGCATCTGTAGCTATGATTTTGTAGAAAGTGTCGCGGGACACTGTGTTGGTCGTCCCCAGTCTTGAATAATCTTCTATGTTCACCTATTCTTGTGCGCAGTGCCAGAATGGTGCAACCTACATATATTAATTTGCACGGGCAGTGGAGTACATAGTTGACATAATTTGATAAGCATGTGATGAAAAAAGTGTGAGCTTCTCTGATGAAGGTGGAGGTGCCGTGTGCGATAGATTGGCATGTCAGGCACTGGAAGATGCCTGTGCGGTGATCAAAATAGAACCGGATGTCTGAAGTGCCAGCTTTTCAGCGGGGTCTGGTTTTGCTTGGAGCAATGATGTTTTTTAAGGTTTTTGCTCTCCTGAAGGTGACCTGTGGGGCCTCCCAATTGTGGGTCTAGTTTCAAAAGGCCCCAATGTATCCGAATGGCCTTTGTGATCTTTTTTTATTGGTTGTTATAACCAGTGATAAATCTGACTTGGCTTTTTTCATCTTTGGATGTGCTGTTAGAGGAGGCAGAGGTAGTGATATGTTTCTGGAAGGCTTCCTCCAGAAGGGGTTTTGGGAAACTTTTTTCGATGAATTTCCTCATAAGGGTTTGACCATGAGTTTTGTAGTCGTCATTAGAGATGAGCGAACCCGGACTGTAAAGTTCGGGTCCATACCGGACTTTGGGGTGTCCGTGCCCCAAACCCAAACCCAGACATTTGCAAAAAAGTCCAGGTTCGGGTTCGGTATTTGGGTATATTGCGCACATTTTCTATAGCTGCAGGGCCGCCAATCAACAAGCGTTTTACTCGTTTGCCCATAGAAGCCATCACAGCCATGCCTACTAATGGCATGGCTGTGATTGGCCAGTCCATCATGTGAACCAGACTATTTTGGCGCCTTTTCTATAGCTGCAGGGCAGCCAATCAACATCCATTTCACACGTTTGCCCTTAGAAGCCATCACAGCCATGCCTACTAATGGCATGGCTGTGATAGGCTAGTGCATCATGTGACCCAGCCTCTATATGAGCTGGAGTTACGTATGCCGCGTGTCAAATCGTCTCAGGCTAGAGTAGGGAGAGCATGCTGCCGGCGCTGTGAGGGACAGATTGCCGATCTAATATGATCTCATCCTGCATTACAGACAGATTCCTGGCTGTGCTGTGAGGGGAAAGCTTAGCCTTCTAAAACGATCTGATACTGGACTAGGTAGAGTTTACTACTGCTGTGAGGGACAGATTACCGATCTAATATCATCTCATCCTGTATTACAGAAAGGTTCCTGGCAGTGCTGTGAGGGGAAAGCTTAGCTTTATAAAACCACCTGATACTGGACTAGGTACAGTTTACTGGTGCTGTGAGGGACAGATTATTGTTCTAAAATCATCTCCCAGTGCTATAGGGAGAGGTTCCTGCTGGTGTTGTGTGGCACTGATTATTGTTCTAAAATCATCTCCAAGTGCTATAGGGAGAGGTTCCTGCTGGTGCTGTAAGGGACAGATTATTGTTCTAAAATCATCTCCTAGCTCTATAGGGTGAGGTTCCTGCTGGTGCTGTGAGGGACAGGTTATTGTTCTAAAATCATCTCCTAGTGCTCTAGGGAGAGGTTCCTGCTGGTGCTGTGAGGGACAGATTATTTTTCTAAAATCATCTCCTAGTTCTATAGGGAGAGGTTCCTGCTGGTGCTGTGAGGGACAGATTATTGTTCTAAAATCATCTCCTACTGCTATAGGTAGAGGTTCTTGCTGGTGCTGCAAGGGACAGATTACCATATATACTCGCGTATAAGACGAGTTTTTTGACACGGATTTTGTGTCAAAAAACCGAGATTCGTCTTATGCGCGAGTCAACAGCCGGTACGAGCGCGGGGAAACATTGCGCGTATTCTGCTTAGAGCCAAAAAACTGTGTTTTAGGCACAGTTTTTTGAGCAGAATATGCGCTCATATATACCATTAGACAGGGAACGTCGTGGTCGTTCTTGGAGATGGATATCGTCATCCTCTACTAAAATCTTGTTATTAGACAGGGAGTGTCGTGGTCGTCCTTGGAGAGGGATATCTTGATCCTCTACTAAAATCTTTTTATTAGACAGGGAGTGTCGTGGTCGTCCTTGGAGAGGGATCTCGTGATCCTCTACTAAAATCTTGTTATTGGACAGGGAGTGTCGTGGTCGTCCTTGGAGTGGGATATCTCG
>BLSH010387438.1:442464-453587 GCA_018402905.1 Glandirana rugosa | reverse complement strand
AGCCATTGGTATACTTGTTTTTTTTAATATGTCTCAATATTTTGGGGGCTACCCCAATTAGAAAAAAATTAGGAGAGGTTCTTGCTGGTGCTGTAAGGGACAGATCATTGTTCTAAAATCATCACATACTGCTAGAGGGAGAGGTTCCTGCTGGTGCTGTGAGGGACAGATTATTGTTCTAAAATCATCACATACTGCTAGAGGGAGGTTTCTCCTGGGGCTCCTCAGCGTTACTATCCCACTTCTATGTCTCCTTGAAAAAACACTTTGGGCGATGATGGAAGAGGATGTGGCACAGGAGGAAGAGGAGGAGGAAGAGGGGTCATTTCCATGGTTATCAGGCCAGTCATTCACAAGTGGCTCGGAGGGTAGGTTCCTGCACCAGCATAGGCCAGGTAAAAAATTTTCAAGCCAGGGCACAGTTCTGGAAGATGAGGAAGACGAGGAAGATGATGATGAGGAGGAGGAACCGTGTTCACAGCAGGGTGGCACCCAACGCAGCTTCTGGGCACCACTGGAGCGTAGCTGGTGGATACGGAGGACACAGATGATACACCTACCACAGAGGACTGCTTGTCTTTGCCTCTGGGTAGCCTGGCATACATGAGTGACTACATGCTGCAGTGCCTGCTCAACGACAGCCGAGTTTCCCACATTTTAACTTGTGCCGATTACTGGGTGGCCACCCTGCTGGATCCTGGTTACAAGGACAACGTGCCATCCTTAATTCCCTCACTGGAGCGTGATCGGAAGATGCGCGACTACCAGCGCACGCTGGTAGACGCGCTGCTGAGGGCATTCCCAAATGACACAGGGGGCTCTGTGGAAGCACAAGGCGAAGGGGGAGGAGGAGGAAGAGGTCGCCAACGCAGCTGTGGCACCGCCAGCACCTCAGAAGGCAGGGTTAGCATGGCCGAAATGTGGAAAAGCTTTGTCAGGAGCACGCCACAACAAACAGCACCACCAGCTGATAGGCAACGCCTTAGCAGGAGGCAGCATTTCAGCAACATGGTGGAACAGTATGTGTGCACACGCCTACACGTACTGGCTGATGGGTCTGCCACATTCAACTTCTGGGTCTCCAAATTGGGCACATGGCCTGAGCTTGCCCTTTATGCCTTGGAGGTGCTGGCCTGCCCTGCAGCCAGTGTATTGTCTGAACGTGTGTTTAGAACGGCAGGGGGCGTTATCACAGACAAGCGCAGCCGCCTGTGCACAGCCAACATGGACAAGCTAACATTTATTAAAATGAACCAGGCATGGAACCCACAAGACTTGTCTGTACCTTGTGCAGAATAGACATTTAGACTGGCCTCACACAGCCATTGGTATACTTGTTTTTTTTTATATTACTCAATATTTTGGGGGCTACCCCAATTAGAAAAAAACAAACAAACAAATATCAGTGTTGGCTACTTCCTCCTCCTCCACCACTGCCACTTCCACCTACACTGCCACGGTCACAGCCTAGTCAACCTCTAGGCTCCTACTCCACATCCACCTCCTCCTCCCATTTTTATTTTTTTTATGTGATTTTACGTTATTTCCCTATCTACATTTATTTGTAGAGCACTTGTCCTACTCTTACCCCCATTTTGCTTTCTTTTGCAGCCCTCTAGCCCTTTCCAGGACTTTTGTACAGCCATTTTGTGACCAAAAGTTTGGGTCACCATTGACTTCAATGGGGTTCGGGGTCCGGGGTCAAGTTCGGGTCAAGTTCCGTACTGAACCCAAACTTTTCCGCAAAGTTCGGCCGAACCAGACGAACCCGAACATCCAGGTGTCCGCTCAACTCTAGTTGTCATCCTTGGAGCAATTTCTCCGTAGTCTTTTGAATTGGCCCCCTGGGATATTGTTTCGCCAGGAAGGATGGTGGCAACTGGAGTAATGTAGATAACAGTTTCCATTGGTGGGTTTGGAGTAATTTTGAGAGATTATTTTTCCTCCTTCGTGGGACAATTCTAGATCTAGGAAGATTAGTTTTGTGGAATCTATTACATACAGTATGTGAATTGTAATCCTAGCTGGTTATCATTACAATAAGACACAAATGATAGGAACTGCTCTGCTGTACCATTCCAGATTACGATTACACCATCGATATACTGGCCATAGTAGACGACGTGTTGGGCATATGGGTTTTTTCACCAGATAGCTAATTCCTCCCAGTATCCCATAGTTATATTAGCATAACATGGGGCGAAATTGGCTCCCATTGCCGTGCCTTGGAGTTGAAGGAGATATTGATCATCATACAGAAAATAGTTATGTGTTAAACAAAATTCTGTCCCTTTGATAAGGAACTATGCCTGTCTAGAGTTTACCGTAAGATCCTTGAAAATAAACTATTGAAGGGCTCCTCTGAGGCCTACTGCATGAGGTATGGACATGTAGAGGGAAGTCACCTCAAGTGATGCCCATAAGTAATTGTCTTCCCATGAATACTTTTCTAAAATTTCAATGACATGGCTGGAGTCTCTAATGTATGCTGGAAGTTCAGTGGTGATCGGTTGGAGAAAATGATCTATATAATGAGACAATCCACTGGTGAAGCTATTTGTGCTGGCCACAATAGGTCTCCCTGGTGGGTTGGGAAGAGATTTGTGGATCTTTGGAAGGTGATTAAAATATGGAGTGCTAACAACGCTCAGTAGCAAGAATTGTTTATCTTTTTTGTTGAGGACGTCATCCTCGTAGGCCTTTGTGATGAGATCTTTTAATACCTGTTGGTATTCGGGGAGGGAGTATTTTTTTAATTTGGTGTAGACGTTCTTGTTGGTAAGGAGGCGATGCGCTTCATTCAAGTAGTCTTTAGTACCCTCTACTACTATACTTCCTACTTTGTCAGCTGTCTTTATGGTAATATTTTTATATGTTTCCAATTCTTTGAGAGCTTTCAGTTCTTCTAGCGTGAGTTTTTTGTTTGTTTTTTTTTTTTTATTTTGGCAGATCATTTTGAATTCTTGGTATACGGCTTCCGAGAATGTTTCAATATAGGGACCTTTTGATTTTGTTGGAAAGAATGAAGATTTGGGGTTGAAACCTGTGTGTTGGATATCTGGGTCTCTAAACCAGTCTATTGGCTGGGAGTCAGTGTGTCCTTCTTCCCATAATTCCTCTAAGACGTCCATTGCTACTAGCTCATTATGTATCTCCTTATAAGGAACCTTCTCGGGCCATTGGATTGCCTATGCATGGGCGCACGTAGCGTGTGCGTGTGTCCGTGCGTGTTCTCCCAAGGGAGTGGTCCTATCCTTGCCTGACATCTGGTGCTTTCCCTGTGTCTTCAACTCCCCAATGGGAGTATTCAAGTCCCAGCCATCCTGGACTCAGGCGCCTGCAGCTGCTTTGTGGACTTGTCTTTCGCAGCACAACACCAGATCCCCCTCAAACCCAAGGCCCACCGGATGGTCACCCGCTTGGCCGACGGATCAATCATCAATTCGGGTACAGTTACCCATGAGACCATTCCCCTCTTCACCAAGACTGTCACTGGCCACTCAGAGTACCTGCTCCTGGATGCTATCGCGTCCCCACTCTTCCCAGTCATTCTTGGCCTCCCATGGCTGTGGGCACACTGCCCCCCCCCGACACCAATTGGGCTACAGGGGACATCCTGTTCACATCTGGTCCATGTCTGGACCCTGACCCTGACCAGGAAACCCGAGATGTAGCCCCCCCAGCATATCATGACTTCCTGGATGTATTTAGTAAGAAGGGGCAGACAAGCTACCACTTCATCGGGCATATGACTGCCCCATCGAGCTATTGCCAGGTACAGAAGTACCTTTCGGCAAGATTTACCTGCTGTCCGAAGGAGAACTAAAGGCCCTCAAGGCTTATCTAGATGAAAATCTAAATAAGGGATTTATCGGGCCGTCCACGTCCCCTGGTGGAGCGGGAATATTCTTTGAGAAGAAGGACTCTGAGACCATGTATAGACTACTGGGACCTCAACAAAATTACCATCAAAAACCGCTACCCCTTACCCCTAGCACCCGAGCTCTTCCAGCGACTGAGCGCTGCTACTATTTTCTCCAAGCTGAATCTCCGTGGGGCATATAACCTCATTCGCATCCGAGAGGGTGACGAATGGAAAACGACCTTAAGAATGAGATTCAGCCACTACGAATACTTGGTTAAGCCCTTCAGGCTCTGCAACGCCCTGGCCACCTTTCAGCACCTGGTTAACGACGTATTCAGGAACTATCTGGACCAGTTCATTATAATCTACCTAGACGACATTCTCATGTTCTCGTCAAACCTGGAAGAACACTGCAGGCACGTCAAGTGCGTCGTAGAGCATTTACCATAACACGGACTGTACGCAAAGGCCGACAAGTGTACGTTTGAACGCTCCAGCGTCACTTTCTTGGACCTCATCATTTCAGTCTCTGGAGTCACTATGGATCCACAAAAAATCCCCGCAATCTGGATTGGCCCGCACCAGTAGACAAGAAAGGGGTGCAGCCATTCGCAGGCTTTGCAAACTTCTACCAGAAATTTATTAAGGGGTTTTCCGCTGTGATCGCCCCCATTACCCAGCTTATGAAGCACGACTCCCGCTTCCGGTGGACTCCTGATGCTCAAGAGGCCTTCCTGATGCTTAAGAAATTATTCACCTCTGCTTCTGTCCTGAAGCATCCAGATCCAGTCTTGCCCTATATCTTAGAGGTGGATGCCTCAGAAACCACGGTAGGGGTGGTTCTGTCCCAGAGATGAGGCCCCGAGGCTTCCCTGCACCCCATCGCATTCTTCTCCCGGAAGCTCTCGCCACCAGAGACCAACTATGATGTTGGCGATCGAGAGCTGTTGGCGATCAAATCCGCCTTGTAGGAATGGCGGTATTTGTTGGAGGGAGCCACACACCCTATTCTGGTCTTTACCGACCACAAGAACCTTGAGTACCTCCGGACTGCAAAAAGACAGAAACCCTGTCACACACGATGGGCATTCTTTTTCTCAAGGTTCCAACTACACATCACCTACAGGCCTGGGTCAAAGAATACTAAGCCGGACGCTCTATCCAGGATGTTCTGTGAATCTGGAAATCTGGCCCCACCAGACACCATCCTTCCCTCCCAGAACTTCTTATTGTCTCAAGAGGACCTGCTATCTCGACTCAGACAAGCTCTAAACAGCTTCACCACACCACCTTACCCTTGACTGATCCTGAAAGACGGGCTGTGGTGGTACCGTGACAGAGTCTTCATTTCCAAGGAGCTACGCTTAACCATCTTTGAAGTTTGTCATGACCACAAATTGGCCGGGCATTTCGGCAGTCGCAAGACACTTGAACTATTGTCACGCTCCTTCTGGTGGCCCTCTGCTGATGAAGACTGTAAGAAATACATCAGCGCCTGTCCAGTCTGTGCTCAAAACAAGACAAGTAGGGCCAAAGCCTGGGGTCTACTCAACCAACTTCCCATTCCTGAGCGCGCATGGTCTCACATATCCATGGACTTTGTAGTCGAGTTGCCTCCCTCTGATGGATTCAACTCCATCTTTGTGGTCGTGGATCGTCTCACTAAAATGGCCCATTTTATACCCGTCTGCTACAGAAACAGCTGAGACCTTCATCAAGGAAATTGTCCGCATCCATGGAGTCCCCACCAATATAGCTTCTGATCGTGGAGTACAATTCACGTCTCGGGTTTGGAAGGCAGTATGCTCGGGTTTGGGGATTTAAGTGTCATTCTTGTCTGCCTATCGTCCGCAGATGAACGGCCAGACAGAGAGTACTAACCAAACCCTGGAACAGTACTTCTGTTGTTACTCCACTTTCTCCCAGGATGATTGGGTCTCACTACTCCTGGTAGCCGAATTCGCCTACAACAACACGGTGCATTCGGCCACTAAGCAATCTCCGTTTTGGGCAAATCTCGGGTACCATCCTACGTTCCTACCCAGTGTGATTCTGGAAAGTACGGTGCCTGTGGGCCAAAATATCTTGGAATTCATGGAAAAGAACAATTGATTGCTACAGGAGACACTGTCCCGGACCCAGGAAATTAACAAGAGGGCCTTTGACAAAGGGAGGCAAGGGGAATTGGATCTGCAACCAGGCAACCAAGTTTGGCTGGCAATCAAAAATCTGAAACTCTCCTGCCCCTCCAAAAAGTTGGGACACAGGTTCATCGGGCCTTTCCCCGTGAAGAAAAAATCAATAAGGTAGCATACGAGCTGAACCTTCCTCCATCCATGCGAGTCCATCCGGTGTTTCACGTCATGCTACTGAAGCCGGTGACCCAGGATCCCTTTCCAGGACGGAGGACAGCTCCACCGGGGCCAGTCCTGGTGAACGGAGAGGAAGAATTTGAGTTGGAAGCTGTTCTTGCTTGCAGGAAGAGGGGAGGCTCAACCCAATTCTTAGTCAAATGGAAGGTGTACGGCCCCAAGGAGAACTTATGGGAATCCGAGGATAATATCCACACCAAAGAGCTTATTGAAGCATTCTGGAAGAAACACCCAGAACTGAGAGCCCGGTTGGGCATCCGGAGGCTGCCCTTTGGGGGGGCAATGTAAGGGCCATCAGACTGCCTATGTGCGGTTGCACGTAGTGTGTGCACGCATCTGTGCGTGTTTGCGTGCGCTTGTGCGCAATCACGCGCTCCTATGCCAATTTGCGTGCGCGTATGTGCCGGCAATGGCGCCAATAGCAGCCATTTAAGCAGACAGCACCAGGAAGCAAGTGCTGTCGGTTCTACAGCGTTTGTGTGTTCCTGAAGCGACCTGTTATTCTGATTATCTGTTCCTGTGACCTGGCTTGTCTTGACCCTGCACTGATCTCGGCTTCCACGACCACCCTTCTTCCTGCTCCCTTGTACTTTGCTGCCCGCCTATTAACGAACTCTGCCTGTGCCCGACTATTCTCCTGCCTGATCCTTCTGTACTGCTCCGCCAGCCTGTTACCGACCCGGCCTGCATCACTACGCTTCTGCTTGCACGACCTCTCACGGACCTGCACATCACCACCAGTGACCCAGTCCGACCTTCGTGCCTCCCTGCACTCCCGAGCCCCTGTTTACTCTATCAGGGGTTCCCGAATCAGGGTCGTAAGAGAGGTTGCCCACTGCATAAGCCAGACTTCACCACCAGGTACGTGACACTCCTGTTGAGTTGTTTCTGTACCTTGAGTGGGTCTTTCAGTTTATTTGGAGTTTTTATTTTTTGCAAAGTATCTTTTTAGGGTCAGTTTACGTGTAAAATTGTGTAGATCTCGAAATAGGCCGAATTGATTCCGGCCAGTGGTTGGGGCAAAACTGAGGCCCTTTTTGAGAAGAGACATTTCAGCCCCATTTAAATTATGGGAAGATAAGTTATAGATTTTTATTGTGCTGTCTGTGGAGAGCAGTTGCTTTCTTTCTTGCCTTTTTTGCTGTTTATTTTTGACAATTCTGCCTCCTCTCCTTCCTCTGAGAGTTTTCTTTTTTCGAGTTTTTCTTTTACGGTGCTCACTGGGGCTTCCTCTAAAAACGATTTTGTCTAGAGTTTCTTGTGTGTTGGGGTCATTCAGGCTCATAGATTGACTTGATGTCCCAGGGAGGGCTGTGTTGGGAGGATTGACGGAATTGTTGGTTTTGAGTTGTTCTAGGTCTTGGGTTAGAGGGCTATATTGATTTTTTGTGAATATATTGAAAGATCCTATGGGGGGGAGAGGTTGGAATTGCAAGGTTATATTAGGTTTGGGTATATTAGAGGGGGATGTCATTTTTTGGCTTGATTCACTTGTGGAGGTGGGGTGTGGTGATATTTCCTTAGATGTGGATGGAAATGGAATTGGTGTGTGGGGTTTGGGGTGGTGTGAATTGGGTTGTGTTAGTTGAGACTTTTTGGTGAGAACAGGAGTGGTCCTGCCAGACCTGGGATTGGAACTAGCCCTCTTGGACCAACCATTGGGCTTTGTACTTTGCGTGGTTTGTATTTTTATGGCTTCAGATGTTTTTTTTTGATAATATGGTCCACTTCCACTCAAAGATTGTACCATTTCTGTAATCTTCAATATCTCTTTCAAATGTTTTTGTTTTTTTGCGTACCATGATGTCTTGGTTTTTTTTGTATGCTTTTATTTAGTACCTCTCGCCACTGGGAGTATAGGCAAGAGGTCTGGAATTTCTGGACTTCATTGTCACGTTCCTGTACCTGTTTTTTGGCAAGCTGAAGTTTCCTTTCTCTTTGAGCTATGATGAATTTCATCCATTTTACTGTGCAGATATCGGCAATTAATGCCCAATCCTTTATTAGATCCGGATCTAAAAAGCTACATTGTTTTTTGATGCGCAGTCCCCTAGGTGTAATGCCTAAATCTATGTACTGTTGTAGGAAAGACATATCCCACCGCTGTACATTTTCATAATCTTTAGCTCTTTGTAGTTTGAGGAAGGCTTTTCTCATAGTAACCTCAAATTCCTCTGTATGAGGAATTCTCCTCTGTATTTTTTGAAAAAATGGACTGGAGTCTCTTACCTCTCTGGGACTCCATAAAAAATATGGATATTTAAAAAAAACACAGAAAAAAGAAGAAAAAAAAGATAAAGAAAAAGAAAAAAAAGGGTCCAAAGAGTATAGAATTAAAGATGATATTAATTGTACAATAGAAAGATGAAACCAGTAAACGTCATACATGCATATATAATGAACAATTATAATTCTATATATAACAATATGTAACAATGAATGCCAGGTGATAAATGTTCCTTGTAGGAGGCAATAGGTTACAGTTTGTTGGAAAAAAGAAGATCCATTAAGAACCGCAGCAGCCCCGAATCAGACCCAGCAGAGACAAACAACAGAAGAAATATATATGGTGCTGGTTCTATGGATCTTATAATTCAGTGTCAACTTGCAACTTAGCAGCCTAGATTCACTCTTGGGAGAGAGTAGTAACATAAGACGGACTGGAATCAATGTTGAGGCGCTTTTGTACAAGGATATAGTAAAATGCCTCAGCTTGATAAGTGTACAATACACCTGAAGCAATCCAAACATAAGTCAGTTAAAAAGTAATTTTTATTGCTATTGTAAAGAAAAAAATCTCTCTATACCCAGCGCTACTACTTTTCCTTTTTCTGTTGGTAATTAGTGGTCTGGAATGTTGGTCGGCTGCCGCTTTGTCTATTATAATTATCTGATATAAACTTTAACTTCTGTGTGTTCACTAGCATACACCCTTTGGTCAAAGTTTAAGCAGCGCCGCTACTACTGTGCAAGCATGTAGTGCTAGCACTCGTTCTATTTGTTATATACACTTATGAGTCCTTAAAACCATAAAATGAGTATACAATAATACATTTCAGTACTTATAAAATCATATGTTTTTAGTGTTCAGTTTCTTATAGGGAATATATCAGTCCTGTGGCGCTTTAGTCCTGCCAATTCCCTATTGAAGTTAAATGTTGTGGCTAATAAAACCAATTCATTCAAAAACAAGTCATTAAATAAAATGTTATTTTGTATCCAACGAATATCCTTCTTATATCTCTGCTTAATGTTGTTATATGCTCTATTTGACTGGTTGCCTGTTAACACTTTACTCCCCCTTCTGGGTCCCTCCTTACCAGATCTGTTGTTTTCAAAGCGCTGTCCTGCTCCTTTAGGGTGAGCCGGAAAACCACTCTGGACTTTGTTTCCTCTTTGCTTGGGATGCGTCTGTAGTGGGGTAGTGTGGATCAGCTGTTTTTTCAGTGCTTTATCCTCCTCCTTTCTGGGTAAGCTGGAATGACACTTAGGACTTTCTCTCCTCTGTGCTTGCGGTCCGCTTTTGGTAGGATTTCTCGGGATGTTTTGTGGTAATAAAGGGTAAAGAGAGACTCATAGCGTAAAACTGTTTTATTCACATAAAATCCCCCTTCTCCCTTTAAAATCCTGCTTACATTGTTTCATAAAAAACATTCACATTAAGACCAAAGATCACCGTTTCCTGGTCATGCTGAAGCCGCTTTTCCTATTCGCGTGAGCCTCCTGCCTGTGGTGCCTGGAGATCTATGTGCTACTCTCTCTCTCCTTAACTGATGAATGAATGCCGTGTGATTACTCCCAGACACGTTTCGTCATTACGTCTTTGTCAATGGGGTAAATCACACGTCACGGCATGTATCTCTTTATAGTATCGCAATTGGTGCTGCCTACTAATCAGCTGCTGAGTGTTTATTTGTTACAGCTGTTCTACTCCTTAGGATGCTTTCTAAGTGGATATTTCTGTTTTTCCCAATTATACATTGTATCCTAAGTATCATTTTTTGGTGGTAAAGACAATGCGGTAGCACTTATTCACCCTGATAGTTTGTACATTTTTTTGCTTGGAGATGGTCTGCAGTTTTCTTCACACTTATATGACTATGGGTTTTATTTCTTTTTAGATCTATAGTGGGTATGATCTATAGTAAGTGTGTTACTCTTTGGATCTATAGTACGTGTGATCTATAGTACCTGTGTTGTTTAGTAGTCACTTATAAAGCTATTCACATCTAATTCGATGTTTAACCCTTTGGGAAATAAAGAGTCTGTACTATAGATCCAGTGGGTCTCACTCTTGGATATTTCCCTAACCAAATTCGCTCCTCTCCAGGGCGCTTTTATTCTGTCTATTCCCCAGAACTTAAGTTGCCTAGGGTCCTTGTCATGCTTCTGTTTAAAGTGAAGGGATACACTGTGGTCTTTGTATCCCCTTTTTATATTATCTATATGCTCTGGTATTCTTTTGGTGAGTTTTCTTTTTGTTCGACCTATATATATCAGGTTACAGGGGCATAGGAGGGCATATACCACATGGGTGGATTGACATGTAATGCACTCCTTGATCTGTATGGCCTTCTTGGTCATAAGTATATGTCTTTTTTGGTTTGTAAACCTCTGTCTCACCAGTTCTTTCACAACCTGGGGGGGTCATATGGCTTTTACAAAACCCTTTCTGTCCCGAAAATACGAACATCCTCCACGTCCCGGACGGTTGTCCATCTACTTGTAGATTCTCCTTATTGTCTTAAATGTAGTGGTCGTTTATTATCCTTTAAGGTCTAGTTCCTCACGTAATGTACAGTTAGGTGGGTACACCATATACGGGAGGATACGGGGACATTGGACTATATATATCCAGCTTGTTTTTCTTTTGAGTGGTTTTCTTA
>BLSH010387438.1:416904-438777 GCA_018402905.1 Glandirana rugosa | reverse complement strand
GGGAAGACCCAGGTTTTTTATGAAACAATGTAAGCAGGATTTTAAAGGGAGAAGGGGGATTTTATGTGAATAAAACAGTTTTACGCTATGAGTCTCTCTTTACCCTTTATTACCACAAAACATCCCGAGAAATCCTACCAAAAGCGGACCGCAAGCACAGAGGAGAGAAAGTCCTAAGTGTCATTCCGGCTTACCCAGAAAGGAGGAGGATAAAGCACTGAAAAAACAGCTGATCCACACTACCCCACTACAGACGCATCCCAAGCAAAGAGGAAACAAAGTCCAGAGTGGTTTTCCGGCTCACCCTAAAGGAGCAGGACAGCGCTTTGAAAACAACAGATCTGGTAAGGAGGGACCCAGAAGGGGGAGTAAAGTGTTAACAGGCAACCAGTCAAATAGAGCATATAACAACATTAAGCAGAGATATAAGAAGGATATTCGTTGGATACAAAATAACATTTTATTTAATGACTTGTTTTTGAATAAATTGGTTTTATTAGCCACAACATTTAACTTCAATAGGGAATTGGCAGGACTAAAGCGCCACAGGACTGATATATTCCCTATAAGAAACTGAACACTAAAAACATATGATTTTATAAGTACTGAAATGTATTATTGTATACTCATTTTATGGTTTTAAGGACTCATAAGTGTACATAACAAATAGAACGAGTGCTAGCACTACATGCTTGCACAGTAGTAGCGGCGCTGCTTAAACTTTGACCAAAGGGTGTATGCTAGTGAACACACAGAAGTTAAAGTTTATATCAAGTAATTTTTATTGTTAAGTTACTCACAGACAATTAGCATCTGGCTCCTTGAAGACAACAGTAAGCCAATCACATGATTTCCAGTCAGCCGGTGGAACGATTCTCCCAGGTGGAGGGGTCTCTCGTATGGATGGCCGTTCTGAACTGGATAGGATGGTGAAGGATGCTCCTAAGGCTGGGGGGGTCTGGTGGTTAATCCGTGTGGCAGGGGAGCCGCACAGTGGTGCCTGGAACGTGAGTACACCCCTCACATTTTTGTAAATATTTTATTCTATCTTATCATGTGACAACGAAGAAATTACACTTTGCTACAATGTAAATTAGTGAGTGTACAGCTTGTGTAACAGTGTAAATTTGCTGTCCCTTCAAAATAACTCAACACACAGCCATTAATGTCTATGCCGCTGGCAACAAAAGTGAGTATACCCCTAAGTGAAAATGTCCAAACTGGGCCCAATTAGCCATTTTCCCTCCCAGTGTCATGTGACTCATTATTGTTTCAAAATCTCAGGTGTGAATGGGGAGCAGGTATGTTAAATTTGGTGTTATCGCTCTTACTCTCTCATACTGGTCATTGGAAGTTCAACATGGCACCTCATGGCAAAGAATTCTCTGAGGATCTGAAAAAAAGAATGGCTGTGTGTTGAGTTATTTTGAAGGGACAGCAAATTTACACTGTTACACAAGCTAAACACACAGGAAGAAGGAGGAAGAGGAGGATTGTGTCAGCATGGATGTAGAGGATAACATGCAGCAGTCTTCAAGGGATGGTTTTCAGTCCCAGAAACCCAAGGAGTTGTACGTGGCTGGGAGGAGGTAATTCTTAATCCTGACAATGTCATCCTCAGTGACCCAGAGGACTCTCATGCCTCCTCAAACTTATGCTGCATGGGCTCTCTGATTCTGCAAAGTCTGCGAAAAGACCCACGGGTTCAGGGTATCAAGGAGGAGGATCATTACTGGCTGGCAACCCTTCTTGATCCACGTTACAATTGTAAAGTTGCAGAGCTTATCCTGCCTTCGCAGAGGAAGAAACATCTTCAGGATACCTTGAAGAAAAGTTTGTGCAACACCTTTTCAGACATTGGGAGGTTACCATTTCCTGGTGCTGGATAATGTGTTTCTGAAGCTTTGTCCGTCAGAGGAAGAGCAGTGGAGAAGGTGGCCGGTTTAAATAATTCTTCAGTCCTCAGCACCCCGGGCTGATAGGTTCAAGTAACCATTGGCAGCATCTGCATTATATGGTGCAGGAATATCTAGGGGCAAGAGCAGACTAGGTCTTGAGGATGGACCACTGGCCGGAACTTGCTCAATATGCAATCAAGCTATTGGCCTGTCCTGCATCCAGCGTGTTTTATGAACGGACATTCAGTACTGCTGGAGGATAATGTAATGGATAAAAGAGTGCGCCTGTTCACAGACTCGATTGATATGCTCACATTTATAGAAATGAATCAGTCCTGGATCAGTAGCTATCAAGCCCAGATTGCTGATGTAACTGATTGAATTTGCTAGGGATCTGGGATCCCTTGAAGACTGCCTATGCTGCCTATCCTATTCCTCCTGAATTCTGATGATGCTAGCTTCCAACAATATTTTGGGTTTAGGGCACCGGTAACAAGGCCCAATTTTTCTGCACCTGTTTAACAGGGGCATGTCCTTACAATTTTTTTAAATAATTTACAACAGCAGGGCCAATTCTGCGCTCAACAAGAGTAACTGTGAGGGGCTACAGTGTTCTGCCACCACCAACACCCAAGGCCCAATTTTTCTGCACCTGTTTAACAGGGGCATGTCATTACAATTTTTGAAATAATTTACAACAGCACGGCCTGTTCTTGCACCCAACAGGTGCAACTGTGAGGGGTTACAGTGTTCTGCCACCACCAACAAAAAAGGCCCAATTTTTCTGCAACTGTTTAACAGGGGCATGTCATTACAATTTTTGAAATAATTTACAACAGCAGGGCCCATTCTGGCGCCCAACAGGAGTAACTATGAGGGGTTACAGTGTTCTGCCACCACCAACACCCAAGGCCCAATTTTTCTGCACCTGTTTAACAGGGGCATGTCATTACAATTTTTGAAATAATTTACAACAGCAGGGCCCGTTCCTGCGTCCAACAAGAGTAACTGTGAGGGCACAAAGGTACACATCGCTCTGAGCTGTCCTATAGCTGGTTCAATCAGGGGAAATCCCAGTTGGCATACCTGCAGCAGGTGCTCTGGCTCTGGACGTCCCTCCCACGTCCTGGAAACAATGTTTAAAATGAAGAAAAGAGCTGCAATTCTGGGGCAAAAGGAGAAAATATATATGTGCCAAGATCCATAGCAACCCCAATCAAAAACGAAGGAATACAACAAAGTTATCTTAAAATCAAGGAATACAATGGACAATGTAATAGAAACTAAGGAATATGGATACATACTGTATCTGCACAAAACACAGTGCTCTACATAACCAATAATTAAGCTGATGTTAAAACGCATGTATGTCAGAAATGCAGACTCTGCAAAGACAACATTGCTGACAATAATTAAACTGATGTTAAAACGCATGTGTGTCAGAAATGTAGGCACTGCAAACACAACATTACAGACAATCAAAGAGTTGTTAGAATACATTTATATCATTTGCCTGTGGGGTCAACACCTGCAAATTTTGCACCAAACATGCAAAACAATTACAATCGGTGCAATCTTGCTCCACAGGCAAATTTTCCCAATCAAAGAACACATTAACTGTGGGAGTCAAAACGTGTATATGCAGTCGAGTGCACCACATGTAAAATGTAACATCCAATATGTGGGATGCACAACAAGACCTTTAGGAAAACGCATCGCTTGGTGACGGTTGCATACATATGTTTGTATGTTTTGGACGTTGTATATTGTTGAGTACATAATGATTTTTTACACATGCACCTTATCGCTGCATTATTTAATACTGTTTTTTGACAGTTATTGTTCAACACAATACAGAAATAATGCACAATAGAGAACATGATGTTTAACATGGCAGTCAGTCCATTTTCTCTAAGCATGCCGTATTACTTATTTATCCTGTAGTGTTGGCACGGTATACACATTGTGACTGCACCTTATAGTGCCGACACTTTTTCATTTTGCCTGTCTGCAGCACCTACACTCCTCGCAAAAATGCATTCTAACACCTCTTTAATTGTCAGTAATGTTGTGTTTGCAGTGCCTACATTTCTGACACACATGCGTTTTAACATCAGTTTAATTGTCAACAATGTTGTGTTTGCAGAGCCTGCATTTCTGACACACATGCGTTTTAACATCAGTTTAATTACTGTCAGTAATGTTGTGTTTACAGTCCCTACATTTCTGACACACAGGTGCTTCAACATCAGTTTATCGGTTATGTAGAGCACTGCACTGTGTTTTGTGCAGATATGTATCCATATTCCTTAGTTTCTATTATGTTGTCCATTGTATTACTTGCTTTTAAGATAACTTTGTTGTATTCATTTGTTTTTGATTGGGGTTGCTATGGATCTTGGCACATATATATTTTCTCTTTTTGCCCCAGAGTTGCAGCTTATATATTCTTTCCAACGGACCAGGTGAAAGACACATAAGAACCTGTCAGAGATTGAATCCTGATTGAAGCTGAAACCTGATTGGACAAAGCATTCCCCATTCTCAAAATGTGCTGTATTTAAGTGATTGTTTGTAACATTTTAAAATGTTCAGTGAATAAGGCTACACGCCGAAACGCGTTTGTGCATTTTTGTACATGATCTACTATCAATAATTTTCACGTAACAGTAGATGCGGAGTGCCGGCTCTTTTCTTATTTGTAACTGTGAGGGGTTACAGTGTTCTGCCACCACCAGTACCCAAGGTCCAATTTTCTGCCCCTGTTTAACAGGGGCATGTCAACAGCAGGGCCTGTTCCTGTGCCCAACAAGATTAACTATGAGGGGTTACAGTGTTCTGCAACCACCAACACCCAAGGCCCAATTTTTCTGCACCTGTTTGACTGGGCCATGTCATTACACTTTTTTAACCACTTGCCAACCGCTGACCGCAGTCTGATGGCGACAGAGTGGTTTGTTATCGCAAACCGCCATCATATGACGGCAGCTGCGATAACTAGTGCTGTGAGCACGCGTGCGCCGCCGGAGGCTCGCTCGCGCACTCACTGTGTCCGGGGGGGGGTCAGGGAGCAGGTAGGGTGGACTTGATTGGCGCCGGCTACCCGCGATGGCCCCCCCGCAGTGAGAGAACGGAGGTCCGTGTAAGTAAACACGGATCTCCGTTCTCATAGAGGGGGAAGGGCTGTGATCACAGGCTTCCTCTATATGGAAGCCGTGATCATCCCCTTTCCCCAGCCAGGGTAGCCCACATACAATTAGAACACATACAATTAGAACACAACCCTAAGAGCACCCCCTGCAGGTTAACCCCTTCACTGCCAATGGCATTTACACAGTAATCAGTGCATTTTCATAGCACTGATCGCTGTATAAATGCCAATGGTCCTAAAAAAGTGTCAGAATGGTCCGACATGTCCGCTGCAATATCGTAGTACCGCTAAAAATTGCAGATCGCCGCCATTACTAGTAAAAAATAGAAAAAAATAAAAACCCCAGAAATTAATTCTCATCGTCCGTAAACACGGCAACTTTTGCGCAAACCAATCAATAAACGGCGATTGCAATTTTTTTTTACTAAAAATATGGGGAAGAATCTAAATCAGCCAAAACCGATGGAAAAAAATGTTTTTTTCATATTTTTTTTTTTTTTTGGATTTGTATTTTAGCAAAAAGTAAGAAATTTGTTTTTTTTTTCAAAATTGTCGCTCTTCTTTTGTTTATAGCAGCGATCAGAAATGACACAGAGGTGATCAAATACCACCAAAAGAAAGCTCTATTTGTGGGAAAAAAAGGACGCAAATTTTGTTTGGGTACAACGTCGCATGACCGCACAATTGCCAGTTAAAGCGACGCATTGCTAAATCGCAAAAAGTGCTCTGGTCCTAAAGTGGGAAATACTTCCGGGGCTGAAATGGTTAAGAAAAATTACAACAGCAGGGCCCGTTCCTGTGCCCAACAAGATTAACTGCGAGGGGTTACAGTGTTTTGCCACCACCAACACCCAAGGCCCAATTTTTTTGCACCTATTTGACTGAGGCATGTCATTACAATTTTATAGAGTGCAGTCCCCGTAGTATATATAATACAGTTCAGACTATATGGTGCAGTCAGTGTAGTATATATAACACAGTGTATTGAAGTGGTTAAGGGGAACTCTATGACAGAATTAGGGCAAAAATACGGCATGGGGTCCCCCAAAACCCATGTCAGGCCCTTCGGGTCTGGTATGGATTTTAAGGGGAACCCTGCACCAAAATGTTAAAAAATAATTGCGTGGGGGTCCCTCTAAAATCCAAACCAGGCACTTCTGGTCTGGTATGTATTTTAAGGGGAACCCAGTGTTAAAATTAAAAAGCGCCCCCCCCTCCTAAACCATACCAAGCCACATGCTCTCAACATGGGGAGGGTGCTTTGGGGTCCTCCTCAAAGCACCTTGTCCCCATGTTGATGGGAACAAGGACCTCTTCCTGACAACCATGGCTGGTGGTGGTTGAGGTCTGCGGGTGGGGGGCTTATCGGAATCTGAAAGCCCCCTTTAACACCCTCCTGTGAATGAGTATGGAGTACAATACCAATTCACCAAAAAGGAGTTTAGTATTACAAAAAACACTAGGCAGTTTTTGACAAGTCCTTTATAAAAAATGTTGTCTTCTTCCCTCGCTTCTTCTTCTTTCATCCTCCAATCTGCCTCCATCTTCTTCTTCCCCACTTCTTTTTCTGGTCTTCTCCTTCTTCTTTCAGTCTTCCTCTCTACCTTCCTCTCGTCAACTTCTTCTTCTTCTTTTTATTCCTCTGCCGCTGCTCCCACGGCTGACCAGAGGAGACTCCCAGAATGGGATGTCTTCAGTTTGACAGTTATTTTTTAGGCAAGGGCAGGGCCAGTGATGTAACCAAGTGACCCCGTCCCTTCTGATATCATGTGACACCAGAGGGGATGGGGTCACCCATTTACGTCACTGGGTGGTTCGCCCTTACCTATAAAATAACTGTCAAACTCAAGACCACCCATTCTGGGAGTCGCCTCTGGTCGACAGCAAGAGCAGAGGCGGAGGAAGAAAAAGAAGAAGATGAGGAGAGGAAGGAAGAAGCGGAGAATAACCGAAAGAAGAAGAAGACCAGAAAAAGAAGCAGGGAAGGAGAAGATGGAGGAAGACCGGAGGAAGAAAGAAGAAGAAGCGGGGAAAGAAGACATTTTTAATAAAGGACTTGTCAAAAACTGCCTACTGTTTTTTGTAACACTACACTCCTTTTTTGGTGAATGGGTAGGGGTACAATCTACCCCATACTCATTCACATAGGGGGGGTTGGGATCTGGGGCCGCCTTGTTAAAGGGAGATTCCAGATTCAGATAAGCCCCCCGCCCGCAGACCCCGACAACCACCGGCCAGGGTTGTTGGGAAGAGGGCCTTGTCCCCATCAACATGGGGACATGGTGGTTGGGGGGACCCCCAAGCACCCTCCCCATGTTGAGGGCAGGTGGCCTGGTATGGTTCGGGGGGGCTCATCCCCTCCCTATACTAACCTGCCAGGTTGCATGCTTGGATAAGGGTCTGATATGGATTTTGGGGGGACCCCCACACCATTTTTTAAAACATTTTGGCATGGTGTTCCCCTTAAAATCCATACCAGACTCGAAGGGCCTGGTTTGGATTTTGGGGGGACCCCCACGCATTTTTTTTTTACATTTTGGTGCAGGGTTCTCCTTAAGATCCATACCAAACCCAAAGGGCCTGGTTTGGATTTTAGAGGGGACCCCCACACAAATTTTTGATCTATATTGCCGGGAGCCTGCAATACATTGCAGCCACAAGCAAGTTTAAATTACTTTTATTCTTTAAAAATGTAATTTTGCTGTGGCAGTGTTCTAAACATCACACAGCTGCGCCACTTTACAGTAAAATTCCATATACACAATCCTTCAATCCTTCAACCCACAGTTGATCCAGAGGAAGGCAAAAAATCCCAGCAAAGCATGATCCAATTTGCTAAAGCAGAGGAAAAAATTCTTTACTGATCCCCCCGAGAGGCAATCGGATTTTCCCTGGATCAACTTTTCCTATAAATAGTAGCCAGTTATGTTATGTACATTAAGGAAAGAATCCAGGCCTTTTTTAAAGCAATCTACTGAGCTGGCCAGAACCACCTCTGAAGGTAGTCTTTTCCACATTTGCACAACTCTAACTGTGAAGAACCCTTTCCGTATTTGTAGATGACATTTTTTTTCCTCTAGACGTAAAGAGTGCCCCCTTATCCTCTGTGATGACCTTAAAGCGAATCACTCAACATCAAGATTACTATATGGACCACTTATGTATTTGTACATGTTGATCATATCCCCTCTTAATCTCCTCTTCTCAAGAGAGAATAAATTCAGCTCCTCTAATCTTTCCTCATAGCTGAGCTCCTCCATGCCTCTTATCAGTTTGGTTGCCCTTCTCTGCACTTTCTCCAGTTCCCCGATATCATTTTTGAGAACTGGTGCCCAAAACTGAACTGCATATTCCAGATGAGGTCTTACTAATGATATGTACAGGGGCAAAATGATCTCTCTCTCTCTGGAGTCCATACCTCTCTTAATACAAGAAAGGATTTTACTTGCTTTGGAGACCACAGCTTGGCATTGCATGCCATTATTAAGATTATGATCTACCAAAACCCCCAGATCCTTCTCTACTATGGATTCCCCCAGTTGTACTCCCCCTAGTATGTATGATGCATGCATTTTCTTAGCCCCCAAGCACATAACTTCACATGTATCTACATTAAACCTCATGTGCCCAATTAAACAGTGCATTGAGGTTGACTTGTATGTTGGAGACATCCTGTAAGGACGTTATTCCACTGCATAGCTTGGTGTCATCTGCAAACACTGAAATGGTACTTTTAATCCCAGACCCACTTTCATTTATAAAGATATTAAAAATTAAGGGTCCCAACACTGCACCTTGGGGTACACCACTGATAGACCATTCAGAGCATGAATCATTAGCCACAACTCTCTGAATTTTGTCTTTTAGCCAGTTTTCTATCCATTTACAAACTGATCTTTCCAAGCCTGTAGACGTTACCTTACACATTAGCCATGTGTGGGAAACTGTGTCAAACGCTTTTGCAAAATCCAAGTATATCATGTCCACAGCCACCCCTCTGTCCAAGGTTTTACTTGCCTCCTCATAAAAAGAAATCAGGTTTGTTTGACAACTTCTGTCTTTCATAAATCCATGCTGTCTGTTGCTTAAATTTTTTTTTTTCCAACAAGAACTCATCTATGTGGTCTTTTATTAAACTCTCCAATATCTTCCCGACTATAGAAGATACATGTCCCATAGGGCAGTACCTGGATCCCCATACACTTTTTATGGCAATGAAATATTAAGCCTTTAAAATGAGCACGTTTGATTTTTGATGTTCATTTCCAGTTTATTTTAATAGGGCTTGTATGTTTGCATGAACTTATTGCCTGTTCGCGGTGTTGTGGTGCGAACCGAATGGGGGGGGGGGGTGTTCGGCTCATCCCTAATTATCAGAATCCTTTTTTTAATAATAGGTGTTTTATTTACAATTTAATTTCTATATTATGTAAAAATAAAATTATGTACTGTAATTTAATACATGGTTTAGATTTGTTTGATATCTGGTGCCTTAAAAGCCCAAGTGCGTGTTTTTTGATTGTAGCTAATAATAGGGTGTGGCACCTTTTTTACCACTCGCAATTTTTTTTTAACAGAAAAGTTTTATTGAGGCAAAAGTTGAAGCATACAGGATAAATATACCAGTCTAATAAAATTCAGAGGTTCATACATGTATACTGATGTTAGCATCCAATTTATATCATTAGATACAAGCCTTACTTATATACATTCTTGATAGCAACAAAACATTCTCCTTCAACAGAAGCGCTTAAGATAACATAAATCGCCATCTATAGGAGAAAAGTTATAGCTTATTCCCAAACATTCCATTCAGATTACCCGATCCATCAGCATTCTTATCAGCATATAGCAAAGGACAACAAATGTTTGAAACTGTGCGGGTGTGGGGGGGTTTAACACCGTCTAAATTTTTACCTGTTAGGGGGCCAAATTTTTTGCAAACCAAGCAAAAGGTCAGATGGGGGAACTACATATCATATTAGAGAATACAATCTTATACAGTTTGGAGGGTGCAGGGTCGACTTGCTCCATAACTTCTAAATTTCTATGGACCGCGCCGTGATCCAGGCATCCCAGATTTTGGTAAACTTTTTAGGGCATTTACGTCCCATGTAAGTGAGCTTATAAAGGGGAAGCACCGAATCCACCGTACGTCTCCACTGGGTCATTGTTGGGGGGGCAGTCAGTTTCCAGTTTTGCAACAAAACTTTGCGAGCATAAAAACTGAGAAAAAAAAGTAATAGCTTCAGATGAGTAGAATACGTCAGTGAGTCTGTCATACCTAAAAGAAGTACCTGAGGGTCTACTGGTATAGAAAGTCCCGTTACCGCCGTCATATCCGCCGCCACTGCCGACCAAAATAGCTGAATAAGAGGGCATTCCCAGACTACTTGAAAAAATGTACCAACCGTCTGCCCACATTTAGGGCATAAGTCAGAGTGTGAGGGGTAAATTCTTGCAAGCCTTTGAGGGGTGTAGTATGCTCTATGTATAAATTTCAATTGTACAAATCTGTCCCTAGAGGAAATTACTGTCGGTATAAACTTGGGAAATCCCTCTTCCCATTCATCCGCCGTCAATGAGGGAACATCCTTACCCCAGGCATTATATATTCCCAAGCCTTTATCTGTATCCTCGCAGGTCAGTCTTAGATAGATTGATGACATAATCCTGTCTGCATTACGAGATATTAGAAACCGTTCAACTGGATTTGGTTCCACTTGAATCTGGGCCAAGAATTGTGCTTGTGCTGCGTGTTTAAGCTGTAGATATCGAAATATCATCCAGCTGGGCAACTGATATTGCTCCCTTAGTATTGGGAACGAGAGCAGTGTACCGCCGGGCATGATATGTTGCAATTTCTCAATCCCATATCTCGCCCATAGGCCGGGATCTGGTATTGTCCGAAAATGCTTTAGCTTCGGATTACCCCACAGGGGGGTATATGGGGACATACTATTCGTAGTTCCAACTGATTTAGTTACCTGAGCCCATATCGTGATTGTGGTTTTCATCGGGACCGTCATTTGCACGTCTCGGGAGACACCCCTATATACTCCATTTGTAAGAGTGGCATATGAACCAACAATGGCCGCCTCCAGGTTAACTGCTGGGCTTGATCTTACTTGGGCAAACCACCAGCGGACTGTGACCAGCACGGCCACCCAGTAGTATTTTTTGAAGGACGGCAGCGCCAGTCCTCCTGCCGAAAGTCTGAGCTGTAGTTTAGTTTGGGCTATCCTCGGTACTTTACCCCGCCATATAAAGGTTGAGATGACACTATCTAATTTTCGGAAGAAAGAGGCTGGTATGGTCACGGGTGTGTTCCTAAAAATATATAAAAACTTGGGGAGAAACGTCATCTTTAGAAGATTAACCCGGCCCACCGGCGTCAGCGGGAGAGATCTCCAAAGGCGAGTTTTCTCCACCAGTTCTTCCAGGACTGGGTACAGGTTATCCGCTAAGAAGCGGGTGAGATCCGTTCTCAGTATCATGCCTAAATACTTAATCTGAGCTACCCATTGCAACGAACTCCCATAGGCCGGCGGAGGGGCGGCAGCACCCGTTAACGAGAGTATGCTAGATTTCCCCCAGTTTATTTTAATCCCCGAAAAGTTACCAAAAGTATTAATGATCCTCAGGGCTTCCTCGAGGGAATCCATGGCGTCATTTAAGTAGAGTAGAGTGTCATCTGCATAGAGTGACACTCTCTCCATCAACCCACCAACCTTAATGCCCTCAATCTTGTCCGAGCCTCTTAATAATTGTGCCATAGGTTCAATAGCTAGGGCGAACAACCCCGGAGATAAAGGGCAGCCTTGTCGAGTGCCCTTTCGGAGCTGAAATGGGGTCGAGATAGTACCTCCCGTTCTTACCCGAGCCGTGGGATGTTCATATATCATTTGAATCCAAGAGATGAATTTGGGTCCAAAACCAAAATGCCTTAGCACTTGCCAGAGGTAGGGCCACTCCACAGAGTCAAAAGCTTTCTCTGCATCTAGAGTGGCCACTACCTTCTGGGCGTCCTCTCCTCCAGAGATAGCTATGTGGGTAAGTAGACGTCTAAGATTGATATCTGTCCCCTTACCCGGCATAAACCAAGTTTGGTCCCCGTGAATTAAGGTCAGTATAATTGAATTAAGTCGTAACGCCAAGATTTTAGTCAATATCTTTGCGTCTACGTTAAGAAGAGAAATCGGACGATACGATTCGCATAATTCGGGATCCTTGCCGGGCTTGGGTATAACCACTATAATGGCTTCTGCCATCGAAGGGGGCATAGAGCAAGTCGCCAGCACCTTGGTCATTACTTCAAAGTACCAGGGGGCTACTGAATCAATATTTGTCTTATAAAATTCTGTGGGAAGTCCGTCAGGACCGGGCGTTTTACCTAGCTGTAGAGATTTGATCGCCAGTTTAACTTCCCCAAGTGTAATGGGATCGTCCAGCTTTTGTGCGTTGGTCCTGGTCAGTCTCGGGAGCTCTACCTGATCCAGATATAAGGACAGGTCCTCGTCAGAGTAGTTAACCCTTGAGTCATATAATTGGGCATAATATTGACGAAATCTGTCATTGATTTGTTGTGGGTCAGAAAGAAGGGAGCCTTCCACCGTCCTGATGTTAGCTATACTAGTATTGCTGGCCCTTTCTCTGGTCAGCCAAGCCAGGAGACGACCTGGTCTTTCCCCCTGCTCAAATATACGGTGAGATTGAGCCAGGAGAAAGCGCCTAGTGCTCTCCGCCCTAAGAAGGGCCAAGTCTCTGTAGGCTATGAGCATATGTTCATATGTGTCCGGGTCTGGGGCCCCAGCATATCTGGCCTCAATGTTGTGTGCCTGGCTTTCCGCTTCCACCAATTGGACACGGGACTGTTTCCTAACTTTAGCAATATTATATTGGTATCTGCCCCTAGTGTACGCCTTGAAAGCATCCCATATCATGGCTGGGGATGCCGAGCCCTCGTTATGTGACCAGTATTCAGCCAGTTCTGGTTTTATTAAGGGTTCCACCTTCTCATCTGTTATCCAAAATCCCGATAGTCTCCATATCCCAACTCCCGCTGCCCTATCCGTATTGAGGCGCAGCATAACCGGAGCATGATCAGAGACTCCTCGGGAGAGGATAGAGATTTCCTTTACTTTATGTAGGATCGGATTTGTCGCATATATGAGGTCAATGCGAGAGAGTGTAGCATGTGTTGGCGAATGGCATGTGTACTGTGTGTCATAGGGGTGTCTCCACCTCCACACGTCCTGAAGGCCAAACAATTCAGCCCACTGAGACAACCCAGAACTGGAGCCCCCTCCAGCTGGCAGCCTGTCTACCGCAGGGACTGGCGCCATATTAAAGTCCCCAGCAATTACTATATTAGTAGTGGGGTACCGTGATACAAGTGTCTGTAACTTACGGAGGGAGGCTACCTGTGCAGGTGGGGGGAGATATATACCAGCCAAAACCATTTCTATACCATCACATATTGCATGGATAATAACATATTGACCCTCCGGATCAAGGCACAGATCGAGGAGAGAGAAGGATAAGGATTTGTGTATAAGAACACTGACTCCCCGCGAGTGAGTAGAGTACGTGGAGTGATAGTACGCTCCTACCCACGGTTTCCTTAGAGACAACACCCTGGCACCAGTCAGGTGGGTTTCCTGCAGAATACATATGTGGGGGTGATGCCTCTTGAGGAAAGAGAACACCAAGGAGCGTTTAAATTTGGTATTCAGTCCACGAACATTCCAGGAGACCAGTGTTAAGGGGGCCATAGCTCTAGCTGGAAGATGCCACGGAGGATATCCCCGCCTCGATCTGCTCCTCTCACCCCCCAAATCCCAGCAAACAGAACCTCGCCAAGCACTCCCATAGGAGTTCCGACTCCACATCTTGGAAGTATGGTCATTACAGTGTCTAACATTAATATATACTTCAAAAGTGCCTCATTTAAAGAAAACAAAAAAACAGAAACAGTCCCAATGTTCCCCAACCCCCCCCCCACCCTACACAGCCCTTAAAACTCGGGTGTGTTTGGATCCCCAAACCAAACATGACAACTAGTCTTGAGGGAGCAGTGAACTAGATCTAGCGACCACTGGGCTCAGTCTGCAAATGCAATGTCAGTTCTCGCCAGCCCAGCAGCCAAAAGGCTCCCATCCTCCTGCCCGCAGCCGGAGCGCCGCCCGAAGGCAGTGACATGTAGCATCTGCGGGGAGTTTTCACCCAGATGAAACTGGGGGTACAATGCTTAGAAGAGTAACAGGGGAAAAAGACGGGTGCTACAACCCATATAAAAAAACAACAAAAAACAGAAGGGTCAAAAAGAAAGGAGAACAGATCGTTAAGGCACAGCAGGGTTAAGAGGTAGTGTTGCTATTCGCAGGCAGGTGGTCTGATTTCAGACAATGCTCTTGTACCAAGATCTGCTCCATCCGGATCACCAGTCCCAACGAACCTGGGACCACAGTGCCATATCATTTCAAAAGGATTGACTATAGTCATCTAGTAAGTTCAGCCTATTGAAAAATGAGGTACTGGGCACGAATCACAGTATAGGTGAGCCAAGTTATGCAGTATTGATTACTCACGACCTCTTTCAAGGGAGATGATTTTTTTCTAGGCCTGACGATGCGGTAGAGACTCCAACCAGTTAGAGGCTTCCTCTGGTGATGTGAAAAACTTAAGGGACTCGCCATCCTGGACTCTGAGACGGGCAGGGAATAGCATACTATATTTTATGCCTCTTCTTCTCAGGTTGATCTTGACTTGATCAAATGACTTGCGCTGCTTTTGCGTTTCCACGGAGAAGTCTGGGAAGATCATCAGGCGGGCGCCCTCATATCTCAGTTCCTCAACTTTCCTGCTTTCCCGCAATACTAGGTCCCGATCCCTGAAGTTGAGGAGCCACAGGATAAACGTGCGTGGCGGGGCCCCAGGTATGCCGCGAGCTGCAGGCATCCTGTGGGCTCGCTCCACTGCAAAGAAGGGGGAGAACGCCGCCTGTGGGAGCAGCTGCCGGAGGAGACTCTCGGTGAAGGCCGGAGGGTTGAGATCCTCTGCTCCTTCTGGTAGGCTGAGGATCCGGAGGTTATTTCTTCGGTTCCGGTTTTCAGAATCCTCGGCACGGAATTCGAGGTATTTCACCTTCGTTGTAAGGGTGTGCAACCGTGCAGTGTGGTCCCGCACCGTATCCTCCACCTCCCCCACTCGGGTCTCCACTTCCGTCATCCGCACCCGAAACGTATCCATATCTTTCCGAATAATCCCCACTTCCAGCTGAACCGTCTCTATTTTACCCGTCAGAGCAGTTTGGCAGGAGGTAATCGCTTGCATGAGGGCGTTAAAATTGTCCTGCGCCTGGGAGAGGGAGACTGGAGTGTCCTCCTCTGTCTGCGATGCCATATTGGATCGCCTGACTGGCCCCTTCCTCGTGTCCTTGGGCCTGCTGCCGACGGACGCTGGAGAGCTCTTATGTAGCGGCGCAGGGTATTTTTTCTTGGGCATATCCAGCCAGAGCAGGTTTAGAAGGTAGTTCCGACCCTTTTAGGATTCTTTCCCCCGCAGAAATCAAGATAATAGCAGGCAGGTTTGCGGAGCTCTCAGGCTAAGCGACTAGTCCGGTCGCCATCTTGGACACGCCCCCCTACCACTCGCAATTTGATTTTTTTATTCCATGGTAAGCTCATCATCTGGGCGACCTTGAAATGTTATAACAAGTGTTTCATAGCTGTCTGTCAGACCATTAAGTAGTAGTTTATACGAAAATCTTTTAATGAAATGAAAGGAGTTCCTCTATTTCTAGGTACTTATCTGTCCAAGTGGGCTTGGTCTGGGCTGCTGTATATCATTCAATGTACACTCTCTTATATTAGCAGCACCTATATTTTACACTTCCAGAAATGGTACTTCGCATTTGTCAGATTAGCGACTGAAAATTTTGATGAAACACTGTTAGTAACCATATATATGCTTTCAGACTTTTTTCTTTAAGCTGTGCGTGTATCTGCTGCAGTATTTAGTACTTTGGCTGTAGCTGAGCCCATAATGTGTTGGGGTCCTGCTGCAGATATAACAAGTCAAGATGGTGCTTGCCTCATGGCTATACCCTTTTTGTTTTATTGGAAACAACAGGAAAACAGGGACAGGAAATGATATCATAACATGTATAACAATGTAGTTCCACTAGGAAGAACTTTATATTATACATGCATTAAACATAGCACTACCACCCAGTGGCATAAAAATTACAGTATAATCAATGAGAATTGCTCTCACACCCATGACTATATAAACAGAATGCTAACAATAATTATCAATTGCTTTTTTGCTTTTTCTTTTAGTTTTGGATAGAGTGTAGAAGACCTGCCCCAGAAAAAAAAATGTTTATAATATAGAAACTTAGGAAGAAATCTCTAACAGGGAAACATTTTTTTATGCTTTTTTTATT
The DNA here is from genome assembly GCA_018402905.1 of Glandirana rugosa. NCBI lineage: Eukaryota > Metazoa > Chordata > Amphibia > Anura > Ranidae > Glandirana > Glandirana rugosa. The sequence goes on along the minus strand of BLSH010387438.1, from coordinate 422,279 downwards.
TTAGCAAAGTAGGGATAAACTAGAAACCTGGTCACCTTTTATTTTTTTGTCTTTGTCCCTATTGAAGATATTTTCTCAGTTTAGTAACAGTGTCCTCACTGAGACAGGACATCAGGGGAAATCTCAAACAGCAAAAAAAAACCTGATAGTCTTTCCAACCCTTCTTCCTCAATTCAAAAGCAAAAAAAGCTTTGACTAGTTACTGTTTGAACAAATATTACAGAAATAAACATGCTATATATGCCCTGTGTTTTATGTCTTTTGTAAGTAACCAAATAACTGTCAGTCAGTATAATTGTCCAGACCTGAACAACAAAATAACTTGACAGAATAAAATAATTTGGCAATAATGAAAAACTATAACAATAACTAAAAATGGAATACTTTTGTTTACTATCAACTCCAGCTTAATATGAAAATCACAGAGCCACATCTATCATGAGGCTACAGAAATTAGATTTGAGCTTGCAAAGACAGAGTTTAAATAAAACCTAACTCATTCAGGATGGTATTGTTTTCTGAACTATATTGTGCTATTTTCTATTTCTGAATGTTGCAGCTGTTGCAGTTATTGAGTCAATATTTCTAGTAGCTTTGTGCTCCAGTTAAAATTTATATGCGGGTAGGTGTTGTGATCAGACATATAGGGGAGCGACATGCAGGGAATTTGATAAAATCTTGAATTACTAAAGCAAGAGTTGTCATAAGGGAGCACAGGTAGTGATTCTGTACAGCATTTACATTTGATTATTTTTTTATAGTGGTGCAACTTTTTATTAGGTGGCCAGAATTATATGAATATGAAAATACTACAAAGGATTATTGAAAGTAATGCTCAATTCCACTTTGATTTACCCCCCAAAAAAAGAAATACTGCACTTCTCTTATTAGTAGAGCATCCAGTAAACAATAATATCATGCAATACCATGATCCTCCTTCCTTTGCTTTTCCAATAATATAACAGAAATGTAAATTAAAATAGGGCCTGCTATATGTATATAATGCTGAAAGACCCCCAAACTATGTAAATCAACCTTCACACAGGGCTGCTTTTTAGTTTGGGAAATTATTTACAGTGGCCATTTGCCATCATGTTTACTTTCCATATGTTTTCCCCTCATACCTCCTAGTTAATCAATTTCCTACCTTCTGCAATCCAGCTATTGTTAAAGCAGCACTTTTAATCAAATCCAAACCCAAAATCCAATAAAAAGTAGGGATGCACAGAGCCGATACTCTGCCTTTTGGCGAGTATCAGTACTCACTAAAATTGGCCAATACCGTAAGTGGGCGGAAGTGACATCAGCGGTGCGGATGTCGGGAGCAGATAAAGATATAAGGCCCAGCATTTTGCGGTGAGTGCTGTTACATGACGCATGTCTGTGGTTGTGGTGCTGTCTCTTCCAGGCTGTCTGTTTAATGGCGAGTGCGGTTACACCATGTCCCACGTGGCGATCGGTGAGTGCTGTGTTGATGTCTCCTCTCCTGTCTTTGCGGCCAGTGAGTGCTACTGCTGGTACATGTCCCACAACAAGCATGTCTCTCTCTGCTTACATGGCGGCCAGTGAGTGTTACCTGTTACATGTCCCACACCCACAGCATGTCTCTCTCTGCTTACATGGCGGCCAGTGAGTGTTACCTGTTACATGTCGCACACCCACAGCATGTCTCTCTCTGTTTACATGACGGCCAGTGAGTGTTACCCGTTACATGTCCCACGCCCACAGCATGTCTCTCAATGCTTACATGGAGGCCAGTGAGTGTTACCTGTTACATGTCCCGCACCACAGCAAGCAATGCATGTCTCTCTTACATGGAGGCCAGTGTTTTTACATGTCCCACACCCACAGCATATCTCTCTCTGCTTACTTGGAGACCAGTGAGTTACCTGTTACATGTCCTACATCCACAGCAAGCATGTCTCTCTCTGCTTACATGGAGGCCAGTGTGTTACCTGTTACATGTCCCACACCACAGCATGCCTCTCTCTGCTTACATGGAGGCCAGTGAGTGTTACCAGGCTGTTACATGTCCCACATCCACAGCAATGGCATGTCTCTCTGCTTAAATGGCGGCCAGTGAGCGCTGTACATCCCTTTATATGTCACAGGCACCCACATGTCTCTTGCTTACATCATGTCCCATTGTCCCCTGTCCAGCTGTGTATGCAGTGTGCACCCTTTCCTTTACAAATAGAGTATTAATTTACTGCTGCAGCCTGCAAGTGTTTTGTTTTACAATACATTTTTGTATGCTTTTTTTGTCTTTGCACCTTGGCCTTACATTTGTCCATCTAGTCAAAGGTATTGTGCAGTTTTTACTTTGCTGTCTGTGTTCTCAAGAACATTCTCTCTGGATTTTTTTTGTAGCGTTCTGCTTCTATTACCATACCCCAAGTGCACGCCAGATGGATTTTCTGTTCCCCGCTGGGTTACTTGGCCATACTAAGATGCTGGCTGCTCGCATGGCTGCAGGAAGAACAAGCGACAACAATCTGTGAGTGTAGCAGAGCTTCATTTCATTATCTTTGAAAATCAGTCAGATGTTTGTCTTACTGAGTTAGAAGTGTCACGTGTGAATGTTTGAAAACCATGGCATTTCTAAGGCTCAAAAAAAAATGTTCTCCTTTTTTTTTCCTCTTTATTTCCCCCAGAGACTAATTTATTTCAGGCTTTCAGTGTAAGGGATGTCAGCAAAATGTCAGCAGTTTGGAAGTTTTTTAAAACCAGTGAAACCAACCCACGCATTGCAAAAATATCAAGAGGAGGATCAAAAGTTAGTTCTTATAATACCAGTAATCTCATAAAACACCTCAAAATTAAACAAAAAGTGAGCATGGAGAATTTACCATCACTAGCACTGGCACTCAGCAGCTGACACTGCAGCAAACCCTTGCAAGACATGAAAAATATTCCATGGATAACCCAAGGGATATAAAAATATCTGAGGCAGTTACCCAGTTCATCGTTCTTGACAATCAGTCACTATCAATAGTTGAGAATGTGGGTTTTCACCAACTTCTGAATCGTTTGGAGCCTAAGTACGAAATTCCCAGTCGCCGTTACATCACAGATGTCATCTTGCCTCAATTACACAACACAGTGGAAAAACACATTACCAACATGCTGCAGGAGGACATAAAGGCTATCAGTTTCACCACGGACATTTGGAGCAGTAGTGTAAGTCCTGTGTCTGTAATTAGCTTAACTGCACACTGGATTGATGGCAATTTCTATCTTCAGCAAGTCATGCTCCACGCAAAGAAGTTTCAAGGCTCTCACACAGGCCAAGTTATAACGAGCATACTTGAAGAAATGCTTGACACTTGGGCCATTCCCAAAAGTTCTGTGCATGTGGTAGTCCAGGATAATGCCAGAAATATGATAAAAGGTGTGGATGCTGTGGGAGTTGGGCCCAAAATAGTTGGCCACTTTAAACATTCAAACCTGGCATATTCCCCGCTGCAAGATATTCAGCTCCAACTTGGTCAACCCATGAAACTTCAACAAGATATGCAGACTCGCTGGAACAGTACTTTTTACATGCTGCATTCTCTGATTGAGCAGAAGCGGGCCATTGTAGTATATGTGTCAAAACATGAGCTGCCTGCAACTATCACTGAAAATCAGTGGAATCTCATGGAAAAGATGATCAACATCTTGGCTCTCTTTGAAGAATTGACTCGGCATGTGAGTTGTTCAGATTCTTTTGCCTCACATGTAATTCCTGCAATCACAGCGCTACAGCGATTATTATTGAAAGAAATAGATGAGGACCACGGTGTTAAAATGATGAAGAACACATTGCTTGCTGCTTTACAGAAACACTTCTCTGACATGGAGCAAAACCCCCTTTACTGCATCGTTACCTTACTCAATCCAAGGTAGGTAATTATTTCTGCTGCCTACTAATATCAAGCATTGCTTTGTTTTTGGTTACTTTGTTTCTGTCCGATCCAACTCTTTTTGCCGGGTCCCCCCGTTAGCACTCCTGGCTCCTTTCCTTCTAGCAGTGGCCACACAGCAAGCTTCCACAGTTGTTGTTGCTTTGCTGGCCTTCCATGATTGATATTGTTGTCTTGCTTTTCTTCTTTTTCTAGATATAAAGATCGGTTCTTCTCAAATTCAGATGCTGGCAGGCAGGCCAAAGAAATGTTCCTTCTGAAAATGTGAGAAATATCTGTACAGGCAGCTACACCTGAGAAACCACCATCTGCCAAAAAGCCTCACACTGATCAACAGTCAGGTTCCACATCCCCTACTACTAACACTAGTGTGGACAGTGTATTTCAAGAAATTGCTTCTTCATCTACATGAGAACAGTGCTCCCACAGCTGCTACCATACAACTCAAAGCATATCTTGGAGAGGTCCCTGTGCCTCGTTAGGACAAACCTCTTGGGTATTGGGCAGTCAATATACTGCGATTTCCCACTCTGGGCCAAATGGCACAAAAATATCTTTCAGCTACTTGCAGTAATGTGGAAAGTGAGAGATTGTTCAGTGCAGCATCACACATTCTGACTGACACCAGAAACCGCTTTCTAAGTGAACATGCAGAGGTTCTTCTGTTTCTTAAGAAAAACTTTACACTTGCATTTAAATTAGAAAAGTAATCTAGCACTTGTCCTGTACTGTACAAGGCATCATGCACAGTTGCACGCTTCAGCTCATCCTCAAAGCAACTGCTCCAACAATGGTTTTTGTGAGCTGTAGAAGAAGCAGCTACTTTCAGCTGGTATTGTGCATGAGCCTTACTGTGGTCCTTGGTCCTTCCCATCCTTAAATGAACAAATCTGTTTCTTTCATGAGTTTCTTAAGACGTTGAACTAGAAGCAAGCGTATAAAAAAGTTTTATATCTGAAAAAAAAGTTTACACATTTTTTACACAATAATGTAAGTTTTAACCGCCTCAGGACCGCCCACCGTCAAATGACGGCGGAGCGGTCCTGCTCTCCCAGCGGGTGGACGTCATATGACGTTCTCCCTTTAAGCCGGGATTGCGCGCGATCGGGCGCGCGCATCCCGGCTCTGTCGGTGTCGGCGTGTCCCCAGGACACGCCGCTTCACCGACAGGGGTGAACAGCCATTGGTTATGGCTGTTCACCACGTGATCGGCTGTGACGAAGTCACAGCTGATCACAAACGGCACGCCCGCCGTTCGCACGGCGCATGCGCGCAATCGGGAGCGCGCTGCGCGTGCGTGTCGGTGGCGGCGTGTTCCTGGGGAACACTGCCTGTCACCGACACAGGTATCAGCCGCCGGCCGATCACTTCCAATGTAAACAGAGCGGTAACTCACTGTTACCAGCTCTTCTCTCCTCACACAGAGTCCAGTGTGAGGAGAGAAGAGCTGGGATCAGTGAGTTACTGATC
>BLSH010387438.1:326943-341837 GCA_018402905.1 Glandirana rugosa | reverse complement strand
CATTGGTGCTGGATGGGGGGGGTGAATAGAACTACAGGTGTGCTGAATGAGGAGGGGCATCTGTGAATGGGGGAGAGCTACACAGAAGACCTAAAAGCTATTAACCCCTGCAATAGAAGTTCAAAGACTAGAAGAAGATGGAGCATCCCTGCACAGAAGATTCTCCAGGATCCAGCTTCTTGGCATAACCTTCACTACTGGTAAGTAAGCGCACTAAAGCTATAGAGATTTTTTTTTGTAGCTAAACTTCATCTTTAAAAGGTTAGTAAAGTTCAGTATATTTTTCTTTTTAGTGGCCCCCTGCAAGTACTGTATATGCCATCATGTGCCAGAATGCACAGCATATTAGCACATTATGGCAGACTTACCTCTGATATACCGCTGTGTCAGTGTATAGACTGGTCTGTATATAATGTGTGGTATGGTGTCAGCAGGGTACAGACTGATCTTATAACATGAAACTGGGCTGTACATAATATACAGACCAGTATGTACACTGTACCGTACATTGTATACAGACCAGTGTATATAACGTACAGTACGGAGTCAGGGGGCTCCAAAATGCACCTTCGCCAAAGTAGACAAAAATCCTTGCACCGGCCCTGATTGCAAATTCCTGTTTCTGCATTCTAGGCTCTGTTTCCTAGCACATTTGAGTCTGGATTCCTGTCTGCTCTCAGCCTGCCTCTTCCCTGTTAGCGTCCTAGGTTCTTCCTAAATATTCTTACTCCTACCTATGCCCTATTAGGTTTCCTGAATATGACTGCTTGCTGGTCTTGACCTTATCGGTAGTCTATTTACCCTGACCCTGGCTATATTCCTGACTATATCTTTGCACTGCACTTTAGTTTTATGGTCAGCTCTGGTTATGCCCAGCAAACAACTTAGGCAACTCACCTCAACTGTTCCACATTTTCTTCGCCACCATCACTGGGCAATGGCCTCCTTGACCAAGTAATCTGGAGCCTCAATTCCTGGGACCACCTGAGTTCCAGTGTATGCATATAAAGCATCCTTGAAAATTGGCTGCTAAAAGTGGAACACCGGTCAACAGGATTAACCATTACAATTTGTTTTTGGTGTAGACTTGCTAAACTTATGGCTCGTACACACGGGACGACGATCGTGCGTACGACCGTGTTGAATCGTACGTTGACGGTCGTATGTAGCCCACTGACATGCACACGACGGTCGTACATACAACTTGCGGCCGGCCGAACGTGATGACGCGAACGAGCGTATAATGAGGAAGTAGCGTCACCTTTTGGGCTCCTTTCTAATTTCATGTTAGTTGAAAGTGGACTTGGCGCATGCGTGTTTAGCACAATACAACTTTGTTGAACACAGCTGCTCTACACACGACTCAACGGTCGTATGCGAGCTTGTTGACACGACCAAGTTTTCTAGTCTGCACATACAACTCCCACGAACGACCGTCGTACGTTCAACTGTTGAAAGTGCCGCCACAGACGAACGATTCTGCATGCAACGGTCGTGAGTACGACGTGTTGAACACGATCGTCGTCCCGTGTGTACGAGCCATTAGAGCTAAGTGGGTTTTGATGAGTAAAATTACACATACCTTAATTATTTGTTGATAGGTGATAAGAAATTAAAGATTTCACACTATCCCCTCATTTTTTTAAGTGTGCTCTATAGAAGTGGGGTGAGAGTTTTATTTTAACAAATATGTCAATGGACATGATGTTGCTACCAATACTCTTAGGCTGCATTCACACAGGGGCGACCCGACTTAGACGCGACTTTGCTAGGCAATTTCAGTGCGACTTTCAGCGCGACTTCCAGGGACTTGAGGCGACTTTACAACACGACTTTTTCCAGGCGACTTTGCCTTGACCAATCAGAGAAGAGAGGGAGGGGGTTGCCTAAACATAAATTCTATTCTTTTCACTACAAAGTCGCTTTTATTTAGATGGGGGATCCGACTTGGAGGCGACTTCTATTCAATTCTATGGGCACAAGTCGGATAGAAGTCGCCTAGAAGTAGTACAGGAACCTTTTCTGAAGTCGTTCCGACTTCAGTAGTGTACATTAAGACGGCTCCCATTCATTTCAATGGGATTTTAGATGTCAAGCGACTTGGGGCGACTTGAGGTGACTCAAGTCGGAGCGACAGTCGCCCCTGTGTGAATGGGGCCTTAGATTAGAACACAGATAATTAGGTACTGGAGACAAGTATGTCATCATGTTGGTTGAGTCCACTTTAGAAACTGCTGGGGTAATTAACCCCATGATAAAGCAAAGAAAAAATGGAAAGTGTTTTTCATAGCAACCAAGTTTATGTTTTACTCTTCCATTATAGGCTGAAAAACTATTGCAAATACCTTATTGAGTAATAACCTTACAGTCTAGTCACAGAAAATGTTCATTATCCAGTGATTCTTTTTAAACTAAGCTTAGAACGAAGTTAAAAAAAATAAATAAATAAAAAGTAAGCGTGTTTGACAGCTACAGGCATATATGCATGAATAAATGTACTTTGAGCTTCCTCCTACCTACACTATCTTCCTTAATTGTATATGCATTGTGCTATCTTCCTTGAAAAATGGAAGAAATTCTCCTATTTTTTAATCCTCCCCATCACCAAGTCTTGCATTGCAAACGGGTATGAGCAGGCATGATGAGTTGCTGTATTAGTTTGAGATAATGGAAGCAATCCCCTGACAAGTAGATCAGAATCTAAGGAGTCTTCCTGCCCATTTTTTTAATGAAACCCAGCTGTTCTTCAAAACACAGCTATTTTTTTCAGCACTAATATTGACATCACTCTAAGCCAGCCTTATTCAACCAGGGTGCCCAGGCACCCTGGGGGGTACTTAAGTTTCTTCAGGGGGGCCTTGGAAAAATTCCTAAAAATTGCCCAAAAATGTATACAGGCCAGCAGGTGGATTAAGCCTGCCTTTTAGTTACACAAAGCCTCAGCTTTTTATTGTGCATTTCAACCTTCCAGACACTGGTGCCCTAACAACCAGTATTGTCACCAGTGTTGATAAGAAGGGTGTTGATTGCCTGCACAGTTTCCTTGTTTGACCCTCCCCTGCCCCCCCTCTGTCAACACTGGGGTCACATTAGGTGAGTGATGGAAAGAAACTGAGGGAGAGGAGAAACACTGGAATACTAGTCGGTACTAACATTAGTAAATTGTCATTGATTTGGTGTTTTGTTTAAAGTAAAAAAAACCTAAAGGGGTTGATTTACTAAAGACAAATAGGCTGCTCACTATGCAAGGGAATTTGCCCCAGAGCTTAGTGGATGAGGTGAAATCTCAGTTTGCAAAGAATATCCAATCGCAGGCAGGGAAAATGAAAAAGAAACAAGACAGCATTCTTTTTTTGCACACAATTGCACGATAGACATCTTCAGAAATTCAGCTCATTTACCAAGCTAAGGGAAAAATCCCTGAAAGTGCCACTGCCTTTGCAAAGTAAGCAGTCTAATTTTAGAAAATCAACCCCAAAATGTCAAGTTTATGAAAAATTATTTTCTATTCATTTTTACTGTAAAGATAAATGTTTGAAAAATAAATGTAATATAAAATTCTATGTGTGGTTGTTTAATTATTATGTATCTGAAATAGTAACATGCACAGCATACTTACAATTACTGCCATTATCACTGAATGTACATCCAAATATCACCCAAAATCATTTGAAGAAACTAAAAGCCCTGAACTACCCTCATTTGAAATACAGGGAAAGTGTACTGAATTAGTTCATTATGAAACAAGCTAATTCTATTTCTAAATTTTACAGTTTTTTCAAGTCACATATTAGATGTTATTAACAGCAGTATTTAAACTCACCTGTCTAGGATTATTAGACAAAAGTAAATGGTTTTAATAAAGTCAGAAGGTATTTTTTTTTTCATTTTATGAGCACTGCATGTTGACAGGGTCCATTTTACATTACTCATTGATGTATACCATAGACAAAAGGGACCAATCTTTGTGTATTCCTTCTCTCCTCCTCTCAAGTGCGTAGACTTAGAAAAGATGAAAAGTGTTGGCTTAGTAAAAGAGTGCTTGAGGAAGTTTTCACTCTGCTTCTTGATAAATTGTTCTATAAAGGGAACAGGTTATGGATTTCTGTATTTTCTTGAGTGGCATAATCCTTTTCCTTCACAGAACAGTGCTAAAGCCTGTCCAATAGAACTGCCCCCTCAACACAAGAATAAAACAATATTTCACTCATGCAACAGAATCCCACTGGTGCATCCTGCCTTTTTTCCACATAAAATTTTCCCCAAAGTCTCTACTCCCACCTGAGTGATTTGTTGTGCTTCCGCTATGGCACTACATGTGTGCAATATGCTTCCATGTAACTTGGAAAGAAGTGGAGGTGTGTATTTGGTGTCAAAGACTTCAATGACAGTGCATGAAAATGCATGGAAAATACATACAAATGCACAAAAAACACATGAAAATGCAGATGCACAAGTGTGAACCTAGTCTAGGTCCTTTTCACCAGTTGAGTCATAATTGGTGCAAAAAGTTCCACTTCACGCAAGGGTAGAAATTTTATGTATATTCCTTCCTGTCCACAGGAGATGGGAACTAGGGCCGGCTCTACTACTAGGCAGAGTAGGCAGCCGCCTAGGGCGCACTGACGCCCAGGGCGCCAAGCCCCTGCCCATATACTACCACAGTTTGTCTATATACTATCCCAGCCTGTCTATATACTACCCCAGCCAGTCCATATACTACCCCAGCCTATCCATATACCTGCGGACCACGGCTGGCATAAGAAAGGCCGGGTCGAGAGGCACAGGTGCAGGCCTGTGGACCATGGCTAACGAAATAGGTAGAGAGGCACTGCAAAAATCTCCGCCACCTCCATCGTATACATGGACAGGACAAAGGTGGTGGAGTCAGGGGCGGAGCCAAAGGGGGCGGCAAAATTAGGTTTCGCCTAGGGTGTCAAAAATCCTTGCACCAGCCCTGATGGGAACCACAGTTCATATGTGAGCTATAATATCCCATTAGTAATTGAAGAAATACCTTATTGAAAGAAATGGAATTGTATAATATTACATTGCATTATTATTATCATTATTAATTATATGATCTAAGTTTCTGTAATAAGGCTGAATTTAGCTGTCATTCCGTTTGTGTTAGGCACATACAAGTGATTAATCCTATGTAGGTTTTTGTCAGCAATCATGTTACAAGGCTATACTCGTGGAAATTAAAGCCAGAATGAACTATTGCTATACCTGTACAAACAGACCTCCCATAGTTTGCCACTCATCAGCTTACAAAGAGGGAGAGGAGATGAAGGCTACATGATTTTTGACCTACGATCTTGTGACTTTTACAAGAACCCCCCCCCAGCTTGATAAGATTCAGGACAGAATAGTGACATAGAAGTTAGTCCTGCAGTGTGGGGGACCAGGAGATTGACACTGCTGGAAGTGTCAGTTTCTCAAAATAATTCATAGAAACATTTCCCTTCAATGGAGCAGTCTGTGAACTGTGAAATAATAGAGGTATGTACTGTCATCCCGACAAGGTTGCTTTAAAGGTACATTCCAGCCATGATTTCATATAAACCTTTGAGATGCTGTATATACAGAGTGTCACGCTTCTGTGAACATCAAACTGGTGCCGGGTTTTGTCTCCAGTCCGAGTTGCTCAGGTTCCTGCCTATCCGCCCTGAACCTAGGTATTATTAAGCCTTTGCACCAGTGTGTTAGTGTTCTAGCAATGTGTCTTCACGTGGAAGCTGGACTTTTTGTTCCTGTTTCCCGCCGCCTGAGTATTCCCATATGCTGTGTGTCGTTTGATCCTGTCTTTGTTCTCTGTGTTTCCCTCTGGCTGTGCAGTTATATTCCCTTTGGTTTCTGACTGTGGATCCCTTAATTTCCTGTTGTTGTGTTTGTCTTTCTCAGCATTATGTCTTGTTGTTGTTTGCCTGCAGCCCTTTCCAGCTTTCCAAGTCCCCTCTCTCTGCACCGTTGCTCAGAATCCCCCTCTCTCCTGTGCTTTAAGCTTGCTCCATGCATCTTCTCCCCTGGCATCCCTTCCTAACTAGCTGCAGTAGGTTCCCTTGGTTCCTAGTCTCCTGTGCGTACCCCGTGTCCTTCCAGTGTGCTATTTGGTTGCATTGTGCCCACACAGGTGCGCTAGATAGCTGCAACCTGGGGGGTGCCTCGCAGCGCAACATCCACACCTCCAGGGGCTCTGGTGAAGACCAGGTGGTTCCTTAGATCCTGCAACTCTGGCACACCTCCGTTTGTGTGCGGTCACACTGCTCCTGTATCTGCGAGGACGGGTACCTGGGTGCATCTGTTTAATTGTCCCATTGGCCCGCTAGATCTTAAGTTTACAGTCGCAGGTGGCCTTACCCTCTAAATATGACACATGGCATACATCCAACCTGCTCAAGGCTCAGTTTTTCATCAAGGCATTTCTGTAAAGCACTAGTCCAACAAATCCCCTTTTCTGTCAGAAATGTGGTGATTTGCAATCTCTTGTTTGCAGCAAAGAAACTTACGGACACAACAACTGAACCCATGCTGTTTCTCATATACACAAAGCATGAACTAAAAATGAAAGTACTAACATGTTTTTCAATAACACCAATCATATTTAAACTTGTTTTGAAAATGATATGTGATTGGTGCAACAGGAAGCAGAAAATAAAAACAGGAGCTACACAGTTCAGAGATCAAATAGTGATTTTAAGTGCAGTACATATAACTCAAATGGGGGTACATTGAGTTCACGTTCTACTTTTACCCTAGGTGTGGCATATACTGAATAGTATTAATAGTTCATTGGTTGATTTGCGTTGCTGCCTGGAATTATTCCTTAGGCCTCATTCATACAGGCAATTGGTACATGCTATGAATTCAGCAAGATGCCCGCAACTGGAATGTGTGTTCAAAAAGCTGCGGAAACAAGAAAAGGCTGACAGTAGCCACATCTGTGTGTGTTTGCACAGCCAGCCATTACCTGTATTTAGAAACAGATGATCATGGCTAGACACAGACCAGGGATGATTACTTGTCCCTAACCACAGGTAATTGCTGCCTGTGTGAACCAATGCGAACAGTTACAGACAGCTACAGCTCTTCACACACATCTGTCAATCAAGCCACAGGAATCCTCAGATTTTTGCACCTGGAATTCATTTTGTGAAGGCCTTAAGGTGCATATAGCAACATTGCTGTATTTTTAGTTCCATAAGGTTTATTAGAAAGAATGTCAAAGGCACTGATACACATGACAACAGTAAGGTGACAATAGACATTTAGAAACAAATACAATTCCAAATAAATGGTTGATCGTTCATGCTACACCATAATTTCTTAGTAATAAAGGCAATATTACACAATATTACACAATATTACACTGCAGATTGGATAGGTAGGATCTAATCCATCCATATGCTATCCTAAAATGTTTTCCGTTTCAGTATCACATATTGGCAATATAAGCTATAACATTAGTATACGTGGCTGGCTAATGAATTTAGACTATTGATAGAGTATAGTTTCTTGCCTAAATATAAATGAAACATCCTGCAAGATTGCATTCCAATAAGAATATTAAAAAGTCATCAACTGAGATTTGAGTTCTTTGGGTGTTGGGAAGAGTCACCTAAGGGCTGTTCTGACATAATAGAAGAGAGATAAGAGAGTATGAAAAGGGGATTTAGAATAAAAAAACAAGAAAAAGAGGGGGTGGGGGGAAAGGATGGGGACAGGTGTCATTTGGGATTCAAAGTAGATGGCCTTCATGGTAGGGTGGGGTAAAATGGTGGATAGTTTATTGTTGAAGAGAACTTTGTGTGGGTCCTATATTGTGTAGAGATAATCAAAGAATCATAGCTTTACCATTTTCCTGGAAATCTATCCAACATAACCATGTTTTGAGATATTTGTCTAGGCTGTCTGTGGATATGGCAATTAGTTCCTCCATTTCCATTATTCTATTAAGCCTAGTGTACCAGTCCTTAATGGTAGGTGTTCGCGTACATTTCCACAACACCGGGATGCACATCCTTGTCATATACATCATATACATGACTATGGATTTTCTATAAGCATGTTTCATAACTGTGGAATATTGTAAAATGTATTGAGGGAGTGAGAAATCAATATGTTGAAAGCTTACATAATTTTTTGTGAACTCATTGCCAAAATTGTATTATTGATTGAAAATCCCACCATATGTGAGCCATCGTGCCTCCGGAGTTACCACATCTCCAACAAGCATCTGGAATTTGGGGTGAAATCTTATGGAAAAAAGAAGGTGTTCTGTACCAGATTAGTTCTCAATCTAATTGTGAAGGAGGATGTGGCAGGTCTGAATCCCAAAGTTTTATGATAGGAGACAGTAGGCTAGGTTCTGTTGTGGAGATGATTGAATATATCTTCAAAATTAGGTGCCTTAGAGGTGAGGTTGAAGTGCAAAGTTTTTCAAATGGAGTCAAAGTTCTCCCGTATGACCCCTTATATTTAGGGCTGTTCAAAAAATGTCTTATCTCTAGGTATGACCTCAAGGAGATGGGAGAGAGGGAGGGCGTTTGGTCCAAAAGGTGCAAAGCCAGGGGGAATGTCGGATTATTCTTGATGGGGGTCATTGGACCAGGTATAGAGGCCAAAGAAGTGAACTTAATAGACTCTCTGAGGCACTGTAATGTAGGGGAGATGGTGGGGTGTTTTCGAAGACTTGTCATCAGTGCTTTTGAGGGGATCCAAATTGTTTCTCTTAGGGGACTCCCTGACCAGAAATGTTCAAGCTCCATCCAGTCTTTAAAGTTTTTATGGATGTGCCAATCTACTATTCTGGTTAGTAAGGAGGCTTTATGGTATTTTTTAAAGTCCGGCAATCCAGTGCCTCCCTGGTGTTTGGGCAATGCAAGTCTCGCAAAGCTAATCCTAGGTGTGCAACCTTTCCATAGGAACATGCTCATTTGGAAGCAAAGTGAAATAAAAAACGCTTTTGGGAGGGAAATGGAGTTAGCGTGGGATATATATAGGACTCGAGGTAGAATAGTAATTTTTGTGGCGGCTCGGCCGAACCAAGATAAGTTATGTCTCAAGAGAGAAGGTCTTTCTTAAAAGCTTGTAATAAGGGGTGGAAATTTGACATTTATAATGATGACAGTTTAGATGGTAGTTGGATACCTAGGTATGTAATAGTGTCTGGGTACCATGTGAAAGAGAAAGATTCCGGACAACTTTGAGCTATGGTTTGGGGGAGGGAGACATTTAGAGCACAAGATTTGTTGAGGTTGATTTTGACGTTTGATAACTACATTCTTTAGGCAGGTTGGGAATTGTGAGAAAATAGGAGGATGTCATTAGCAAAAGCCGCACTTTATTTGCTATTGTGACACCTGAGATATCAGGATGTGATAGAATACATCTTAGAAAGGGTTCTAATGTTAGTACAAAAATTATTGGGGACAACCCTGTCTGGTCCCATTGCAGATGGAGAAGGCATTTGAGAGGTGGCCATTGACTTTGACTCTAGCTTGTGGGTTGGAGTAAAGACTTAATATGCTTGATGTCATAAAGGTGCCTAGTCCTATTGAAGACAGGACTGACTCCATGTAGTCCAGGCCACCCTGTCGAATGCCTTCTCAGCATCCGTGGATAGAAAAAAACCTTCTGTAGAGGAACTGGTGAACCAGTGGTGCGTGTTGATTGGTTTGATTGTATTGTCCCAAGCCTCTCTGCCTGGCATGAACCCCACTTGATTTCGTGACACTAATCCAGGGAGAAAGGGCAAGAGTCTATTCTCTAAAATTTTGGCATAGATTTTGACATCCGCGTTTAATAGCAAAGTGAGGCGGTAGTTCTCTACTTTTGTGGCTTGCTGTATTTTTATATTATTACATTACAAGGTCAAAGATAATGCTCCTATAGACTCTAACCTATTCAGTTTGAACATACAGTACATATGTTAGAGAAAGAATCCATGCCAAGCAAATTCTTGATCAATATCTTATTAAAGTATTAAAGAAAAGCAATGTGAGTTCACAGATTGAATGCCAACGATTGTAGCAAATCTCAGGTCTCTAACATATGTATATATCACATTATCTAATTACTCTCTTCAATACAATTCAGAACTTCATCAGTTTCACAAAGGGCATAAGGATGATTAATTGCATTCTGTCTGCAAGAAGAATTATGTTTAGATAAAGTACCGTGTGATATTTTTTACACTGCCATTGACGATTGACCATGCAGCTACATAAAATGTAAGTTATCTAATTTTCACCATCAGGTGTTAATTGCTTGTTCAATTACTCCTCAGCTGATCAGCTGATCAGTTGTGTCCTTTCCAAAAAGTCATATGATTAAAGGATATCTGAACCCTAATTGGATGACATTTAGTTTGCAAACGCAATATGTACTTTGTTTTTCAGGTATAAAAAAAATGATAAGCGTTCTATAATTTTACAGAGCCTGAGAAAAAAAAAAATTAAAACTCTAAGCAGTTTCCCCTTCATCAAGCCTGGGTCCGATTTGCAAACCATTTGTCGATATTGTAAAATCAGTAAATTACATATTTGAATCTGAACCCCACTAAAGTCTATTGGGGTGGGCTAATAGGCAAAGAAATGACAAACAAAGACTATAGGAAGCTGTACACTGCAATGAAGGACATGTAAATGCGTTTAAAAAAAATACACTTCAGGGGATCTTCTTTGTTTGCAACATTGAGGATGAAAAATACTAATCCTTTTGAATACACGCTTGAAAAATGCCTTTAAACTGTATGCGATGCTAATAAACAGTACAATTTTCAGGGATATTTTGCACATGCATTTCATTTTTTTTACTGTTACATTATTCAACTTGAAAAGGTTTTTAGGTAGTTCTGGCTGTGACAGGTGGAAGTAGAAGCCACAAAAAAAAAATAAAGCTATAGCCCACAACTTCATACCGATTGGCCAGTGGCAAAACAGTTTCATAGTATAGCTTGATAATTTTAATAAAATGTGAAAATTGAGTACACAAAACATCTCAAAACTGCAACCTCACATTCCAGAGACATGGCATTTTTTCTCCTGAAACAAAAAATAGAGTGCCATGCTTCAGACACAATAGCCACATATAGAGTATATATAGTGGCTGGAGAGTAAGAAGGCATTGTGGCTTACAATGAAATATGGAGAAACAAACCAGTTTTTATCATGAAATTAAAGTTTTAGCAAATTATTTCAGAGACCACAGACCAGGCCACAATTAAAGAAAAAGAGACGCTTCCGCTTTCGGTGCCTTATATAGCAGATGGGGAACCAGTGGGTCCACTCTAACCTATTCTTGTAGCCAGCATACGAGCTCCCAGGGCAGCTCTCCTACCGTTGGCGATCTTCTTAATCATACCTGCACCTTGCCCAATGGAGAGAGATCTCTTTCAGCCCTGCTCCCGGTCCCAGTCTTGCTCCCGCCACTCTTCTCCTTCTCAGGCAGCCTCCGAACCCAAGAGGGCCCCCGCAATGGACACTGCTGCCCCAGGAGATAGTATGGAGCCTTGTGAGATGTTGGCTCTGGATCAGCAGGACTCATATGGGAGGATTGCTCAGTTTGTAGTTCCTCTCATGTCCCCAACTATTACAGAGCTGTGGTGGCAGGCATCACTTAGCTCACAAAGGAGCTGGTAGAGCAGTCATAGAGACTGTCAAAAGCCGAACAACGTATATCTATGCTAGAAGATGAGCTGGAAGTGACGTAATGCATACCAAGTAACTCCATCTTACACATTTCATCATTTGACATCTTCTGAAGCTGCGGTCTTCTGAACGGAAATTTCCATCCTACTTAGGGCAAAATTAACCTTTTAAACACATGCTTTGCAAAGCTTGGTCAGAATATGCTACTGTGAATGCCTTTCACATGCCAATCCTAACGTCTTTTGGGAAGCTGGCAAAACTTTTGTGCAGGGTAAATAGATTCTTTAACCACTTGCTGACCAGCTCACACAGATGTACTGTGGCAAGGTGGTCGGATAGCATGAAACAATGTACCTGTACGTCGGTTCGTGCATGTGGTATAGCAGGCACGCGCACGCTGCAGGAGCTCGCCCATGGGTCCGGCGGACTCAATGTCTGCTGGCGACCTGTGATTGCTAGGTACAAAGGCAGAATGGGGATCTGCTTTTGTAAACAAGGCGAATCCCCGTTCTGCCAGATGACATGACTGAGATCTTCTGTTCCCAGTGTTTGGGAACAGCGATCTCTGTCATGCCCTAGCAAAGCCCACCCCCCCTACAGTTAGAACACACTGAAGGAACACAGTTAACCCCTTGATCTCCCCCTAGTAGTGTTAACCCCTTCCCTGACCGTGTCATTTATACATTGATCATTGCATGTTTATAGCACTGATCAATGTAATATGTATATGATCAATGTGACTAGTCCCCAAAAAGTGTCATTTGGGGTCAGATTTGTCCACTGCAATGCCGCAGTCCTGCTAAAAATCGCAGATCACTGCCATTACAAGTAAACACAATAAAAAATAATTAAAAGTTCCTAAATCTATCCCATAGTTTGCAGACGCAATAACTTTTGCGCAAATCAATCAATATATGCCTATTACAATTTTTTTTTACGAAAAATATGTAGAAGAAGATATATCAGCCTTAACTAATGAATACATTTTTTTTTTTTTTGGGGTATGTATTATAGCAGAAAGTAAAAAAAAAAGTATTTTTTTTTTCAAAATTGTCATTCTTTTTTTGTTTATACCACAAAAATTAAAAACCACAGAGGTGATCAAATACCACCAAAAAGAAAGCTCTATTTGTGGGAAAAAAAGGATGTCAATTTTGTTTGGGTACAGTGTTGCACGCAATTGTCAGTTAACCTCCCTGGCGGTATTCCTGAGTGTGGCTCAGGGTTAATTTTCACTGCCAAAAGCAGTAACCCCGAGCCACACTCGGGATTGCATTGCTGGATCCAGGCAAAGTTACTTACCTTGTCCCCTGGACCCAGCAATGTCCCCCCGCTGTGTCCATGGGCTGTGTCTTCCACCCGATACTGTGATGCCAGGCTCCGTTCCCTGCGAGCGTCTCGTCGCATGGAGTCAGAGTCCGGTGGGAAATTCAAAAATTGAAACACACAGTAAACATACAGTACACTGTAATCTGTAAGATTACATTACTGTATCAAATCATTTCACATCCCTTTTGTCCCTAGTGGTTTGTCCAGTGCCCTGTATGCAATTTTATATTATATATGTCATTCTTTCAGCCTGGAAACGTGAGAATGTGCATGGCATCCAAAAAGCATCTCTTTATGTCAAAAGCGGGTTTTGATCAGCTAGAAAACCGCGATAGTAAATAAGAATGACTTGCAGAATTGAGTGATACTGATTCGTGGGGAAATTCCTCATCAGATACTGAAAGTGATGACAGCGACAACTCTTAACTGAGCAAATTTCAGTGTTTTTTATTTGATTACATTATTGAATACATTTTATTATTATATTATTATTTTTGATAATTATTTATAGTTATTTATTATATTATAATTTATGATTTCGTGTTTCAAACTTTATCATACCTGGGATGTCTACTAGACTCTTGCTTGGACAGATTTAAGTGAGTTATTCCTAAGAATTACAGGCCTACAATATAAAATGCCAAATTTCTATGCAAAACAATGTACCGCTTTGAGATGCAAAAATCTGACTTAATCATACTGCCAGGGAGGTTAAAGCGGTAAAAATGGCCTGGTCATTAAGGGGGAAATCTTTCCGGTCCTTAAGTTGCTAACCAACTGCTTTGTATGATTTTGAGGCCATAGGGTGCATACTCGTCACCCCTCCCTTTCCCGACCAGCCAAGCTGCAAGCCAAAGTAAGGGTCTGGTATGACTTTTGGGGAGGACCTCATGCTAATTTTTTTTATTTTTGTATAGGATGCTCCATAAAAATCCATACCAAACCCATATGTAGGATAAGGGTCCGGCATGGATTTTGGGGGACCCCACATTGTTTTTTTGATTTTTTGGGGTGTTTTTTTGATTTTTCTTTTACTGGGCATGTGGCTTGGTATGTTTCAACAAAAGGAAGGTGCATCATCACTGTCCAATATTCTCTCAACCTTCCAGGCTGCATGGGCTTAAAAATACGCCAAAAAATAACATTTAGTTCCCTTAGACTTCATTGGGGTTCAGGCACTATGTTTGGCGTTTGGCGTTTGCACATTTTTTCAAGAGTTCGTCGTACCTCCAAAGAACTGAATTTCGCTCGGACTGCATATCACTTCCAATCACTAAATAGGGAATGGAGTCTTTTTTTCAGCATCTTCAGGTTAATCGTGGTCACGATCATAAGTAATATATTAAAAATATATCAAAAAGTGTTCCTCCCTTTCTGGTAAAATACTTTTTAGATTGTAGCAACACTGAAAAATACAAATCAACCAGTGCAACCTACATATGGTTATCAGAGCTGTTGCTAGTTTCAGGCATCTAAGGCACATTCCCCGCATATCTTTTAGGGTGCCCCAAATCCCCAACCTGCGCTGCAGCAGCCAGCATCTGTCGTACTGTCTGTTTGTCAGATTGATGTACTTCAAAGCCAAGGGAAGCTGCCCCTAGGCTACTCCCTGGCTCCAACAAGTCATGAGACACAAGGAAAGGGGAAACCTGGGAGGAAGAACACCAACCTGCCTTTTGCTGCATGTTCAGGGAGGGAGAAGGGAATTGTACCTACGACCGACGACGTCGCGTCCAACCCCTAAACCCCGTGGGATTTTCTATACGCCCCTTACACGGAATCTACGGACTTTGATCGTTGTCGAGACTATTGGTATACATCCAACGTGACCAACTAAACATAAAAAGTCACAACGATGTTAGATTTTTCATAAAATGGTCTTTCCCTCCTTGTGAAAAACTATATAAAAAT
>BLSH010387438.1:297870-311097 GCA_018402905.1 Glandirana rugosa | reverse complement strand
GACCTTTATTACTTTGGTTCTGACCATTTTCCTCTTCTCTTCACCTTCTGGACTTCCCTCCCCCCTTTCCCCCCTCTCCCCCCTTCCTCCCCCCTATCCCCCTTCCCTCTTTTTCTCTCATTCTAAACCCTTTTAATGAAGATTTATTTTACGACCATCCACATGTTTTGTTTATGTTTGCCAAATATGAAGCTTTCAGTACTAGAATCTTTACTACATAGTTTTTTTGTTTTTTGTTTTTTTTTGTTTTTTTTCTTTTTTTTTTATTTCCACTTCAGCTGACTTCCTGGGTCTCTTTTTAATCAGCTTGTACATTCATGCTGCACCCATGATTCTGTCACATCATCGTGGTTGTTTTTATATCAAAATACATACTTAGATATTCCATTTTATTTAGAAGTAATTTTCCCAAATCTTACTCTCTTTTTCTCCCTTCCCCCTATCCCCCCTCCTTCCCCCCTCTCCCCCCTTTCCCCCCTCCCTTCAGGTCTTCCACTTCTCTTCTCCTTTTACCAGTCTTGGTTTCATTATTTCCAGATTTTTTTTGTTTTTTTAAATCTTACCCAATCCTCCCATCTTTTCTTTCTCGTTTCTTTTCCATTTTCTTCTGAATAATTTAGGCCCTCCAGGCTCGCAACCCCATCTACCCTATTACACCACACTTCTAGTGTCGGAATCTCCCTTTTATTCCACCATTTGGGGATAAGACTTTTTGTTATATTTAGGAGAGTCTGTACTAATGACCTAACATATTTTTTATCACCAGTACCTGCTCCCCCATGGAACAGACATACCCAGGGATCTGGATCTATTACTTCATTTGTAATCAACTTATTATTATGATTATTTCCCTACTTTCGTCCCAGTATTTTTTTATCACTGGACAATTCCACCACAAGTGCGCCATTGTCCCTTTTATCCCACATCCTCTCCAGCAGTGGTCTGTTCCCTCTTTTTGAAACTTTACTACCTTATCTGGTGTCATATACCACCTAGCAATACATTTGTAGTTCATCTCTCTGGTCTTACTATCTACTGCTGTTCTATCTATGAGATCTAATATTCTTTCCCACTGCTGTTTTGTTTTTTGTGAGCCTAATTCCTTCTCCCATTTGTCCATATATGCGGGTCGCTCTTCTTCTCCTACTGTCATTAGTATCTTGTACATCTTAGAGACCACTGACGTTCACCTGATAACAGTCTGGAGCCTGCCACAGCCTTCCTCCTCCCCTGGATAAGACGGAGATGTCAAGACATAGCTAGCAGTAGCTTATACTGCCATGCCTTTATCTAATCACTGTTAGTGAGTACCACTTGTTTGTTTTAATAAAGACTGCTTTTATGGTTTACACTTAGAGGTGCACCTGCTTGTCTTTTTATTATTTCTAGTACAATACATGGAGGCCAGTGATGTCCCACACCCAAATGTCTCTTGCTTACATCATGTGTCCCAATGTCCCCTGTCCAGCTGTGTATGCAATGTGCACCTTTTCCTTTACAATTTGACTATTAATTTCATGCTGCAGCCATTTTTTTTTTACAAATGCATTTTATTTTTGTATGCCTTTTTTTTATTTGCACCTTGGCCTAGCATTTGTCCATCTAGTCACATGGTATTGTGCAGTTTTTATTTTGCAGGCTCGTCTGGGTTCTCACGAACATTCTATCTGTTTTTTTTTGTAGCGTTCTGCTTCAAGTTCTGTCACCACATCCCAAGTGCACAAAAGATGGATTTCCTGTTCCCGGCTGGGTTACTTGCCTATACCAAGAAAGAACAAG
The DNA here is from genome assembly GCA_018402905.1 of Glandirana rugosa. Lineage (NCBI taxonomy): Eukaryota > Metazoa > Chordata > Amphibia > Anura > Ranidae > Glandirana > Glandirana rugosa. The sequence goes on along the minus strand of BLSH010387438.1, from coordinate 309,318 downwards.
ATGAAGAATGATGACAATCGGTGAGTGCAGCAGAGCTTTATTTCCAATTTTCCATTATCTTTGAAAATCGGTCAGATGTTTGTCTTACTAAGTTAGAGTTAGAGTTGGAAGTGTCACGTGTGAACATTTGAAAAACCATGGCATTTCTAAAGGCTCAAATTTTTTTTTTCCTTTTTTTTATCCCTGCCCAGAGACGTATTTATTTCAGGCTTTCAGTGTAAGGGATGCCAGCAAAATGTCAGCAGTTTGTAAGTGTTTTAATATTAGTGAAACCAACTCACGCATTGCAGACTGCAAACTTTGTTCTGCTACAATATCAAGAGGAGGATCAAAAGTTAGTTCTTATAATACCAGTAATCTAATAAAACACCTCAAAATGAAACAAAAGACTGAGCATGGAGAATTTACCATCAAAACTGGCACTCAGCAGCTGACACTACAGCAAACCCTTTCAAGACGCAAAAAATATTCCATGGATAACCCAAGGACTATGAAAATATCGGAGGCAGTTACCCAATTCATCGTTCTTGACAATCAGCCACTATCAATAGTTGACAAAGTGGGTTTTCACTGACTTCTGAATCTTTTGGAGCCTAAGTATGAAATTCCCAGTAGCTGTTACATCACAGATGTCATCTTGCCTCAATTACACAACACAGTGAAGAAACACATTACCAACATGCTGCAGGAGGACATAAAGGTTATCAGTTCCACCATGGACATTTGAAGCAGTAGTGTAAGCCCTGTGTCTGTAATTAGATTAACTGCACAATGAATTGATGGCAATTTCTCTCTTCAGCAAGTCATGCTCCACGGATAGAAATTTCAAGGCTCTCACACAGACCAAGCTATAATGAGCATACTTGAAGAAATGCTGTAGTCTAGGATAATGCCAGGAATATGATAAAAGGTGTGGAAGATGCTGGTCTTCAGAGTCATTCATGTGTGGCACATACACTGCAGCTGGCTGTCTCAGAGGGTCTTTTATCACATTATGGATGCTGTGGGAGTTGGGTGCAAAATAGTTGGCCACTTTAAACATTCAAACCTGCCATATTCCCCGCTGCAAGATATTCAGCTCCAACTTGGTCAACCCATGAAAAAACTTTAACAAGATGTTCAGACTCGCTGGAACAGTACATTTTACATGCTGCAGTCTGATTGAGCAGAAGTGGGCCATTGGAGTATTTGTGTCAGAACATGAGCTGCCTGCAACTATCACTGCAAATCAGTGGAATCTCATGGAAAAGATGATCAACATCTTGGCTCCCTTTGAAGAATTGACTCGGCATGTGAGTTGTTCAGATTATTTTGCCTCAGATGTAATTCCTGCAATCACAATGCTACATAAATTGTTATCGAAAGAAATAGATGAGGACCACGGTGTTAAAACAATGAAGAACACGTTGCTTGCTGCTTTGCCGAAACGTTTCTCTGACATGGAGCAAAACCCACTCTACTGCATCGCTACCTTACTCGATCCAAGGTAGGTAATTGCTACTGCCTACTAATATATCATGCCTTGCTCTGTTTTTGGTTACATCATTTCCAACTGATCAAACTTTGCTGGGTCCCCCATCGGCACTCCTGGCTTCTTCCCTTATAGCAGTGGGCCATTCCTGGCTCCTTCCCTTATAGCAGTGCCAGTGGGCCACTCCTGGCTCCTTCCCTTATAGCAGTGGGCGCACAGCAATCTTCTACAGTTGTTGTTGATGCTGGCCTTGCATGATTGACATTGCTGTCTTGCTTTTCTTCTTTTCTAGATATAAAGATTGGTTCTTCTCAAATGCAGATGCTGACAGGCAGGCCAAAGAAATGTTCCTGCTGAAAATGCAAGAAATAGCTGTACAGGTACAAGCAGCTACACCCAATAAACCCCCATCTGCCAAAAAGCATCACACTGACCAACAGTCAAGTACCACATCCCCTACTACTACTACCAGCAGAGTGGGCAGTGTTATTCAAAAATTGCTTGTTCATCAACATTTGAGAACAGTGCTCCTACAAATGCTACCATACAACTCAAAGCATATTTCGGAGAGGTCACTGTGCCTCATTCGGACAAACCTCTTGGTTATTGAGCAGTCAATAAACTGCGATTTCCACTCTGGGCCAAATGGCACAAAAATATATTTCAGCTCCTTGCAACAGTGTGGAAAGTGGGAGATTGTTCAGTGCAGTGTCACACATTCTGACTAACACCAGAAACTGCCTTCTAACTGAACATGCAGAGGTTCTTCTGTTTATTAAAAAAACTTGACACTTGCATTTGCATTTGAATTGGAAAAGTAGCACCTGTTGTGTACTGCACAAGGCATCATGCACAGTTGCATGCCTCAGCTCATCCTCAAAGCAACTGTTCCAATTTTTTGTGAGCTGTAGAAGAAGCAGCTACTTTCAGCTGGTATTGTGCGTGAGACCTTACTGCAGTTCTTGGTCCTCCTTTCCATCCTTGAATGAACAAATCTATTTCTTCCATGAGTTTCTTGGTTGCAGAAGTAGAAGCAAGCGCATAAAAAAAAGTTTTATATCTGAAATTTTTTTTACAAAATAATGTAAGTTTTGAGGTACTGTTCTAGAACTTCTAGTTCATCCTCCTCATGCCTTACATTAGTTAACTAAACTACTACTGGATTGCAGTGTGCCACTTGGGTTGTGAAGTTGAACTGTTCTCACGTCATCAATGATGACATTCTTTTCTGTGAAATCTGAGATTCCATATTTTTTCAAGGCAAAAAAATTCATGCACAGTTGGACAATGCATCTCAAATCAGCTACTCCTCCAGGTGTCTGTGAGCTGTTTCTCTCCCTGTTAACTCCCCTCCATAAGTAGCCTATGTGTCCATTGAGCAGTCTGTCTAAGTCACACTATATGAGGTTTCCACCGGAGTTTAGTCAGGAAAGTATACTGGCAGAAAAAAATCCAAGGTTTATCTTTGCTGTCAGTAAACTTCCCTGTCACTTGACTCCTAGCTGAAACCGCATATAGTGTGCAATGGACAGCAGTCAGTCATATAGGCTAACTTGGAGGGGGGAGTCAACAGGCAGAGTAAAGCTCAAATGCCTGGAGGAGCAAGCAGCTGCTTTGAGCTGCATTGTGCATGGCCTTACTATAATGCTGCTCTTGAGGTACTGTTCTTGCACCTCATGCCTAACATTATTTAACCAACTGCATTGCATTGCAGGCTGCAGCACTTGGGTTGTGAAATGTGATGTAAGTAACTAAGAATAAACATGATGTCATGATGATGACATTTCTGTTCTCTGAAATTTTAGCTTTTTCAAGGCAAGGCATAATGCACAGTTGAACAATGCAGCTGCTCCAGGTGTTTCAGCTGTTTGACCTATTTCTCTGTTTTAACTCCTGCATTGCACACTATAGGTCTTCCAGGAGTTTAGTGGCAGGGACATTTACAAGCAGAAAACAAATCCTAAGGTTTCATTTGGATTTTTTCTACATAGCATAGGCATTGGCTAACAACATGGAGGGGAGTTAACAGGCAGGGAAATGGCTCATACAGCTCAAACACCATCCTCTGTTTTGAGCTGCATTCTGCATGAGGTCTTACTGGCACTGCAGTGCTACTGCTGCTCAGTTTTTGACTGAGTCAGAATAATACTGTTCTAGTTCCTGTCCTGTCCTTGCTCCTCCTCACGCCTAAACTACAGAACTGCATTGCACTTGGTTGATTGTGAACTTGTTGTGATGTTTACATGTCATTGACATTATTTACCATGCTCTGTGCAATTTCAGCTTCCAGACCCAGCGCTGACCTTAGTTAGGTGTTAGCGTGCATTAGGGTCAGTGTCAATCCCCGGCAGGGTCAGATTAGTACAGGTACTCTGACATGCATACATATACCTAGATAGGTCAGTTAGTAGCATATTATCTGAACAGATCAATATCTGTGATCTGATCAGATCTATATTAGCATCCCCACATATCTGCAGCATTCGCAGAGATCACTCCTGACCCCTGCGAAAGCTGGTAGTGATTTTGGTAGCGATTGAAACGGGCTCTGACAACGAGGTGCGCTTTTTTGCCTGTTAGTCACACTAGTGTACCGATAAATCTAGAGCCCAACATGTTCAGGTACACTAGTGAAGACTGAAGAGGCCTACGCATTGCTGATCATGACAGATAAGAGCAATGGGGAATCAGGCTCAGCATACAAACCCATAGACAGCAGCGCCACCCTGTCAGATAGCTCTGATGATGGAGTTGTGGTCCCTGCTAAGGTCAGGCGTACCTGGTGCTATTCTGCTGTCGCTGAGGTGCAAGAACCGCAGGGCTCTCGTATGGAGCAGAGAGCCAGTACTAGTGCCGCTACTACTTCTGGGGAACTGGCAAGCACCAGCGGCCTAGTACACCATGGTCGTACAACCAGCACTGCAGTAACACTTGGTGACGTGGCGAGTCCCATAAGTGCAGTTCAAGCTGGTGTGGCTAGCACCAGTAGTGTCCTGCAGCCATGAAGACAAACACAGGCCTGCAGAGCCCATTGTGCCCTTCTGATGTGCTTGCAAACCCTAATTGGCAACCCACCACTGATGCAGCACCCGTACTTCTCCCATTCATTGATTTTAATTCGCTGTTTTTCACCGAAGAGATAGATCTATTATGGACCAAAGCAGTTTGTATGCTGGTCAATTCATCGCCACTAATCCCCATTCGTCTCTTGCCAGAGACTGGAAACCAATTACGGTTCCAGAATTTGAGACCTTTCTGGGCCTTTCCCTCAACATGGGCATAACTAAAAAATCTGAGTTGCGGTCATATTGGTCCACTGACCCAATTCATCATATGCTCATGCTCTCTGCTTCCATGGCCAGGACATGATACAAGCAGATCCTGTGGTTTATGAACTTCAACGACAATGAACTCTGTTGTGCAGGGGGTGACCCTGAATACAATCGGCTCCACAAAATTTGGCCCCTCATAAACCACTTCAACCAAAAATTTGCAGCCTTGTTTATTCCCGACCAAGTTGTCTGCTTTCAAACAATACCTCCCCAGCAAGTGTGCCAGATTCGGGGTCAAGGTGTATAAGCTCTGTGACAGGGCTACAGGCTATACATGTAGTTTTATGGTTTATGAGGGAAAAGATAGTCACGTGGAGCCGGAAGGATGCCCAGAATAAATAGGGAGCTCTGGCAAGATTGTGTGGAACCTGTTGTCATCCTTATTCAGAGAGGGGTACCATATGTACGCGGACAATTACTACACAAGTGTGCCACTTTTTAGTCATCTGTTTGATCATCAAATTGGCGCACATGGCACCGTGGGATCTAATCGCCGGGGCTTCCCCAACGACTGGTAGAATCCCTACTTAGATGGGGGAGAGAGCCTGCTTAAGAAGTAGTAATTTGCTCATGGTGAAGTGGAGGGATACAAAGAATGTTTTCGTTCTCTCCTCCATTCACGCAGACACGACTGTCGAAATTACAACGGCGACTGGTGTTGTGGAGAAACCCTTCTGTGTCCACGAATATAACCAAAATGTGGGAGGGGTGGACCTCAACAACCAGTTATTGGCACTGTACCTAATTGCCCATAAGGCCAGGGGCTGGTACAAAAAAGTGTCTGTATACTTACTCCAAATGGCTAGGCTGAATTCTTAACCACTTCCTGCTCGGCGCATAGAGAAATGACGTCCGGGCAGGGGGTTCATTATCCTGACCGGACGTCTATTGACGTCCTCAGGATAAGCCGCTAGCACGCGCCCGCGGGGGCGCGCATCGCTGCGATCGTGCACGGCTCGTGTCCGCCGGACAGTTAAATTGGCTGTTTACCGTATGATTGGCTGTGTATAAGATACAGCCGATCACAGCATGCCGGTAAGCGGCAGCGCGCCGCAAGTGCATGCTGTGCTTGCGCCCAAAGGCACGCCCACATGATCGGGGGGGAGCGGGTGTCCCTTGGACACAGCACTTTCCCGATCTGTAAACAGCCAATAAAATTGGCTGTTTACCATGTGACCGGCTGTGTCCAGTCACAGCCGGTCACTAACGTAAACAAAAAATAGTAACTGTCTGATCCCTGCTTTTTCTCTTCACACACCGATCGTGTGAGGAGAGAGCAGAACAGGGATCCGTGAGTTATATCAGTGTCTGTCTACTGTCAGATTGTACTGTGCACAACACAACCCCCCCAATAAAGAGGACCCGTCACCAGTACCATTGGATCTGTCAACAGCCCATCTGTCAACAGCCCATCTGTCAACAGCCCATCTGTCACACAGCCCATCTGTCACACAGCCCATCTGTCACACAGCCCATCTGTCACCACAAGTACCGCCATCAGTACCGCCACCGGTACCGCCACACAGGCCAGCCACCAGTACAGACACCGGTACCACTAAACAGAATCCGCTATTAGAACAGCCATCTGTATCACCACACAGGCCAGTCACCGGTACCACTAAACAGCCAAAAACAGTATCACCAGATCCACCACCAGTACCACCAACGGTACCGCCACACAGGCCAGCCACTAGTACCGCCACCAGTACCACTAAAAAGATCCACTACCAGAACAGCCATCAATATCACCACACAGGCCAGCCCCCAGTACAGCCACCAGTACCACTAAACAAATCCGCTACCAGTGCAGCCACCCGTATCACCAGATCAGCCACCAGTACCTCCATCGGTACCACCACACAGGCCAGCAACCAGTACAGCCACCGGTACCGCTAAACGCATGTCCACCACCAATACCGCCACCCATCAGTACTGCCATCAGTATATTCACCAGGCCCACTATCATGTCTCAAAGAGGATATACCCCTGAGGAGGCGTATGAAATTCTTGCCATGTCAGATGATGAGAGCAGCAGGGAGCTCTCATCAAACGATTCTGGTTCAGAGTATGAGCCAATAGAGGGCAGTGGATCAGAGTCCGATTCAGCTGAGGATACCACCCCCCCTCCTAAAAGAATGAGACGATTAGGCCCAAGAACCGAAGACCTGCCCACCACCAGCAGCACCAGACCCAAGGAAGAGGAGCCCAGTACTAGCACTGGAACTACACGCCCAACCCCAAGAACCCTAATCCGTGCCCGGGCCCAGTCCTTCCTACCCGATGCCCTGGCAAACCCCCTGTGGCTGCCCGCCAACTCAGGATCTGCAATAGTCCCCAATTTCACCGGACAACCAGGTGTGCAGGTTGACACCACAAATTTTGCCCCATTGGACTATTTTTATTTGTTTTTCACCCCGAATTGCTACAGAGTATGGTGGACCAAACCAATCTGTACGCAGAACAATTCATAGCTGCCAATCCCACTTCATCTTATGCCCGCATGTTCCATTGGCGACGTCTGACACTGGAAGAATTAAAAATATTTTTGGGCCTCACACTAAATATGGGCATTACACAAAAAAAATGAACTCCATGGGTATTGGTCCACCCACCTAATCCACCACATGCCCATATACTCAGCTGTCATGTCCAGGACAAGATACGACATGATAATGCGTTTCCTCCATTTTTCTGATAATTCGCAGTGCCCTCCCCGAAATCACCCCAACCATGATAAATTAAATAAGTTACGCCCCATAATTAATTCATTTACCCAGACATTCTCCCAAGTTTTCATCCCAGATAAAAATATCTGTGTGGATGAGTCCCTCATCCATTTCACTGGCCGTCTGAATTTCAAGCAGTACATACCCAGCAAGAGATCCAGGTATGGAGTAAAACTTAACAAGTTGTGTGATCGATCAGCCCCGTGATTGCCCCACATATATTGGGACCAGTGGGAAGATTGTCTGGGAGCTGGCATACCCCCTCTTTAGAAAAGGACACCACCTATACTTGGATAATTATTATACCAGCCTGCCCCTATTTCGCCATCTTTATAAAAAGAAAACCCTGGCCTGCGGCACCTTCAAGAAAAACAGAAAGGGCTTCCCAAAAAATCTCATTACCCAAAAGCTACAAAATGGGGAATCTGCCTTCATGAGGAATGAAGAGGTATTGGCCATGAAGTGGAGGGACAAAAAAGATGTCTACATCCTCTCCACTATCCACGATAACAACTCGATGGAGATCCAAAGAAGACAAGGCCCCGTTGTAAAGCCCAAGTGCATTCACGATTACAATCTATTCATGGGGGGGTGGATTTAAATGACCAGATGGTACAGCCCTATTTATCTACTCGTAAGTCACGTTTTTGGTATAAGAAAGCCGCATTTCACCTTTTCCATATGGCCATGTATAATTTGTTTGTCTGTTGCCAAAAATCCTCCGAAAACCAATCCCTCATCTACTTCAAGTACATCGAAAAAATTATTACTGCCCTCATTTATCAGCAAGGACCCGTCCCAGAAAGTATTCGCTCCGACAGTGTGAGTCGACTCCACGAGCAATATCCCTTCCCCATCCCCCCCACAGAATCCAGAAGAAGACGACAGAAGAGATGCCGTGTATGCTCCAGCAGAGGAATCAGAAGAGATACCACGTATTATTGCCCCGACTGTCCCTCCCAACCTGGCCTGTGCATCAGACATGGTTTCAAAAATTACCATACACAAATCACGTGTTAGTTCCCAATATAGACTTTAGATTGCCATTTCCCATTTCAAATACCTGTGTGGATCATTTGCTTGCTACCACGTTAACTGACCCTGGCCTGTTTACCGTCAATGTGTTTGCCTGCCGTTTCAAACCATGTTTCTGACCTCAACGTTAACTGACCCTGGCATGTTTACCAACGATGTCTTTGCCTGCTGTTTCAAACCCCGTTTCTGACTTCCACGTGTATGACCTCGGCCTGTTGATTGACCATGTTTTTGCCTGCCACTTGCACTGATCTTTTGCCCTTATACATTAGTACATAGGGGTCTCACATATGTGAGGTGCTCCAGAAAGCGTTCGGAGTATAGAAAACCAGTGTTTGGTTTTCTGTGTTCTAGAAGAGGGTCTGGTTTCCCGGAGTCTTCAAAGTGTTTGGGTGGGAGAAGCCTCTACCCCTGTCCCCCTGGCCCTAAGCTTGATGGCCCTTCCTGCTGCCTGGACCAATACTTTGGCTGTGCTGACCAAATCGCTGCCTGTAATGACCCAGGACTTTATGGACCTTTCTTCCTGCTGCCTGGACCAATACTTTGGCTGTGCTGACCATATTGCTGCCTGTAATGACCCAGGACTTTATGGACCATGTTTTTTCCTGCTGCCTGGACCAATGCCTTGGCTGTGTTGACCAAATCTTTGCCTGCTGCCTCTACTGACTATGGATAGTATTTCTGCCTTGACATCTCTGCCTGCTACCTGGACCAATGCTTTGGCTGTGCTGACAGTATTTCTGCCTGTACTATGGACAATATTCCTGCCTGCTGCTTGGATGATTGCTTTTGTTGTCACTGACTACATCCCTGCCTGCTGCCTGGACTGATGCCCTCCTCTGTGGACCACTGCACTACTAAAACCACAGGTAAGCTTTTGTTATTTGGTATGTACATGCTATGTGTTACAAATATGAAGAGCCTTCATAAATGTGATTGGTAGTCAGAAAATGGTATGTGTAATTTATGCTCCTAGAACGCCTGGAAGTGCTACTTGGATGTTGGGCCTCTATATGATTATACGTTGGGGTGTTAACTTTCCAAAATGGGGTCATTTTGTGGATAATTCCATTGTCCTGGTGCTCCAGGGCCTTCAAAAGTGTAATAGGTGCTATGATAATGTAATGTAATTTGTGCTTCTAAAATACCTGACGGTGCTGCTTCAATGTTGGGCCTCTGTATGTGGCCAGTCTGTGTAAAAGTCTCACACATGAGGTATCCCCATACTCAGGAGGAGTAGCAGAATGGATTTTGGGGTGTCAATTTAGCTATGTGCATGCTATGTGTTAGAAATATTTTATAAATGGACAACTTTGTGGAAAAAAAATGCATTTTCATTTTTTTTCCACACTTTCCAAAAACTTCTGGAAAAAAATGAACCATTCAAAAGACTCATTATGCCTCATAGATTATACATTGGGGTGTTAGCTTTCCAAAATGGGGTCATTTTGTGGGTAATTCCAATGGGGTCATTTTGTGGGTAATTCCATTGTCCCGGTGCTCCAGGGCCTTCAAAAGTGTAATAGGTGGTTGAGAAATGAGATGTGTAATTTATGCTTCTAAAATGCCTGAAAGTGCTAGGTCAATGTTGGGCCTCTGTATGTGGCCTGGCTGTGTAAAAGTCTCACACATGTGGTATCGCCATACTCAGGAGAAGTAGTAGAATGGATTTTGGGGTGTCATTTTAGCTATGTGCATGCTATGTGTTCGAAATATCTTATAAATGGACAACTTTGTGAAAAAAAATGCGTTTTAATTTTTTTTTCACATTTTCCAAAAACTTCTGGAAAAAAATGAACCATTCAAAAGACTCATTATGCCTCATAGATTATACCTTGGGGTGTTAGCTTTCCAAAATGGGGTCATTTTGTGGGTAATGCCATTGTCCCGGTGTTCCAGAGAAATGAGATGTGTAATTTATGCTCCTAGAACACTTGATAGTGCTCCCTGCATGTTGTGCCTCTCTACGTGGCCAGGCTGTGAAAATGTCCCACACATGTGGTATCGCCATACTCAGGAGGAGTAGTAGAATGTGTTTTAATTAAAAAAAACATAATTTTGCAAAGAATTGTGGGAAAAAATGAAACCATGAAAAAACTCACCATGCCCCTTACTAAATATCTTGGAATGTCCACTTTCCAAAAAGGGGTCATTTGGGGGGTATTTGTACTTTCCTGGCTTGTTAGGGTCTCAAGAAATGAGAGAGGCCTTCAGTACATCAAGTGTGATCAATTTTCAGTGATTTGCACCATTGTTTGTAGACTAAATAATATCCACCAATTTGGGTTATTTTTACCAAAGATATGTAGCAATATACATTTTGGCCCAAATTTATCAAGACAAATTACTTTGTTTGCAAAATTGTACAGTACAAAATAAAAAAAAGTGTTTTTTTTCAAAATGTTCGCTCTTTTTTCGCTTATATCTAGAGATGAGCGAACTTCTAGAAGTACCGGTTCTGCTGGTTCGGCCGAACTTCGGGACAAAGTCCGGGTTCGGGTCCGGACAGAACCCAAACTTTGTCCCGGACCCCGAACCCCATTGAAATCAATGGGGACACGGACTCTTCAAGCCGGCTTGGTCGTCTTGGCCATGAAGATCTTCAAGCGAGTAGAGATCTATATTCGCTTTTTTCTCGCTTGTAAAACTTTTTTTTGTGAAAAAAAATAAAACATGACATGTTAAAACGTTTGTTTCATTAAACAGAACTATTTAAACCCGGTTTTACATATAACGATGTATAGAAACCATTTTTATTGGGTTTAACCACCTATAATAAATCAGATGTTTGTTACCACGTTTAGTGACTTTTAACTAGTGTGAACTACATGACTTCCGGAGAGAGTAAAGAACTCTGGGATTGTTCGGTCCTTTCATGTTTATG
>BLSH010387438.1:254592-290949 GCA_018402905.1 Glandirana rugosa | reverse complement strand
GAGGAGTCAAAATTAGGTGGCAGGTAATGTTCAATCCATGGCTGCCATATTTTTTCAAATTTGGGAATCTTGTTTAATATTGTAGCCTCAATTTTGGCGTGGATCATAGCAGTGGTTATCCTTTGGGTCGTTTCTGAAATGACTAAACCTTTAGATTTCCAGGCTTTCGCCACCGTTTGTTTGGCGGCAGTGGTTATTTGTAGTATCAGTTTAAAGCGGTGTCTGCTCACAGTATCAGGTTTAGCATTCAGTAAAGCCACCTCGGGGGTGGGATCAATTTTGTGACCTGTAACCGTTGAGATCATTATGAATATTGTATGCCAAAATGCTACAACAATCGGGCAAGTCCACCATATGTGATAGTGTGTACCTGGGGATTGGCAGCCACGAAAGCAGTTAGGGTTATGTGCGGTGATAAATTTAGCTATGCGGGCGGGGACCAGGTACCATCTAAACATTACTTTATAGTTTGCTTCCAAAGCAACGATGTTCTGCGATGCTGATTTAGTGTTCTGCCATATATCCGACCATGTTTCGGGGTCTATCACGATGTTCATGTCTTGCGCCCATTTGGAGGTATAGGGGGGTTGTGAGTGATGGGGAGGAATTATTAAGAGGCGGTAGATTTGGGAGATTACTCCCCGGGCGTGGGGTTCGTAGAGACAAGTGTGTTCGAAATAGGTCATGGTAGGGAGAGATGTGTCCAGTCGTTTACAGTGGGAGAAAAAGTGTTTCAATTGCAGGTATCGAAAGATCTCCGATTGAGGGAGATTGAACTTTTCACATATGGTGGGGAAGGGCATGAAGCTATCAGCAGCGTAGAACGAGTGTGCTCTAAGTAAGTCAGCATTCACCCAATTAGTAAAGGAGGTTGGGGAAACCCAGGCTGGGTAGAAGGCTGGATTACGTAAGAATGAAAGAAGGGGGTTATGTCTTGATTGCAGTTTGAATTTGAATTTGAGAGTATCCCATATGTGTATGGATTGATCGGTGACTGGATTTCGGATTTTCCCTCTATGTTTGGGTTGGAGCCATAAGAAGTTGGCTAGAGATAGGGGGTCACAGTCTATGGCTTCTAAGGATACCCACAGTGGGATTTCTTTTGTTGCATGGTATTTTGTCAGTGTAGCGAGTTGTGCAGCCTGATAGTACTTAGAGAAAGAGGGCATACCTAGTCCGCCTTGGAGTTTAGATTGGTATAGTACCGATCGAGAGACACGGGGTCTGGTTTTATTCCATATAAACCCCAGAGCTTTACGTTGTAAGATACGGAGGAAATGGGCGGGTACGGGAACTGGAAGTACTCTGAAAAGATATAATATTTTAGGTAATATAACCATTTTGATGACTGTAATCCGTCCTAGCCATGATATAGGGAGAGAAGACCAGGAGTCCAGCAGTTTAGAGAGATGGGACATCATCAGGGGGTAGTTTGCCGAGTAGAGGCTTGCGGGGTTAGGGGTCAGTTTGATCCCTAGAAATGTTAAATGATGTGGGGCCCAGGAGAAGGGGAGGACCTGTTGGAGTTGTGTTTGTAGCGGGAGGGGCAAAGAGATATTGAGAATTTTGGATTTTTGGGTGTTCACGGTCAGACCCGATACCTTGGCGAAATTATTTAACAGTAAGAGTAGGTTAGGGGAAGAGGTCAGAGGAGATGTGAGGAAAACGAGGACGTCGTCTGCAAATAAGCAGAGTTTATGGTGGTGACTTCCTAGTTCTATACCTTTTATATCGTGGTTGGAGCGAATTGCTTGTGCCAGGGGTTCTATGGCCAGGGCGAATAGTAGGGGGGAAAGGGGGCATCCCTGCCTGGTTCCTCTTCTCACCGGGAAGGGGTCTGAGCGGTAACCTGCGTACTTAACATGAGCAGATGGGTTGGAGTATAATGCAGCAATCCATTTAAGGAAGTGTGGTCCAAAACCCCATTTTTGTAAAGTAAGCTGGAGGTATGGCCATGATAGAGTATCAAACGCCTTGCGGATATCTAGGGAGAGGAAGCAGGCAGGGATGTTACGCGTGCGGGCGAAGTGAGACAGAAGTATTGCTCTTCTGATATTATCTCCTGCCTGTCTAGAGGGTATAAATCCCACTTGGTCCTTGTGGACTAGTGAGCCAATAAATGTGTTGAGGCGTGAGGATAAGATTTTGGTGAGAATTTTGACATCAATGTTTAAAAGTGAGATTGGGCGATAGTTTGTCCAGGATGTGTCATCCGAGGACGGTTTGGGGATCATGGAAATGGAGGCATGAAGTGATTCTGGGGTGAATGGGCGATCTTTTAATACTGCGTTAAGTGCAGCCGATAGGAGAGGGGCAAGAAGTTCCGCAAATTGTTTATAATACGTAGCCGTAAATCCATCTGGGCCTGGTCTTTTATGTAATTTAAGGGTTTTTATTGCTAGGAGTACTTCCTCGTTGGAAATGGGAGCATCTAATTTTTCTTTCTCCTGAGTTGAGATGCTCGGTAGTGTTGTGGAGTCAAGAAAGTTGGAGATTAGCTGTTGGTTGGGGGGGTGGGTTGGTCATATAGTGTGGATAGGTGGTGGCGGAAGGTGTCTACTATTTTCATTGGGTTGCTGGAGAGTGTACCCTGGGTCGTGCGGAGGCGGATCGGTTTATGTGATCTATCCATATTGCGCAAGGAGAGGGCTAGGAATGTATCTGGTTTATTGGCTTTAGTGTATATTTTATGTTTGGATCGTCGCATAGCTTTCTCGGCTGAGTCTGATAGGAATAAATCCAATTCCAGTCTAGCCTTCTCAAGTGCCAGTTTATGGTTTGGGGAGGGGTTCGTTTGAAAGGTGGTGTGAGCTTGCAGAAAGTTTGTCTCTAATGTTTGGAAGAGCGTTTTACGGTCTTTCTTCCGTCTAGCGGCTAAGCTTATCAGGAAGCCTCTCAGAACTGGTTTGTGGGCCTCCCATATGGTTAAGGGAGAGATCCCATCTGTTTTATTTTCAGAGATGTACCTGCGGATTTCGGAAGTAACCTCAAGGGCATATGAAGGGTTTGCAAGTATTGTATCGTTAAGAGACCAAGACCTAGATTTCTGTCTAGGTATAAGGGATATAAATGATGATAGAATCGCATTATGGTCTGTCCAGGGGATAGGGATTATTGAGGATGAGATCAGAGAAGGAGAAGCACCGACTGTTGTAAAGATGTGATCTATGCGTGAGAAGGAGTTATGGGGATGAGAATAGAAAGAAAATTGTCGTGTAGAGGGATTACATTCCCGCCACGTGTCTATCAGAGAGTGTTGTTGAATGAGGTGGGAGAAGGTTAGCTTGGTCGGGGATGAGGAGGGTGTGTATGGGGATTTGTCGATTCTATCGATGGGTGTATAACCTGATTGGAGTCCCCACATATTAGCAATGTGCCCTTCTTGTGGGCCTCCACTATTTGGAGAAGGTTTGTCATGAAAGCGGATGGGTTGCGGTTGGGGGCATAGTAATTTACAACTGTGACTTCTGAGTCAAGCAAAAGACCTTTTAAAATAAGATATCTACCTTCTGGGTCTCTGATTTCGGATGTGGGGGTGAACGGGGATGAACGATGGAAGCCGATTAAAACACCTCGACGTTTACTGGAGGCAGAAGCTGTGTAGAATTGTGGGTATGAGGGACTTAAGAATTTGGGGCAGTGACGATCTGTGAAGTGGGTCTCTTGTAAGCAAACTATATGGGCTTTTAGTGAGGTGAAGGATCTGAATGCTTTGCGCCTTTTATTAGGGGAGTTAATACCCTGTACATTAAGGGTGAGAACATTTAAGGGGGCCACAACAGCGTGAGGTGGAGTGAGCTGTTGGGGGGGCACACTTCAGGTACAGATAAGTCTCCCTGGCGAGGAGGTAGTGTGGATGGTAGAGAGGTAATAATTAGGGAGGGTGGTACATAGAAAGTAAAGAAAGGGATAGAAGGGTAAACAGGGGTGTGGCTCCATCCGTCTGTGAAGGGCCAAAAACCGTTCACAGAGGGAGTCATGCTGCTCAGAGGGGGCCTAATAAGGTTCCTCGGAGCAATATGGAGGGCAGCAGTGGCAATCCGACACGAACCATGGGGCCTTCAAAGCTTTGGGGGATTGGGTATCAATCATGCCGATGGGGTGGAGGGGGATTGAGAATGCGGGGTGCGTTCAATTATAAAGAAAACGGTTAGACAGAATTAAGGGCAGATGAGGGGGGAGATAAGGGAATGATACATATTGCGATTACACAAAATGATAATACGTGCCTTTAGTTAGCAATGGGTTGGTCATAAAGAAAAGGTATATAAGTGCTGAGAGGGGTATTGCTATACCTAATTTGCTCTAGCTCACCCTTTAGGGGGTAACTGAGCGTATGGTGACCTGAAGGGTGATAATCCTCGTTGCTGATCACCAGCCCTGATCACCCCTGAGGAGGGGGGGCCAGGGGAGGCTGTCAATCAAGGAGGAGGACCCCATCTGGGATAAAACCTTAAGTAAGAACAACAAAACAGTTAACATAACTTAGAACAGAGTAAACGAATCTGAGGGTGTCATAAGTCCAGTAATGCTATCTGCATAGGTTATGAGACCATTATTGGGGGGAAATCCAAGGAAACCCCGCAATAATTGTGTCATTCATACGTCAGTCTAACATATATGAGTAACTCGACCGGTCGGTCTGTTAAGAACCTATACATCACCCTCCTTTACACCTGATCAGTCCATCGAGTCTTGTTGGTCTTGTGTGTTGGGAGTAAATCTGCCTCTTTTAGTAGTAGATGTTGGCGTAGAGGCGAATTTCTGCGGGGAGGCTGAGGCGGATCTCCGACGGGTATTCTGTGAAGGGTTCCCGGACTGTGGGTAGAGTTGGAGTTCTTTCAGGCGGTTCAGTAGATCATCAGCTGTTTTGCATTGGTATTTGCGACCTTGATAGGTGAATCGCAGGGAGAAAGGGAAGCCCCAGGAGTAGATGATTTGGTGTTGCTGTAAAACTTCTAGGTGTTGTTTGAAGGATCTTCTCTTCATAATGGTGGATTTAGATAGGTCAGCGAAGATTTGATAAGTGTGGCCTTGAAATGAGAGATGTTCTTTCTTTCTGGCTGCAAGCATGATCTGCTCTTTAGTACGGAAGAAGTGCAGTTTGGCTATGACATCTCGTGGAGGGCCGTCCTTTTTACGAGGGGCTAGGGCACGGTGTACCCGTTCAATTTCCAGCCGGTCTATTGGAATAGATGGTGATAACTCTTGAAAGAGAGCCGTGACTGTGGATTGTAGATCTAGGATAGTCTCCAGGAGCCCCCGGATCCTGACATTTGACCTTCTGGCTCTGTTTTCCTGGTCTTCTAGCTGGGCTTGTAAGGCTTGGTTAGCTTCTTTAAGTGATTCTAGTTCATCAGCCTGGTTTGCTAATTGAGTCTCCAATTCATCTGTGCGAGTTTCTAGTTCTGATGTACGGAGGCCTAGCTCCCTGATTTCTCTGAAAAGGCGCTCTGTTATTTCATCAGATGTGCGCTGCAGGGCCCGCGTTAGCATGCGTTCAAACTGTTGCAGGAGGGGGTCTGATGAAGTATGGCCTCTGGGTGACAGTGGGGAGGCTAAAGGCTCATTATCTGACTCACCCTCGTCGGGATGACTGGACATCCGTCCCTTATGTTTAGGAGTCCTCGCGCTGCCGCCGCTGCTGCGGGGAGAGGCAGCCGCCGCCATCTTGGTTGAGGCCCTGACCAGGGCGTCTCGGATATTTCTGCTTTTGATCTTCGGTCGAGGGTTCCCTGCGACCATGGTCAGTGTCCCGGGTGTCAGTGGCCGATGGGGGACCGAGATGAGGTGACAGCGCGGGGATAGAGTGCTGTAGAGCGGCCCGTGGAGTCGTGTCGGTGCGGAGCTCTAGCTAGACACGTCCATCGCTCAGAGCTTCGCGCATGCGCCCCGGAATATTTTATATTTTGCCACAAGTTTCAGGAAAATTACAAATTGTTTTTTTTTTTACACAAAGATGTCACTAAATGATATATTGCTAGAATAAGCCATGGGTATATGTGGAATTTCACCCCAACATATATTCTGCTGCTTCTCCTGAGTATGGGGATACCACTTCTGTGAGACTTTTTGGGAGCCTAGCCGCGTAAAGAACCTCAAAATCCAATCATTGTCTTCTCCTCACTACCTATCACGGTTTTGGAGGCCCTGAAATGTCAAGATAGCACAAAAGCCCCCCCAAATGACCCCATTTTGGAAAGTAGACATCCCAAGGTATTTGCTAAGAGGCATAGTGAGTATTTTGCAGCTCTCATTTGATTTGAAAAATGAAGAAAGAAAAGGAAAATTTATTTTTTTGTCTTTTTTCAAATTTCAGAACTTTGTGACAAAAAACTAAATCTGCAAAATACTCAAGGTGCCTCTTAGCACATAGCTTGGAATGCCTACTTTCCAAAATGGGGTCATTTGGGGGGGGGGGGGTTGTGCTATCTGGGCATCCCATGGCCTCCGAAACTGTGATAGGTAGTGAGGAGTGAAATCAAAAATGTACGCTCTTAGAAAGCCTGAAGGCAGTAATTGTTTTTCGGGGTCCTGTATTTGGCTAGACAGCCAAAAAATATCACATATGTGGTATCCCCATATTCAGAAGAAGCAGCAGAATGTATTTTTGGGTGTAATTGCACATATACCCATGGCATGTTTGAGCAATATACCATTTAGTGACAACTTTGTGAAAAAAAAAATTGTCATTTCCCTGAAACTTGTGGCAAAATATAAAATATTATATGGACTCAACATGCCTCTCAGCAAATAGCTTGGGGTGTCCGCTTTCCAAAATGGGGTCAATTGGGGGGGGGGGGTTGTGCTGTCTGGTCATTTCGTGGCCTCCAAAACTATGATAGGTAGTGTGCGGTGAAGTCAGCAATTTTCGCCCTCAGAAATTCTGAAGGCGGTGATTGGTTTTGGGGTCCTGTACGCGGCTAGACTGCCAAAAAGTCTCACAATATTATTAAGTGACAACTTTGTGTAATTTTTTTTTGTCATTTTTCAATCACTTGTGACAAAAAAAATAAAATATTCCATGCACTCAACATGCCTCTCAGCAAATAGCTTGGGGTATTCACTTTCCAAAATGGGGTCATTTAAGGTTAGGTAGTGTGGGGTGAAAGCATAAGTTTATGTCCTTAGAAATCCTGAAGGTGGTGATTGGCTTTTGGGGTCCTGTAGGCGGATAGGCTCCCAAAAAGTCTCACACATGGGGTATCCCCATACTCAGGAAAAGCAGCAGAATGTATTTTGGGGTGTAATTCCACATATACCCAGGGCATGTGTGAGCAATATATCATTTCAGTGACAACTTTTGTCATTTTTCAATCACTTGTGACAAAAAAATAAAATATTCAATGGGCTCAGCATGACTCTCAGCTAATTCTTTGCGGTGTCTACTTTCCAAAATGGGGTAATTTGGGGGGGGGGGGGTTGAACTGCCCTTCCATTATAGCACCTCAGGAAATAAGATAGGCAGTCATAAAATAATAGCTGCGTAAATTCCAGAAAATGTACCCTAGATTGTAGACGCTATAACTTTTGCGCGAACCAATAAATATACGCTAATTTAATTTTTTTTACCCAAGACATGTGACTGAATGCATTTTTGGAAAAAAAATTGACTATAATTTAGTTTATTGTAATTTTCTAATGGCAAAAAGTAGAAAATATAATTTCTTTTCAAAATTTTCAGTCTTTTTTCATTTATATCGCAAAAAATAAAAACCACAGAGGTGATCAAATACCACCAAAAGAAAGCTCTATTTATGGGAAAAAAGGACACAAATTGTGTTTGTGTACAGCATTGCATGACCGCGCAATTACCAGTTAAATCAGCACATTGCCAAATTGAAAAAAAGTGCTCTGGTCCTAAAGTGGGAAATCCTTCCGGGGCTGAAGTGGTTAACACAGTATATTTGAGTGCATTACTACACGTTTAACATAGTATATATCAGTGCGTTACTGCACTTTTAACGCAGTATATATCAGTGCACTACTGTACGTTTAACGCAGTATATATCAATGCGCTACTGTACGTTTAACGCAGTATATTTGAATGCATTACTGCACGTTTAACGCAGTATATATCAGTGGGTTACTGTACATTTAACGCACTATATTAGAGTGCGTTAATGCACGTTTAATGCAGTATATATCAGTGTGTTACTGTATGTTTAATGCAGTATATTTCAGTGCATTACTGCACATTTATCACAATATAGTGCAGTGTGTCAGTGCAGTTTTACTGCAGTATATTGTAGTGTGTCAGTGGAGAGTGTCTCTGTACTCTGAGTACGCAAGTCAAACCACTTTCCATTGATTAAAGTGCGTCCACATACACATTTCCACATCTTTATTACATTTTGTTAATAAGCGCCCCTCTCCCCCCTCCCCCCCATCATGTATGGGAGGCCAACAACGAGAGGCAGACATTCCCATGGCACTGTGAGGGGACCAGCAGCATATGTGTCCACAGGCAAAGGTAGATGTGGTCCATTCTCAGGCAGGGCATAATTTTCTCTGTTTAGTGATGTTGCCCATCCAGCCCCAGCATGCAGAGGGGTGGTGGACTGGCTTACTAAACCATCATCATCCTCCGTCACCCAAGCAGAGACTAGTGTGCAGTGCACTGCAGCTGCCAGAGTGGCTTATTCTTCCTCCTTGCCCACAGCTACTCCTGCCATAGCCTCAGGATCAGGCATGGAGGACTCAGCTGAGTTATTTGAACACAGCATCAGCCGTGATGATGCACAACCATTACTTGATTCAGATCTTGGTTAGGTAAGGTAGGAACATGAGCCTAGAAAGTGGGGAGAACACCGGTAAACAACAAATTGGCAGTCATGTTCCCCCAGCATATTGCCAAGTTGTCTCCTGTGATAATGAGGATGGAGTGGATGATATTGATGATGAGGTCACTGACGTGACTTGGTTGCCTGATAGAGCAGAGGGGGTGAGGCACAACCCCAAAGAGGCAGCCATCATGGAAGAGTAGAGCGCAGCCACCCTATTCCACCAGATTGTGGAGCTGTTATCTCCCAGCCTACTTCCCATAGCTCAGCTGTTTGGGCTTTCTTTCGCACATGTGCATCCCAATTTGCAAGCCTTGCCTTAAGCACATCAAGCATGGCAAAAACACCAGCCATTTGAGTACCACATGCTTGACAAGGCATTTAACCTCCCACCACTCAGCCATTGGCAAGAGCCCCTGAAGGTCACACAAAAAAGACGCAATTATGCTCCTCCTCACTCCTCACCTTTCCAGTATACCCCCGCTATACCTCATCACCTCTCAGCAGCCTCCACTGACATGGATGATGGAACACCAATAGCTGTAGACTACAGCAGGCAAATGTCTTTGCCTCATTAGCTGCAGCAAAAAAACAATACAGTTACTGCCACCCACATGCCCAGCATCTAAATTTAAGTTTGTCAAAGCCACTGGCTTTACAACTCCTGTCTTTCCATCTGGTGGATTCTGCCCCTTTCCATAAATTTGCAGAATATGCTGTACCACAATGGAAGGTTCCCAGACATGATTTCTTTTCACGCAAGGCTATTCCAGCTCTCTACCATCATGTGGAAGGCAATGTTGTGGTATCATTGGTCAAGGCAGTCAGTTGCAAGGTCCATGCTACTGCTGACAGGTGGTCCAGCAAGCATGGTCAGGGATGATATATTTTGTTCACAGCACACTGGGTAACTCTGCTTGCAACTCAAAAGAATGCAGGACAGGGCTTAGTGCTGTAGCTTGTTTGCCGCCATGTCTCCATACAGCTAGTGGTGATGATGTGGGATTTTTCAACTCCACCCCCTCTTTCTCCTCCATGCCCTCCTCTGCTGAATTGTACCATGAACTAAAAGTACCCCCTAAGCTTACAGGTGCCATGCAGTGCTTCAGCTGGTCTGTCCAGGGCACAGGAGCCACACCGGAGCAGAGATTCTGGCAGTCAGCTGGAGCCAGGAATGGTGCGATAATGGCGCAAACCTCCTGTCTGCCCTTAGACAGGGAAAGTTGACATATGTGCCATAGGTACCCAGGGTTGGAGGATCTGCTGAACCACTCCAGAAAACTCTGTAGCCATTTCAGGTTGTCATACACAGCTAGTGTGGGAATTCCACCTGCCCATAAACCGCCTGATTTGTGACATGCCCACTAGGTGGAACTCGACTTTGGCAATGCTGCAGCAGCTGCACATGCAGCAAAGGGCCATCAACAAGTACCTGTCTGAGTATGGCACAACGACAGGCTCAGGCTGGCTTGGCTTTTTTCCCCCACACCAATGGCTGCTGATAAAGGATGCATGCACTCTACTATCACCATATGAGGAGGCCACAAGGATAGTGAGCCGTGAAAATGTATGCATCAGTGACATAATCCCTGTTGTGTTTCTCCTGGAGCAGACTCTGCATGGCATTATGGACAGGGCACTCGAGGCAGAGCAGCGGGAGGAAGAGGAGGACTTCCTTTTCTCCCAAGGCCCACTTTATACAGATACCATTCTTCCTATGCCACAGAAAACACAAGAGGAGAGGGAGGAGAAGGATTCTGGCAGCTTTGGAGGCATGAAGCAGAGCAAGACATACGTCAACCCTTAACAGATGGTTTTCCATCCCCAGAACTCTTGGGAGAAGGACATGGCTGGGAGGAGGAAGTTCCAAATACTGTAATCCTCAGTGACCTCCTATCAGGGATACCACATGCAGGCATTCAGCAGGGGTGATCAGATCAGTTGGCTGCACCTAAAGGAATCAGGACCAGATGAGTAAGTGAAAATATATATTTATTAAGACAATGACACACTTCCAAAGCCAACACCAGTAAATCATAAACAAGCTAGTGGAAAGTAAACATAACACAGCAAACCCTATATAATAACCTAACTAACTATATGCAAGTGGGGGAAAGCACATGAACAAAACAGGACAGGAACAAGAGATAACAGGAACAGGAAGCCAGGTACTGGGAGCAGGAAGCCAGTAGTGTGAGCAGTAAGTTGGCTCTAGGAGACAGGTCTCTGGATCAGGAATGTATTGGGCTCAGGCAGGGACATGGCTTGCAGGGAAATACTGAAGCACTGGACCTCAGTGCAAAGCAGTCTTATATAGCCTCAGCAGTCCTATCAGGTGCAGTTTAATTCCCTGTATAGTCCATCTGCTGGGAGACACCTGCTGGTGGACACTGGAACTGCAGCTCATGGATTTGGGAGCCATAGTGCCAGCAAGGTCTTTTCCTAACAGTACCCCCCCTCTAAGGAGCGGCCTCAGGACGCTCCAAACAGCAATAGCTGAACCAGTCCATGAAAGACAGTCCTCCGTTATGCATGTCAAGAGAAAAACTTCCTTGTAGGCTGAAGAGGTGCTGGATTCCAATCAAGATGCCCTACTTCCAAGATCCATCACTAGGCAAAGTGTCTCACCACCTGGA
The DNA here is from genome assembly GCA_018402905.1 of Glandirana rugosa. Taxonomy (NCBI): domain Eukaryota; kingdom Metazoa; phylum Chordata; class Amphibia; order Anura; family Ranidae; genus Glandirana; species Glandirana rugosa. The sequence continues at coordinate 279,530 of BLSH010387438.1, read as the reverse complement.
TCAGGTGACTGGCTGGGTATCCTACTGTTAGGGTGAAGCGACTGGCTGGGTGTCCTGCTGGTCAGATTCCCTGAGATGTACAGCATTCCACAGTCCAAGTCCCTCAAAACAGCAGATTCCCCAATACTGGGGTCCCACGGGTTATCAGCAAACTTAGCCCTGGGGTCATGTGACAATACCAGAATCCAGACAATGAAGCATCTCGTCATAACTAAGTAGCTTGCCTGGTTTCTAGGACTTGCTCTGCACATCAGAAGCCACATAGGTCTCTCTGAGGCACTGGTTACCCGACCCGGGTCCCCTAGTACACCTGGAACTGTAGCAATCGCCTCTGGATCATGGCGAGGCACAGATCGAACTCTGCCATTCCCCAGGGGCTTACCACAACCAGGGCCATGAAGGCAAATGCTGCTACCAGTTATAGGATCAACACACTGCCAGAGGGACTCAATCGAGGCAACCATCAAATGAATCTCACACCAAGCAGGTAACCCATATAAGGCATGTGAGGATTCAGAGCTTTCAGACCCATTAGCAGGTGGACACTTTGCACAACAATCCAACTGAGCAGCTGGCTTAGAGTCAGGAGAACCCAGCTGTGTTGTAGGGAGAAGATAAATAAGATCATCAAAGATAGACTTTTCATTGGGCAGTGGACCATCAGAGGCAGGCAGGTTGTTGGGTACAGGACATCCAGAGGCAGGCTGAGCATCAGGGACCGAATCATCAGGCTGGGCATCAGGCACTGGATCATCAGGCTGGGCATCGGGGACTGGATCATCAGGCTGGGCATCAGAGGTCAGATCATTAATCTGGGCAGCGGGCCGAGGTGCATCAGGCTGGGCATCAGGCAGAGGCATATCAGGCTGGTCATCGGGTAACAGATCATCAGGCTGGGCAGAAGGCAGAGGCACATCAAGCTGGGCAGCGAGCAGATGCACATCAAGCTGGGCAGTGGACAGAGGCACATCAAGCTGGGCAACAGGCGCTGGCACATCAGGCTGGACAGCAGGCACTGGATCATCAGGCTGGGCAGCAAGCACCGAAACATTAGACTGGGCAGCAGGAACTGGATCATCAGACTGGGCAGCAGGAACTGGATCATCAGGCTGGACAGTGGCACATCAAGCTGGGCAGTGGGCAAAATCACATCAGGCTGGGCAGTAGGCACCAGAACATCAGGTTGGGCAGCAGGCACCAGAACATCAGGCTGTACAGCAGGCACCTGAATATCAGGCTGGGCAACAGGCACTGGATCATCAGGCTGGGCAGCAGACAGAGGACCATCAGGCTGGGCAGCAGGCAGAAGATCAGCAAGGTCAGGCAGGTCATTAGGTTCAGGACAATCAGAGGCTGGCCTAACCCCATTGGCAACCATAGAGGCAGTCTTGGCATGGAAGCAGACTGAAACAGATCGGCTGGTGTGGGAGCAGACTGGAACAGATCAGCTGGCATGGGAGCAGTCTGGAACAGATTGGCTGGCATGGAAGCAGACTGGAACAGATCGACTGGAGTAGAAGTAGACTAGAACAGATTGGCTGGCGCGGAAGCAGACTGGAACAGATCAGCTGGCGTGGAAGCAGACTGGAACAGATCGGCTGGCGTGGAAGCAGACTGGAGCAGATCGGCTGGTGTGGAAGCAGACTGGAACAGATCAGCTAGTGTGAAAGCAGGATTGGATATTGGCAGGATTGTGCGGGTTGGAGAAAACGTCAATTTCTTTTTAGGTTTAGCCACTGCAGTTCTGTATGTGGATGCAAGGCTGTAAGACATTTGAGCAAGCTGGTGTCTAGCAGCAGGAATCGGTTGTTGCAAGCTGACGGGGCTGAGTGCAATATATCTGACCATGCCTGTAATAATGGTTGCACAAAAATCAGTTTACATGCTGTCTGCCTGAGAAGAGACTGCACTGCATTAATGCACTCTACTAGCACCTGTTGGGAAAATGCTGAATAGTGTTCAAAGAAATAAGCTGAGTTATCCTCCAATAACCATACCCGAGATTCGACATGAGCCACACTAAAAAGAGGAGAATAATCATCATTACCATTAGGGATACTACTCTGCACAGATTTGAATTAATGGCTGGATTTCTTCAAACAAAAATGTGCCTTGATCAACAAGAGAGTGAGCCAGACAGATGCATTCCAACAATTGCTCCCTAGTCTGCTCTTTAAAAGTTGGCGGCAATATTCCCTGTCTTTTGTTAGCAGTGAAAAATACAGAACCTCCTCAGAATGCATCTTGCAGCAATTAGCAAATGCTTGGACCTAATTCCCAGGTGCAGCCGATCTGCTTGTATGGTTTCAGTATTATGTCAGGGATACCACATGCAGGCATCCAGCAGGGGTGATCAGCACCTAAGGGAATCAGGACCAAATGAGTATGTGAAAATATATATTTATTAAAACAATGACACACCTCCAATACCAACACCAGTAAATCATAAACAAGCAAGTGGAAAGTAAACATAACACAGTAAACCCTATATAGTAACCTAACTAACTATATACAAGTGGGGGAAACACCCATGAGCAAAACAGGACAAGAACAAGAGATAAAGGGAACAGGAAGACAGGTACTGGGAGCAGGAAGCCAGTAGTGGGAGCAGGAAGCAGGTTCCAGGGGACAGGTCTCTGGATCAGGAACGGATCGGACTCAGGCAGGGACACGGCTTGCAGGGAAAATACTGAAGCACTGGCTTATATACCCCAGCAGTCCTATCAGGTGCAGCCTAATTCCCTGTATAGTCCATCTGCTGGGAGACTGTTAGGAAAAGACTGTGCTAAGGGTTAATTGCATTTGATTGTGGTTTCCTCTATTCCCTGGATGAGCAGCTCTATTTAAACTTCCTGCTTCCTGTAGCAAATGCTGTCTGTTCTACAGCCTTCCAGTGTGTTCCCGTGACCTGTTTGCTAAAGACTTCCTGTATCTGTGACCCGGCTTGCCCGACCTTGATTGAACTCTGCCTGTACCGACCCTCTACCTGTTTACAACCACGTTTCTGCCTGACCCCCTTGTACCGCATCAGCCAGCCTGTTAACGACCCTGCCTGCACCTGACGACCCGTTTGCCTGCTCCCTTGCACCGCACCAGCCAGCTTGTTAATGACCCGGCCTGCACCTGACGACCCATTTGCCTGCTCCCTTGTACCGCACCAGCCAGCCTGTTGCCGACCCGGCCTGCATCACCACTCTTCTGTCTGCACAAGCTCCTGGAGGATCCTCACAACACCACCGGCATCCGCATCAGCCCTCGTGCCCCCCTGTGCTCCGGAATCTCCTGTCTGCTCTACCAGGGGTTCCCGAACCAGGGTCGTAACAGAGGTTGCCCTCTGCACAATCAGACTCCATCACCAGGTACGTGACAGAAACGGACAGCCATGTCTGAGTCTGAGAAGGGGGCCCTCTCCGCTGCATGAACTCTGTCAACATTTGGACGGTCTCTCTCGAGCCATGCAACACCTGCAGGCAGACTACACTCAGCTCCAGACCCAGCTCTGGGAAATTGCCCCATCGGGGGCTTGTCAGCGGTCAATGGAACCCACAGTGCCTTTGCCTGATCGGTTCTCAGGGGACCGTAGGAAGTTCAGAGCGTTCCGCTGTGCCTGTGAACTTTATTTCAGCCTGCAGCCCCACACCTTCTCCCTGGAAGCCACGAAGGTGGGGTTGGTGATTTCCCTACTGCGGGACAAGCCCCAACTATGGGCCCACCGGCTCCAGGAGCAAGGGGCGTCTGAGGTATCAGATTTGTCTCGGTTCTTCCAAGCAATGGCTTGGCTGTATGAAGACCCGCATCAGGCGGCCACTGCTGAAGCTGCACTCCACGCCCTCCGACAAGGCCGCCGTCCGGCGGAGGAGTATGTATCAGAATTCAGGCGTTGGAGCTCTGACATGGCCTGGAATGAAGCTGCTCTGCGCCACCAGTTCCAGCGGGGTTTGGCCGACCCCCTGAAGGATGAATTGGCCCGAGTTGGGACGCCATCCTCCTTGGAGAGGCTCATCGACCTGGCCATCCAGATCGATCAGGGCCTTCGTGAACGCAGAGCAGAAAGTGCCAAGGTGAACCTGTGACCTTCTAGTTGTTACCCCCCACTGGGGGATTGCCAAAAGGCACTCTGGCTGGCTCCACCATTGTCACCTCTCCTCCTCCGAGACTGCCTGAACCCCAGCAGCGGGTTATGGCATACTCGGCATTGACCTCTGAAGAGAACCAGCGCCGAAGGAACCTCGGCCTCTGCCTCTACTGTGGAGAGCCGGGGCACTTAGTGCGCTCCTGTCCGTCCAAATTGGAAAGATGTCTTGCCACCTCTCCTCAACCAGCACCTGTTGGGGCGACTCACCTCACCCTCTCTCTGCTTTTACAGTTTCCTGGAGGAGCCGTTACCGTCTCTGCTATTATAGACTCAAGTGCATGCAGTTGCTTCCTGGACCTCAGCTTTGTGGCACAACACAGGATACCCCTGCAACCCAAGACTCGCAGGATGGCGGTGCACCTGGCTGATGGCACAACCTTGAAATCTGGCCTGGTCTCAGAGGAGACCACCACGATGCAGGGAGGCCATCGGGAGCTACTCACCCTCGATGCCATCGCCTCACCCATCTTCCCTGTTATTCTTGGACTGCCTTGGCTTCAGGCCCATAATCCCACCATTGGCTGGTCCTCTGGGGAAGTCCAGTTCCAGTCCCAGTATTGCCACAAGCACTGCTTCCCCCGGATTCCTGCATCAGATCCTGCCCTACTAACCCTGGACCTTGATCCAGAGCCTGAGATCAGTCAGCTCGTCCCCAGCGTTTACCACGCTTTTCTAGATGTCTTTAGCAAAAAGGGGGCTGAGGTCCTTCCGCCTCATAGACTGTATGACTGCCCCATTGAGCTTCTCGCCGGTGCAGAGATTCCCTTTGGAAGGATATACCCACTGACAGAGCTGGAACTCGGCACCCTGAAGTCCTATATTGATGAGAATCTCAAAAAGGGCTTCACCCGTGCTTCTACGTCCCCGGCTTGGGCCGGCATCTTTTTCGTAGAGAAGAAGGACCATTCCCTGCGGCCATGTATTGATTACCGGGAGCTCAATAAAGTCACGGTGAAAAAACGCTACCCGCTTCCACTTGTTCCGGAATTGTTTCAGCGCCTGGGGACCGCCGTGTTCACTAAATTAGACCTCCTGGGAGCTTACATGGTGCGGATCAGAAAAGGCGATGAATGGATGACGGCCTTTTGTACTCGTTTCGGTCACTTCGAGTACTTGGTGATTCCATTCGGTTTATGTAATGCCCCAGCTACCTTTCAGCATTTCATAAATGACATATTCAGGGACTTCCTTGACCTCTTTGTTATCGCCTACCTCAATGATATTTTGATTTTCTCACCTTCTCTGGAGCTCCACCGTGTCCATGTCAAACAGGTACTGGGTCGCCTCCGCCAGCATGGCCTCTATGCTAAACCGGAGAAGTGTGAATTCGAGCAGGCAAGCATCCAGTTCCTTGGACTTATTATCTCTGTCGGAGGCATCAGGATGGACCCCCAAAAGGTCGCTGCCATCCTGGACTGGCCCGCTCCGGTCGACAGGAAAGGAACCCAGAGTTTCATAGGGTTTGCAAACTTCTATAGGAAGTTTATCTGGGGATTTTCCTCCATCATCTCCCCCATCACACACCTGACCAAGCAGGGTATCCCGTTCAATTGGACTCCTGAGGCACAAACAGCCTTCGAAAAACTCAAAGGACTGTTTACATCAGCACCCATCCTGAAGCACCCGGACCCCGCTCTGCCCTATGTTCTGGAAGTTGATGCATCCGAAGTGGCAGTCGGGGCTATTCTTTCTCAAAGGCAAGGTACAAAGGCGCTGCTACACCCAGTGGCGTATTTCTCACGCAGACTGTCTCCCGCTGAAAGAACTATGATGTGGGGGACCGTGAGCTCCTTGCTATTAAAGCCGCTCTGGAGGAATGGCGGTATTTCCTAGAGGGGGTAGTGCATCCGATTCTCATCTATACGGACCACCGTAATCTGGAATACCTGAGAATTGCAAAGAGACTGAAACCCCGCCAAGCCAGATGGCCGCTATTCTTTGCCCGATTTACATTTCATATTACTTACAGGCCCAGGTCGAAGAACACTAAACCTGACTCCCTGTCACGCATGTTCAATATACCGGAAGTTTCAACATCTCCTGGCACCATACTATCTCCAGGAAACTTCCTATTGTTACAGGAAGATGTGCTGTCGCGGATCCGGAAAGCTTCCCTGGGGTCAGACCCCCTCCCAGGAACATCTCTGCAGCTCAAGGACGGATTGTTCTGGCAGGGTACCAAGATTTTCGTGCTGGAGCACCTACGAACAGCAGTTTTGGACCTCTGCCATGACCACCACCTCGCTGGGCACTTCGGGACACGCAAGACCTTGGAACTAGTGCAGTGCATGTTTTGGTGGCCCCGAGTGGGAGAGGACTGTAAGGCTTATGTGGGATCATGCACTACCTGCAGCCGATGTAAGGGGAGTAAGACTCAGGCATGGGGCCTTCTTTAACCTTTACCTGTTCCGGAGAGGCCCTGGAGCCACATATCCATGGATTTCATTGTGGAGTTACCCCCTTCTGAAGGCTGCTCGACCATCTTTGTGGTAGTGGATAGGCTCTCCAAGATGGCCCACTTCCTGCCTATAAAAGGCACACCTTCTGCCACAGAGACGGCCAAAATATTCATTAAGGAGATTGTCCGGTTACACGGAATTCCTAGGGATGTGGTGTCCGATCGTGGCGTGCAATTCACGTCCAGGTTCTGGAGGTCTTTGTGCAAGTCCCTGAAGATCAGCCTATCCCTGTCCTCAGCATATCACCCCCAAACGAATGGCCAGACGGAGCATACCAACCAGACTCTAGAACAGTACTTACGCTGCTTCTCGTCGTTCTCCCAGGACGACTGGCTTACGCTCCTACCGCTGGCGGAGTTCGCATACAACAACTCAGTCCACTCGGCCACCCAGCAATCACCCTTCTTTGCCAATTATGGCTACCATCCCGCCTTCTTGTCCAACGCCTGCCCAGAAAACCCGGTGCCAGCTGTGTCCGACTTATTGAACTTTTTCGCCTCCAATAATAAACTCCTGTAGGAGACAATGGCACGAACACAGGCAACCAATAAGGAAACGTATGACAAGAAAAGGCGTGGCGAACTAAACCTGGAGCCAGGTAGTCAGGTATGGCTATCCACCCTCAACTTAAGATTGGCATGTCCATCCAGGAAACTTGGTCCTAAATTTATTGGGCCCTTCCCCATCAAACGAAAAATCAATGAGGTAGCCTACGAACTGGAACTGCCTGAGTCACTCCGCATCCACCCGGTCTTCCACGTGTCATTGTTAAAGCCTAAGGTCCGCGACCCCTTCTCTGAGCAGCAGACAGGTCCACTGGCACCAGTAGTGGTTGACGGAATGGAGGAATTCGAGGTGAGGTGACACCATCCAGTACCTAGTTAAGTGGAGAGGCTATGGGCCCGAAGAGAGTTCATGGGAGCCCGAAAACCATATCCATGCTAAAGAGCTCATCAAACGATTCTGGAGAAGGCACCCAGACTTAAAGCGGTAGTAAACCCATGCATTTAACAGGTGCCGGAAATGTAACACTCCCATTGGTTGTGCTCTAAACCAAACTGTCAAGCTATGGCTGGTGTCATAGCTGATCACATGTGCAGCATCATGGCAGTTGTAGATTAAACAGAGGCAAAGATGGCAGCTTCCTTGGCTGAAAATGATAGGAGGGTTTACTACCACTTTAAGGGCCCGGCTGGGCATCCGGAGGCTGCCCCTTGGGGGGGCAATGTTAGGAAAAGACTGTGCTAAGGGTTAATGGCAATTGATTGTGGTTTCCTCTATTCCCTGGATGAGCAGCTCTATTTAAACTTCCTGCTTCCTGTAGCAAATGCTGTCCATTCTATAGCGTTCCAGTGTGTTCCCGTGACCTGTTTGCTAAAGACTTCCTGTATCTGTGACCCGGCTTGCCCGACCTTGATTGAACTCTGCCTGTACCGACCCTCTGCCTGTTTACGACCACGTTTCTGCCTGACCCCCTTGTACCGCTTCAGCCAGCTTGTTAACGACCCTGCCTGCACCTGATGACCCGTTTGCCTGCTCCCTTGCACCGCACCAGCCAGCCTGTTGCCGACCCGGCCTGCATCACCACTTGTCTGTCTGCATGAGCTCCTGGAGGATCCTCACAACACCACCGGCATCCGCACCAGCCCTCGTTACCCCCTGTGCTCCGGAATCTCCTGTCTGCTCTACCAGGGGTTCCCGAACCAGGGTCTTAAGAGAGGTTGCCCTCTGCACAATCAGACTCCATCACCAGGTACGTGACAGAGACACCTGCTGGTAGACACTAGAATTGCAGCCCATGGATCTGGGAGCCACAGTGCCACCAGCAAGTGAGACCTTTCCTGACACCTCTGCAAACTGGTGGTGATCACTATTGGTTGGCAACCCTCCTTGAGCACCGTTATAAGGGGAAATTTATTAAACTCATCCCGTCCCGTCAGAGGGAGTAGAAGATGAAATATCTTGAGGACACCTTAAAGAGGAGTTTATGTAACGCCTTTCTGCACTCTGGTAGGTTACAGTCTTAATGGAAAACATTGTTTTGATGCTTCTGTTGGTCAAGAGAGGAGCGGTGGAGAAGGGGGCAACCTCAATGATGCCTTTCAAGATTTTTTTAGTCCTCAGCGACCAGGGCTGTTAGCTTCCACATTCCATTGGCAGTGTCTTCATAATATGGTGGGAGATTATCTAGGGGCGAAAACAGCTATGGAGAGCTTTCCAGGTGATGATCCACTGGGTTACTGGGTCATGAGAATAGACCAATGGCCAGAACTTGTCCAGTATGTAATAGAGCTGCTGGGCTGCCCTGCATCCAGCGTACTTTCCAAACTGGCATTCAGTACTGGGATGAGTTACATTGTGAAGGCACCACCGACACCCAAAAACCAATTTTTCTTCACCTGTTTGAGTTGGGCATCAAATTGAAATTTTTGACAGCAGGACCAACTCTTGCTTTCATCAAGAGTACCTCCTCAAGGAGCTTACAATCTAGGGTCCCTAACTCACATTCATACATACACATACTAGGGCCAATTTAGACAGAATCCAATTAACCTACCAGCATGTGTTTGAAGCGTGGGAGGAAACCAGAGTACCAGGAGGAAACCCACGCAGGCACAGGGAGAACATGAAAACTCCAGGCAGGTAGTGTCGTGGTTGGGATTCGAACCAGCGACCCTTTTTCTGCTAGGTGAAAGTGCTAACCACTGCACTGCTGTGCCCCCCCCCCCCTAACCACTTCAATACACTGTGTTATATATACTACACTGACTGCACCATATAGACTGAACTATATACTATGGGGACTGCACTCTATAAAATTGTAATGGCATGCCCCAGTCAAACAGGTGCAGAAAAATTGGGCCTTGGGTGTTGGCGGTGGCAGAATACTGTAAACCCTTGCAGTTACTTTCGTTGGGCACAGGAACAGGCCCTGCAGCTGTAATTTATTTTAAAAATTGTAATGACATGCCCCAGTCAAACAGGTGCAGAAAAATTGGGCCTTGGTTGTTGGTGGTGCCAGAGCACTGTAAACCCTCGCAGTTACTCTTGTTGGGCACAGGAACAGACCCTGTAGTTGTAATTTATTTTAAAATTGTATTTACATGCCCCAGGCAAACAGGTGCAGAAAAATTGGGCCTTGGGTGTTGGTGGTGCCAGAACACTGTAAACCTTCAAAGTTACTCTCATTGGGCACAGGAACAGACCCTGCAGTTGGAATTTATTTTAAAAATTTTAATGACATGCCTCATTCAAACAGGTGCAGAAAAATTGGACCTTGGGTGTTGGTGGTGGCAGAACACTGTAACATTTAGCAGTTACTCTTGTTGGAAGCAGGAACAGGCCCAGCATTTTTAATTTATTTTAAAAATTGTAATGACATGCCCCAGTCAAACAGGTGCAGAAAAATTTGGCCTTGGGTGTAGGTGACGACAGAACACTGTAACACCTATCAGTTAATCTCATTGGAAGCAAGAACAGGCCCTGCAGTTGTAATTTGTTTTAAAAATTGTAATGACATGCCCCAATCAAACAGGTGTAGAAAAATCGGGCCTTAGGTGTTGGTGGTGACAGAACACTGTAACCGTTACTGTTGTTGGGTGCAGGAACAGGCCCTGCTGTTAATAAATTGTTATGACATGCCCCTGTAAAACAGCTGCAGAATAATTGGGCCTTGGGTGTTGGTGGTGCCCTAATTACAAAATATTGCTGGAAGCTAGCATCAACAGGATTCAGGACAGGAGGAATAGGATAGGCAGCATAGGCAGTCTCCAATAGATCCCAGATCCCTAGCAAATTCAATCAGTTGCATCAGCATCAGGGGCTTCGTAGCTGCTGATCCAGGACTCATTCATTTTTATAAATGTGAGCCTATCAACCGAGTCTATGGACAGGCACACTCTGATCCGCTACGAACCCTCCAGCAGCACTGAATGTCCGTTTAGAAAGCACGCTAATGCAGGACAGGCCAGTAGCTCAATTGCATATTGATCAAGTTCCGTCCAGTGGTCCATCCTCAAGACCCTGTAACTCAGTGGATGCTCAGTTGGAAAGGTCTCCAAGTTTGCTCTTGCCCCTAGATATTCCTGCACCATTTAATGCAGACGCTGACGATGGTTGCTTGAACCTATGAGCCCTGGGCATTGAGGACTGAAAAATTGTTTAAAGGCACCGGTCAGCTGGCCAACTTCTCCACCGCTCTTCCTCTGACTGAAGGAAGTCTCAGAAACACTTTGTCCAGAAGCAGGAAATGGTAACCTCCCAAAGTCTGTAAAGGCGTTGCACAAACTTTTCTTCAAGCTATCCTGAAGATGTTTCATCCTCTGCTTCCTCTGTGAATGCAGGATGAGCGCTGCAACTTTACCCTTGTAACATGAATCAAGAAGGGTTGCCACCCAGTAATGATCCCTCTCTTTGATACCACAGACCCTGGGGTCTTTTTTACAGGCTTTGCAGAATCAGGGAGGTCATGCAGCATCAGTTTGAGCAGATATGAGAGTCCTCTGGGTCACTGAGGATGACATTGTCATGAACTACCTCCTCCCAGCTACGTACAACTCCTTGGGTTTCTGGGGACTGAAAACCATCCCTTGAAGACTGATGTGTGTTATCCTCTACGACCATGCTGACACAATCCTCCTCCTCCTGTGTGTTTGTTGGCCCTGCAGGAATGCTAACTGCATAAAGGGCACCTTGAGACCTCTAAAGGGTGAGGCACATGCGCGAAGCCGTCCATGCTAGTCGCATGTGATTAGAGCTCCGCATCACAGAGGATCTGCCGCTGCCCTAAGCTGGGCCGGGCGTCCGCTACCTACATCCGCTGCTCCGCCTTATCCTTGGTGTCACGAGTATGTACCTGATCCTGAAGCCAAAATGCAGAGAGGGACCCCCCCTTGCGGCTAAATGCAGTATACCCCTGAAGGTGATACAGGAGGTATTGTGTGTAAAGAAGCATGGGTTACCAGCAGCGGGTGTAGACTTGACCAGGAGATGCCTAGGACAGGCTTGATGTCTCAGCAAGAGGAGGTATAAGTCTGTATGTACTTTCTAGTGGTTAAATGTCCAGGAGTGCAGGAACAGCAGTTAACACCCGTCTAGGGTGCACGCCCACACTTGCAGGGTAGACTGGTAACAGAGAGCAGGGTAGTCTGTTGGTAAGCTGGGATTATACACAGGTGAGCAGCAGGTAGCAGAGACAAGTCTGTGGAGCAGGCTGGGGGTCAAACGCTGGAGAGCAATAGCAAAGTCTGTAAAACAGGCCAGGGGGTCATACACCAGAAATCTGAGAATAGGCAAAGTCTGTGAGCAGGCCAGGTGGTCATATACTGGAAATCCAAGTAGGAGCAATGTCTGTAGGCAGACCTATAAAAGACAAGGAAAAGGCGCCTCTAAGTGCAATATGCTAAAAGTATTTAATAGAGAACGTAATAAAAACACTCACAAATATGGAGCAGTAATGAACATGTCCGCTGATCAACTGATGTGTAGATCGCTATCACTATAAGGAGATCTGGAATGTGAAGAGCAGGAGTCCACTCCTCCGTCATCCGCGCCGTACCTAGATGGAAAGCCGGCTGGTAGGAAAGCGGGAGCGAGGCTTGGAACTCAGCTGCGGAAGTCCTGGCGTGATGGCGTCATCAAACTGCGACGCGTTTCATTAGGCTGGCAGGTCAGATGACGTGTGTCCTGCGCCACTTCCTCAGGCAACAAGAAAGATCAGTCTATAGGATGTGTTCGTGGCTATCATTTAAATAGACTGTAAGAGCCCCCTAGGGGCGGGGGGACAAAATTGAAGATGGAATATTCATAGAAAAAGGTACGAACTCGTCCCTATATTAATAGCAAAACCATAAAAATGACATTACTCATAAAAGATTAACATACAATCATGAATTAATTCACATCATCCTGGAATAGGTTTGAACATTAATAGAAAGCTAAAAGACCAACTAAAATGACGGTTAGTGAAAAATAAGTAAAAAGTGGAATAAAAAACACTTCATTATTAATTGAAATAATAATAAATCTAAGTTTAAGGGTGGATTACCAGGGTGCACCTAAGGCTTATATATGTAGGCAGACCTATGGTCAATCACTGGAGAGAGGCAGACAATGGTCAGGAGCTGAGCCGGGATCAAAGCCAAAGGGAGAAGAGCAGAAGCAGTCCAAAGGGAAGCCAGGTCACAACAGGAGATCACAGGAACAAGACTGAAGATGATGCAGCAATTTGTTACAGACAGGGGCTGCCTTAAATAGGCCAGCCACAGCACTCATTGGACTTGCCGTGCCCCTTTTGCGCATGTGTGTGAGCCGTCCTGTTCCGTTGTGCATGCGCACTTGCACGAGAACGTTCTGATTCTCATTGGAATTGCCATTTCTCTGACACCTGGGAACACACCACGCTGATTGCCATGGTGTTAGGCGGCTCCCGACAGAAGCCCAAGCCTAAAACTATCCGGGAGGTCCTCGCTCCGGCCTCCGCCAAGATGCCACTGGAATCATCCAGACGTACCAGCACACAGCACTCTCCCAGGATGAAGCTGCTCCCACAGGGAGACAAGGGTGAGTCAGACAGCAATCTATTAGCCTCCCCTCTGCACTCCCAAGCCTCAGCCATACAGCAAGATATACTACAACAATTTGAACGCAGGCTGCAGAGGGCCCTTAGGCAGACATCAGAGCAAATCACAGAGCACCTCAATAAAGAAATAAGAGAACTAGACCACCACACAGCCAAGTTGGAGCAGAGAGTTGATGACCTAGAAGTCACCATCAACAATCAGGCTGATGACCTGGAAGCCCTCAGAGAGGAAAACCTCTTCCTACAATCGCAATTAGAGGACTTTGAGAACCAAGCCCATCGCTCTAACATCGGCAACAGGGGCATCCCTGAAACGGTCATTGACCTCCAGTCCACAGTCACCGCCCATTTCCAGGAGCTCATTCCATCCATCCCCATTGGAGATGGCCTGAATTCACAGAACACTTGCACCCTGCAAAACGGAGGGCCCTCTGCGCGATATAGTCGCTAAACTTCACTTTTATAGAACAAAGGGACAACTTCTACAAGCAGCACTCCAAAAAGAAACCCTCCAATTTCAAGGTCACGACTACCAACTGTTCGCAGACCTATCCCCCACTACCATCTCCAAAAGGCGAGCCCTCAAGCCGCAACTCCAGATTTTGCAGTCTCACCACATCACTTATAGATGGGGTTTTCCTTTCTCCCTCAAGTTCACCTATAACGGCCACAAACATATCTGCAAATCCCAAGACGATCTTCAATCTGTCCTTGGATCTTGCCACCCTGATACCGAAAGATCAACGCCAGTGTTGATGCTCTGCCTCTAACTCTATGCGAAAGAACTTTGCTTCCACCTCTACAGATGACAACTGGAGCTCCTACAAGGGGGGCAGGTTTGCCTCCCCACCTGCGGCTCCACTAGACCCCATGGACTGAGGTAAGCCCAAACTACTATAATCTCTTACTCTCCTTTCAATAGGGAGCTTACCACCCCCTTGGGTTCTGGTCATTTCCTACACCCTTTCTATTTGAACAGACTCGTCCATACCCCCTATCGAGGTTTCCAAACTTCAATCAACCCACAATAGGAGGGCCTACCCCAGGCTCGCATCTCGAACGAGTCCCTATTTGACCTGACCATTTCCACCATAACGGGAATGGACTGACATGCTTGACAATTGCCACTGCAAGCCCTACTCCATAACTCACCTATACCCCACATACCTGCCAACCTCCTCATCTTACAGATGACCTACAGTTTCCAGGCTACAATCTCTTCCTCACCACAGGTTGAGCTTAGGTCATGAATGGCCACATATTAGGCCTTCCACAAATGATTGTACAAGTTTTGCCTGGCTTGCCCAGGTGGTTAATCTGTGGGAAGTGTTATCACAATACCCTCCAAGGTAGTTCTCAAACGACAACCTAACTGGCTGCCCCCTTCCACCTAAAGCATAAAAAACGTTCAACCTAAACAGTTTTCCCACATGATACCAGACACCTACCCAGGTGCGAAATCTTATGCATGCAGAGAGGGGTTGCCAGTTACAGAACATATCTTTAGTTTGTTGGCTCTATGTCTGTTACTTTTACTATGTGTGAGCCATACTTACTCATGTTGTTGTGTTTCTTAACTAGAGTTGAGCGAACCCGAACTGTAAAGTTCGGATTTGTACCGAACTTTGGGGTGTCTGTGAGCCGGACCCGAACCCGGACATTTAAAAAAAGTTTGGGTTCGAGTTCTGGGTTCGGGTATTTGATCACGCATGTTGAATAGCTGCAGGGCAGCCAATCAACAAGCATTTCACTGGTTTTCCCTAGAAGCCATCACAGCCATGCCTACTAATGGCATGGCTGTGATTGGCCAGTGCATCATGTGACCCAGCCTCTATATGAGGCTGGAGTCACAGTGCTGCATGTCACATGCTCTCTGGGTAGCGTAGGGAGAGGATGCTGCCGGAGCTGTGAGGGACAGATTGCAGATAGATAGATAGGTAGACATTACTACTACTACTGCTTTTAGGGACAGATTGCAGATAGATAGATAGGTAGAGATTACTACTACCACTGCTTTTAGGGACAGATTGCAAATCTCATCCTGCATTACAGAAAGATCTGACTGGACTAGGTAGAGTCTACTGCTTAGAGGGACAGATTATTGTTCTAAAATCATCTCCTAGTTCTATAGGGTCAGGTTCCTGCTGTTGCTGTAAGGGACTGATTATTGTTCTAAAATCATTTTGCAGCCCTCTAGCACTTTCCAGGACTCTTTTATAGTCATTTTTGTGCCGAAAAGTTTGGGTCCCCATTGAATTCAATGGGGTTCGGGGTAAAGTTCGGGTCAAGTTCGGTACCGAACCCGGACTTTTTTCCGAAGTTCGGCCGAACCCACCGAACCAGAACATCCACGGGTTCGCTCAACTTTACCCAAATACAACAAGCCCTTCTGTTCTCTTGGTCCCCACATAGCATTCATTACCTGGACATCCACATAACAGCAGATCCAAATGCACTGTATTCCTCTAATTATCCAGCATTATTAACACATATAACCAATCTTATGTCCTCCTGGTCAAAACTACCCCTTGCTTGGTTAGGACTAGAGTTGTGCGAACCCGAACTGTAAAGTTGGGGTTCGTACCGAACTTTGGGGTGTCCATGTCCCTTACTCGAACCTGGATATTTTAGAAAAAGTCCGGGTTCTGGTTCAGGGTTTGGGTATTTTTGCGCCTTTTGAATAGCTGCAGGGCACCCAATCAACAAGCGTTTCACTTGTTTGCCCTTAGAAGCCATCACAGACATGCCTAATAATGGCATGGCTGTGATTGGCCAGTGCATCATGTGACCCAGCCTTGATATGAGCTGGAGTCACGTAGGTAGTGCTGCATGTCACATGCTCTCAGACTAGTGTAGGGAGAGGATGCTGCCGCCGCTGTGAGGGAGTGATTAGCGTTCTAAAATCATCTCATAATTAGTATAGGGAGAGGTTCCTGGTGTTGGTGTGAGGGCTAGATTAGTGTTCTAAAATCATCTCATACTGCTATAGGGAGAGGTTCCTGCTGCTGGTGTGAGGGACAGATTAGTGTTCTAAAATCATCTCATACTGGTATAAGGAGAGGATCCTGCTGCTTCTACATTGTTGGTTTAAAAATCTTTTTTTTTTTATTATTATATTAATAAATAGTGCTACATAGCACATTTGCACCCTGCTGTGCATTTCTTGCACACAAAAAAGTGTGTCTACATTGTTGTTTTCAAAAAAAAAAAGATTGATAATTTATTATTCTTTTTTTTTTAGTATTAATAAATAGTGCTACACAGTACATTTGCACCTTGCTGTGCATTTCTTGCACAAAATTGAAAAGTGCCTCGACATTGCTGGTTTAAATAATAATCGAAATTTGTGTTAAATAGTACATTTGCGTCCAGAATGAGGAGAGCGTCAAATAAGGGACATGGTCGTGGTGCTGCTGGTGTTGATGGTGTTGGTGAAGCTCCTGTTGCAAGGAGAGGACGTGGTCGATCTGTGCCAGCTACACGCACAAGTGAAACACCTTCCTCAGGTGCGAGTAGCCGACAGAACCTTCAACGTTATATGGTAGGACTGAATGCCGCTCAATGAATGGGGAGGCCAGAACAAGTACAGGCGATAGTAGATTGGGTGGCTGACAATGCCTCCAGTTCCTTCACATTGACTCCCACCTGGTCCCTTGATGAAAGCTCAGAGTTGGCACCTGAACCCCATGGCCATCTGTCTTTCACCTCAGCCCCTTGTAAATCAGCCAAGCAGTCTGAGCCCCAAGTCATGCAGCAGTCTCTTATGCTTTTTGATGACTCTGCTGGTGAGCATTCCGTGGGCCATCCACATAGCCCTGCCCCAGAAGTGGAAGACATTGAGTGCACCAATGCCCAACCACTTCTGTTGCAGGATGAGGACATGGAAACACCACCGCAGCACGTCTCTGATGATGACGAAACACAGGTGCCAACTGCTGCGGCTTTGTACAGTGTGCAGACTGACAAGGAGGGCAGTGGTGAAGAGTGGGTGGAAGATGATGTGGAGGATGATGAGGTCCTAGACCCCACATGGAATGAAGGTCATGCGAGTAACATGTGCAGTTTGGAGGAAGAGGTGGTGCTCGCACAGAAGTACCAGCACAGCAAGAGAAAGCAGGTTGCAAAAGCAGAGCGATCATCCCCTAGACAGTATGCCTGCTACTACCCACCGCACCCAGGGACCTAGCACACCAAAGGCAGCTCAAAGGTGTTCCCCGGTGGCCGTAACGGGCATGTGAGCTGAAGCGTCTCACAGAGCTCCCTCCGTGAATCCTGCTACCGATCCTCTTCCCGGCTACTCTGACGGCTTATTCTGGTACCATTCGACTCCTCTCCCTGGCTGGATTGCTCCGATACCACCAGTGACCCGATCCGTGGCTGCCATGACCTGTAAAACGATGTCAACGATGTGGCGGCCTCTGGAATTCAAGATGGCGCCGGAGCCGCTGCGCTGTCTCAAACACCGAAGGCATCTAAAGACAAGCCTAAGGAAACAGGTACCAAAAGCAAACAGCTAAAAGCAGCAGGTAAGGACAACCCAGGGGATATTCTTTATTACACTAAAAGGCTGGTGGAGCTCCAGGGGCACAAGGACAGTGGGGGCGGCCCAAGTTCTCCAGACTTAATGACAGAGTCTGAGCCAGAGCATGGGACAGAACATGATACAGTGATGGAGGAGGGCAATTCTCATGCATTAAGCCTCACAGCATGCTCGGAAGAGCCCGCTGACGGTGACCAGCAGCCAACCCTCAGCCAAATCCTGAGAGCGGTGCATACTTGTACTGCTTCAGTTAATACAGTCAAAGATAGGCTGGGGGCCTGATAGAGGAGGTCGCTCTCCTCAGGCAGGATTTACAAAAAATCTGAGAGTGCACCGAGGCTACGGAGAGCCGTATAAGTGACATTGAGGACCAAATCTCACCCCTGATCACTGAAACACGTTCCAACACCCGCATGGCGCATGAAAATAGGGACAAAGCCGACGACCTCGAGAACCGGCTTCGCCGGAACAATGTTCGCATAGTGGGGCTCCCGGAGAAGGTGGAGGGCAGGGACCCCACGGAGTTCATTGAGTCGTGGATACTGGAAGTTTTCGGTAAAGAGGCCTTTACACCATTATTCGCCATTGAAAGGGCCCATAAGGTTCCAGCTAGAGCTTTACCAGGAAATGCGCCCAGGCCAATACTGGCGCGTCTACTCCATTACCGTGACAGGGAGAAAGTGCTGCGCTTGGCGAGAGAAAACCCGAATATACAATATAATGGGGCAAAAGTGTAATTTTATCCTGATTTCTCGGCTGAGGTTCAACGGCAGCGGGCAAAATTCACTGATGTCAAACAAAGGCTGCGGAGGCTCGGGCTACCATATGCAATGTTATACCCAGCTCGGCTGCGGGTCACAGCTAATGGCCGTACTCACTTTTTCAACACAGCTACAGATGCTACAGAATGGTTGGATGTCCAAGAACCATCCCTACATCGCCGCCCCCAGGAGGAAGCCGAAGCCTGACACTACTGTATTACAAATGAACAACCTTGTATGTTGAAGCACTGTTTTGATACAGAGTTACATGTTTTATATTTTACACCCTAGCCGGGGACGCACTAATAATGGGACGCAAAGGATACATTCCCTACACCAGTGAGTTATGGCTGCAACACGACCATAGAAACTGATCGACACCGAAAGGTACAGCTCTCAGGGAATGAGGGTGGGTGCAGCCCTCATATTGAGCTGGTTGCACTATACAGCTGTACGTAACCTAGACTGGCTGGTTATACACGAGTTTGCGAGTTGGTGGGCACCATTGTGCACCACAAGTTTGAGTACTGCTCCTTCATGTTCTTCTGTACTAGGATGTCGCACTATGGACTTATGCATGTATGCCTGTACCGGACACTGCAAGACAATACTCTATGGCGCATTGGATGCCTGCAGGGAGGATACCCTAGTGTGTAGCGTCCCTTGCAGGCCCAATTATTTGTCCTACCCTCAATATGGCTGAAGTGCCTATCATTTTGTGGCATGTGTGGGGCCTGGACACGCCACTCAAAAGGTGTTCCCCGGCGTGGCAGTTCTTCAGACAATGTGCTGATGACAAGACACAAGTGGTTTGCACGCTGTGCAATGAGAGCCTGAAGCGAGGCATAAATGTTCTAAACCTGAGCACAACCTACATGACCAGGCATCTAAATGCAAAGCACAAGCTGCAGTGGAATAAGTACCTCAAAATCCAAGAAAGGTCTCGGGCTCCTCCTGCTTCCTCTTCTGCTGCTGCCTCGGCCTCTTCCTCTACCTCTACAGTGCCAGTGTCACCTGCCAACCAGCAAACAGATGATGTGACAGCAACGCCGCCATGTCCGCCACCATCCCCAAGCATCTCCCAAACACTGGAGAGAAAGAGGAAGTACCCCCCTACCCACTCGCGATCCCTGGCCCTGAATGCCAGCATTTCAAAATTCCTGGCCTTTGAAATGCTGTCATTCCGTCTGGTGGACACGGACAGTTTTAAAAACCTGATGGCGGTGGCTGTCCCACAGTATGTGGTTTCCAGCCGCCACTACTTTTCCAGGCGAGCCAGCCCTTCCCTGCACAAACAAGTCAGGGACAAGATCAAGTGTGCACTGCGCAACGCCATCTGTGGCAAGGTCCACATAACCACTGATACGTGGACCAGTGAGCACGGGCAGGGATGCTATATCTCGCTAACTGCACACTGGGCAAATGTAGTGGCCTGAGGCGGCTAGCCGATTGGCGCATGTCCTTCCGCCACCCAGGATTGCAGGGCATTTCTCTTTGCTTCCTGTTGCCTCCTCCTCCTACTCCGCTTCCTCCTCGTCTACCACCTCCTCATCCGGTCAGCGTAACACCTTCACCACCAACTTCAGCACATCCACAGGGAAACGATAGCAGGCTGTTTTAAAACTGATATGTTTGGGGGATAAACCCCACACTGCGCAGGAGCTGTGGACGGGCATTGAACAACAGACCGATGAGTGGTTGTTGCCACTGAGCCTCAAGCCCGGCCTGGTGGTGTGCGATAATAGGGGGAAATCTCATAGCAGCTCTGGGCCTAGCCAGTTTGACGCACATCCCTTTCCTGGCGCATGTGCTGAATTTGGTGGTGCAGAAATTTCTAAAAAATTACCCGGATATGTCAGTGCTGCTGCAGAAAGTGTAGGCCGTCTGTGTGTGCTTTCGGCGTTCTCACCCTGCTGCTGCTCGCCTGTCTGCGCTGCAGCGGAACTTCAGCCTTCCCGCTCACCGCCTCCTATGCGACGTGCCCACAAGGTGGAACTCCACTTTGCACATGCTGGAGAGACTGTGCGAGCAGCAGCAGGCAATAGTGCAGTTTCAGCTGCAGCATGCACGGGTTAGTCGCTCTGCGGAACAGCACCACTTCACCACTAACGAGTGGGCCTCCATGCGAGACCTGTGTACCGTATTACGGTGTTTCGAGTACTCCACCAACATGGCCAGTGCCGATGACGCTGTTCTCAGCGTTATTATCCCACTTCTATGTCTCCTTGAAAAAACACTTCGGGGGGGGGGGCGTGGCCTGCAGCGAACGTGAACGGACGCACTTTTGGAAAGCTCCGACAGTCCCTGAGAGCATCCAGAGGAATCCGCCAACCAGAAGACTGGGTGAGCCACCAAACATCCTCCACACACCTCCCCGACACTCCAGCACCGTGCCGGCCGAAATTCAAAAGCCGCGATCGCCGCGAGGCCCTAAATCGAGCCCGCGGCTTTTGCGGCCTACACGAACGGCTCCGGGGACGGCCATCTGAGGTAAATAACACTCCATCCATAACCACCCGGGGCAAGGAACACTTCAACTCACCCACGGGGGCAATATACTGGACCACAAGCTGCAAAATAAACCCAATTAACCAAATAAACCAGACGAGGCCTGCCGCGGCCGCCATCTTGGAAGGCCGGCACCTCACGATTAGAGTACTTAAAGAGCAAGGGAACACTCCAAACAAAGCCACCCCTGTACAGCTTCATACATGCACGTGTTCCTCCACCAAAACAACTATTTAAGGCCAACGCTGCATAAATACTAAATCACTCCTAACGGCGGCCATCTTGGTACTCCCACTTCACCTAGAAGCCATTTGCAGGCCGTGATGACACTCTGAAAAGCGACCCCTGTGAGGCCCGATCGATATCACCCAGCAAGTGTAGGAGAAAGACATATAATTAAGTTACAATACACAAATGATGATGTCCCGCAAGAGGAAAGAAGACCGGAATCCTAAAAAACTGACAGCCTTTTTCCAATCTCCCCATCCAATAAAGGGAAATCCCCATATAGGAGAGCCGTCATGCATGAGCGCTCAAACAGATTCATATACAGACCTGCCAGATGCAGAACCAGGGGAGGAAAATACACACCGACTGCTATCATCTCCCTTACAGTCTCCACCTCCCAGCCCATCAACGCAAAGCCCAGCCAAATCCAAAATGAAATTAGATTCCTCTAACCAGCTCTCACCCAGTGAAGAGGGTGTTCCAACACAACCCCCGCATTCTATTGCATCCTTCCCGATGTCCGGGCAACCAGTTTTGGACTCTACGCTAAAAGACATGCTACTATCCTTGCAGAGTTCTATAACTTCCAGTTTCACATCTGTCCTCACCAAATTCTCAACCGAGCTAAAATCCATTGACAATAGAGTCCACTACATAGAAAGCAAAATGGAAGAATGCACTGTCACTGTAAATGATCTAATTGATGCCTACAACGAACAAAGGGAGGACTCTAGATGGTTAAGATCCAAATTGGCCGATCTAGAGGACCGCTCAAGGCCAAACAACCTAAAAATCAGGGGGATACTGGAAACCATACATCCGGGGGAATTCCACTCATATATGACCAAGCTATTCTCAACTATACTGCCCGAACTGACACCAATGGAACTTACAATTGACCGCATTCACAGGATCCCTAAACCTCGACACTTGGATGATACCATACCTAGAGATGTCCTGATGAGGGTCCATTTTTTGCAAGCTAAAGAACAAATCCTAACAACTTCAAGATCTATGACCCACTTCCCAGAACCATTTGTAGGCCTACAAATATTCCCGGACCTCTCCCAACACACGCTACAATTAAGGAGACAGCTCAAAACTGTAACCAAGGCATTGACTAACCACAAACTAGTCTACAAATGGCGGCATCCCGCCACTCTTGTAATTACCAAGAACGGAACCCAATACACCATCTCAAATATACACGATGGGATGAATCTCCTTCATTCTTGGGGCATAATCCCTGAACTTCCACAAGATGACCGCTCCGTAACAAACCAATCCCACTTTCCTCAACACAACCAAAGGAATAGAGGGACAAACCTCCGCTACCCAAAGGCTTCTCCTCACTCCCAGAAATCTACAACCCATTTCGATCGGGCTTCGGGTTCACCCCCTAGTAGGCCCTGAACTTTACCCCCCACCTCATCAGCTGCTCTCAGAGCGCAAGATAGCTGATTGTTATCATCACTTATTTGTTCTGTTTATTGTTTGTATGTTAACTCTTTCTACTCCACCAGACCTCCATCCTCTCAAAGACCTTTCGGACCACAGTGTAGATACTTCACTCTCCAAGATCATCGAACAAACTCCTTCCGACCTACCTGCACCGATCCAAGATCATCGCCTCTAACATCATTTGCCTCTTACCCAAATAGAACCAAACCAAAGCAAACCATCGCCTCCTAACGAACCATCCCCGCACACCAAGCACCTGAAGAAAACCCCATCTTCGCTCCCCAAGAAAGACATCCAACGAATAGAAGAACTGGACGCACTGCCCTCCAACTTCCTGTGTACCACCCCTTGATCTTCTAATCGTGAGTCTCACACCTACACGCTATACCGCTCACTCAACTATGGCTATTAATATACTCTCCATTAATGCCAAAGGGCTTAATCACCCGGCCAAGAGGAACTCTCTATGGAACATAGCTCTTAACCATAATTGTGACATTCTCTGCATACAAGAAACACACTTCGCCATAGGAGACACCCCACAATTTCAAAACAAATCCTTCCCACATATCTTTCAATCTAACTTTAAGAAAAAACAACGAGGAGTGTGTATTGCAGTCAGAGACACTATATCCTTTCAACTACACCATTGCTCCGTAGATCCGGAAGGAAGATACCTCGTCATCACCTGTACAATAGAAAACTCTAATTACACTATTGCATCCCTATATGCGCCCAACCAACACCAAATGAGGTTTATAAGATCCACCATGAAAAAAATCTTAGACCTCCAGCAAGGCCACCTACTAATTTGTGGGGACTTTAATCTGGTTCCTGACTATGACTTGGACTCCTCCTCGGGACCCAAAAGGTTCCGCTCGCCTCTAAACAAATTTATATCTGAGAATGACTTATATGATGTGTGGAGGTGTTGTCACGCGGAAGAGAGAGACTACACCTATCTCTCTCCGCGTCACAACACATACTCCAGAATAGACCTATTCTTATCTGATAAGTGGCTACTACAAAATATCCAATCGGCCAAAATCCACTCAGTCACATGGTCGGATCATGCACCCATAAGTATAAAAATTACAAACAGATCTACACCTAGCCAGTCATACATATGGAAAGTGAATAACTCTCTTCTACGACATCCCACCAATATTACATACCTATCTGACCGTCTAGAAGAATATTTTTCTTCCAATAAGGGATCTGTATCCGACCCAGCGACTTTGTGGATGGCCCATAAGGCCTTTATTAGAGGTTTCTTTATTCAACTAGTCTCAAAAGTGAAAAGGACGAGGACGCGGCGCATAACAGAACTCACGGCAGAAATCCAAAAAACAGATACCGTAAACAAACTCCATCCCTCTCAATTACTACAAATAGAAATCTTTAAATTGCGTAATGAACTCCGCACACTACTACTAGAAAATTTTGAAAAATTACAACGAAAATGTAGAGCTAATACATATGTCACTGGTAAAACCGTGGCCCTCCGAGTCAAAGGCTACTATGCTAAGAACAAAATCTCCTACCTATACCATCCCGTCACACGCAAAAAACTTCTGAACCCTCAATCGATTGCTGATGCCTTCAGCACATACTATAGCAGCTTGTACAATCTAAATGAAAACCAGACCACACACAAACCTACTAAGGAAGAAATCCAATCCTTCCTTGACCAAGTGAAACTCCCTAAACTATCGCCAGATCAATTGGACTCCCTGAACCTACCTTTCTCCCCAGAGGAGATTAAGGAAACTATAGGGAAACTACCTACTCTAAAATCTCCAGGCCCAGACGGATTAACAGGAGAATACTACAAAACATTCCACAAACATTTAATCCCGCACCTTTGTGAACTGTATAATGCTGCCGCGTCCTCCTCCTCCTTTCCGAACGAAATGCTCTCTGCAAGGGTAGTGACCTTGCCGAAACCGGGCAAAGACCCGACAATACCACAAAACTTCCGCCCCATATCCCTCCTAAATTTAGACCTTAAAATATACGCTAAAATTATAGCAAATAAATATGTCAAGTGTTTCCACGCCCTAATTTACAAACACCTTACAAAACATCATAAGAGGACAATTAGGCAGACCCGGACCTCTAAAATCTCATCCATCAAAGGGATATCAAAGGAATTAGAGGAGACCCCTCTTTCCATCCAAGTCCCTCAGGTTAACTAGACCGCTATCAAATCCCTCAAAGTGAACCAGTTCCTTCCTAACCTAAAGAAGGAATCATCCAAACACAC